>WNWU01000049.1:492464-527376 GCA_012654045.1 Ptyas mucosa
TCTTTTCTTTTCTTTTCTTTTCTTTTCTTTTCTTTTCTTTTCTTTTCTTTTCTTTTCTTTTCTTTTTTCTTTTCTTTTGTTAACCTGAAGGCAGGAAATTACACCTTACCCTCATATGCAAAGTAATAACCATAAAGTGTTATCTTGTTTATTAACCAGGCTTTGACCTCTGGAAAGAGGCTGCAAAGCCCCAAAGCATAAACTTCATCAGCAGATTAGAGTCCACTTAGGGGGCAGAACAAGGGGCCTGGATAGCAACAGATGGGCAGGCAGGAAATTTGGCTGCTGCCTGGTGCTATGTAGACCCATTTGGGCAGCAGCTGGACAGCTCTCCAATTCACCCTCCGTTAAATCAGAATCTTCTCCAAGAATTCCAAATAGCTTCTTCGTCTTATTTTCCACTCTTGGGCCCCCTCCGGAACTGCTTAAAATTCATACTGATGACTCCCGGGAAGACCGGCATTTGCAGGATTTTGCATCTGAACCTGAACTTCAGAAACGATCGTCTTTTGCACTGATACATGGCAATCTAATAAATTAACACTCTAATAAAGGCTCAAGGAGAGGAGGGACAGCCTCCAATAGAGGTAGTCCTTGACTCATGACCGCAATTGAGCCCCAAATTTATCTTGCTAAGCGAGATACTTATTAAGTGAGTTTCGCCCCATTTTATGACCTTTCTTGTGATAGTTGTTAAGCGATTCACTGCAGTTGTTAAGCTTGTAACACGGTTGTTTAGTGAATCTGACTTTGCTTGTCAGAAGGTCGCAAAAGGGGATCAATCGCATGACCTGGGGACACTGTCATAAATGTGAATCAGTTGCCAAGTGTGTGAATTTTGATCCTGGGGAGGCTGCGAAGGTCCTAACTATGAAAAATGGTCATAAGTCACTTTTTTCAGCGCTGTTGTAATTTCGAACAGTCACTAAATGAATGTTGTAAGTCAAGGACCGTACAGGTGTTCCTCTGACTTCTATGCCTGAAAAGGCAGATAAGAAAATAGTTTTATTTGACCCAGACTCCCTGGCTTTTCCATCCCCTGCCTAAGTTTGCTCCAAAGAATAAGTTTTTCCCTGAGCCGCTGACAGACCTGTAGGGCCTCAGCTGCTGAATGGCTAGAACTTAATTCCAGTGACATTTTCATCTCAAGGCCCTGCTTTTATCTCCTGGAGATGGATGGGGCATGAAATACCTTTGCACCTCTTCGGGCTGAGAGATAAAGAACTCCGATCAGGATGCGCTAATTAAAATCCCAATCGGATAGTCATTATTTAGCACCGTTGTGTTTTTCCCCTTTCTCTGAAATTTATCTTACAACATCCCTTTCGTAGGATATGTAAGGATGATGTATATGCAGTAATATGGCTAAAGAGAGTTTCAGCATCTTCATCCATCTTGCAAAGATGGCTTAGGCTGAAATGTCTTCGGCTAATGTATTATGTATCACCAGCATAACCTATGAATTACAGTAAACACATTTACACCGCTGTCTCTGTAGTTTTCCCCTTAAACTGCCTGCCAAAGAGATTTGCCAAGCTCACCTTCGTGAAAGCAAATGGCCAAAAGCTTGCATTTATGAGTAACCTCTACTGCTGCCATTCCTATAAGGTTGAGTTTGAAAGGGTTCTGAGGTGTTGGGCTTGGATTTCAATTAATACAGTTGTAAGAACAGTTATTTATTGACAGAGCAATTCCTAGGAGAAATGCATTTGACCTTTCTTCTCAACAATGTCTGCAAAAACACATCTGCTCAACTTTGGTATTAACTTTCTGACATTAACTTTTCATATATTTTTTTTCTCATTTCATTAGCCATTTTGGTTTCTACCAGAATGGAAAGGCAATCTGTATAAGTGAATAAATAAAAATAAACAGAGACACTAGAATTCCACACTTACCAGCAATTAATGCATTAACTCCATTGATTTGCAAAAGACCGAGGCTGGAATTAATCCCCTTTTAAAGGGATTCATTTGAAAGACCTAAAAGTCTGAGAATCCATGGCTCTGGACTGGTCTGCTGAGGTCGGTGTTTGCTCAGAATAAATAAAAGGCGCTCAAAAGAGTGAAGAAGACAGGCAGGAAGCAATGCATTAGCGCCAGTGGCCAGTACATAGTGGCACTTTGGGTGAACCCCAGAACCTCCCCCAGATTGTGAGGTCCTTGGAAACCTTGGATGACGTTGGTGAGACATTCACAGGGCCACAGGTATGGCAACTCCAGACTAATCCATTTTCAAATTACTGTCCAATTCTGATGGATGACCTCACTGCCAAATCCGCTTACCCAACCGCATCACTTAATAAAGGCAGAGAGATCGATCTGTCTTTCCTTTCACTTGGCACTTTTTATTTTAATCCTTTCAGGGTGTCCTTTGTAACCTTCTCCGCTGCTACAGTTTGGATGTCAGGCTTCATCAGCAAAATGAATGCTGCTTTAATTTGCTTTAATGCGGCTCAATTCCAACGGAGGGGTAGGCTGGAAAACAGCCATCTCATTGGAGGCTGCAGGTAATTCATAAAGCATCTGGGCACAGTTTCAAATCAGAAACAAAATGCAACACCAAAGATTTTATAGGGGCAATTCTCCCCTAGCCCATAGGAACTAGCTGGTGAATTGATTGATTGATTGATTGATTTGTTCGGTGTAGAGATTAAGACATCTGGCTAGAAACCAAGAGATGGTGAGTTCTAGTCCTCACAAAGCCAGCTGGATAACCTTGAGCCACTCACTTTTTCTCAATTATTTAAACTACTGGCTATGTTTTTTGGTTTGCTGTTGGACTGTAAATTAATAAATAGCAACAACAACTTTGGGTTTATACAGTATTTCAGCCTGCCCACCTCACCAATATCCTGCCCAGTTGAACCTATTTTCTGAATGCAAGGTCCCTTCTCTTTCTCTGATTTGGAGAAGCATGCCAACTTCTGCAAAACTGGGCAATGGGTGCCCCCCAAAAGTTCAAAAGCATCTCAGTTGAATTCAGCAAAAAGAAAAAGAAAAAAGAAAGGGGGGGTGGCATTATTCCCTCTTATCAGAAGCCAAATCCGAGAAAGAAGACCAAGAAAAAATAGAAACGTGGCTGAATGGATCGTGGTGGGTGGGTGACTAAGGCTGAAGGCAAATGAGAAGGAAAGAAGACAATTTGTAGAGCATTTGTGGCAGGGATCAAAAGCAAGATGTTGACCTCAAAATGTTCACAGATGAATTGTAATATGCACCAGAAAACTGGAGCCTACGTGTGTTTCTAGCCCTTATGCCTATTTTAGCCTGGGACCAAATCCATGGAAAAGAGAACTCAACTCAGCACAACCCAAGCAGCTCTGTGGGCAGACATGTCAACCTCTATACTCGGGAGGTTTATGAATGTGCAAAGAATGTCATCAGTGAAGATGGACCCCCCCCCCCCCAAGATGAAGTGAGATGCTTACCTTGGGTGGTGGATCAGGGGGATTGAATGTCATCACTTCTTCTCCTTTATCCCCCCTTAAAACGGATGGCTGTCATGCTAACATGGCCACCATCCAGAAGTTACAGAGAAGACAACCCAGTCGCCCTCAAGGAAACCACTGGGCAGTGCCCCAGAGGGCTCCCCAGATTCTCTCCAACTCCCCTAAAAGCAGGGAAGCAGTAAGGAGGGATCTCCCTGGAAGCTCTTTCTCAGAACGAGGGCTGTTCACAAGAACTTGCTACACAGAAGTAACAGATTGCGGATTGTGAGAGATCCTGGAGCACAGGGGAACTGCCAGAGGACTGGAAAAGAACTGATGTCGTTCCCATCTTCAAAAAAGGAAAAGCAGATGGTTGGACCAGAAGACCTCCAAGGTCTCTTCCAACTCTGTTATTCTATTCTAAGTTGAGAAGATATGCGAAAGGTACAATTTTAGGGATAAAACAGTCTTGTTTTCCTCCAAGCTGTAGAGCTTGGTCCAGGGTGGGGTCATGTTGGGATGGGATGGGTTGGGGGACAGAATATTCTTGTACGGCATGAAACATCCTGTCATTTCCACAGCCTGGATGAAAATCTCTCACGCTACCCCACAATATACCACATCTGCTAGAGAGCCTTATAAAGCGACATTCCCACGTGACATAAATAAGTAAACACAACAAAACACAACAACGTAAAAAGCATTCGAATTATGCAAAAGGAGGCCGCTTGAACCTGCCATAAACTTCTGCCCTAGTTGCGTATGTTTGTTGTTTGGTGTTGCAGTTGTTTTAAATGCCTACTTCAAACATGTGGACTTTATCTGGGAGCAAAGAATGCGCTTTCGCCCTTGGCTAAATCACTCCTTGCTTCTACCGTCTGGCGGCCGTGGAATCGACCAGAAATGAAAAATTGCAGGGCTGCAATGTTCTTCCCGCAATGTTCATGGAGTTTTGACATCAAGAAAATTGGCTTGTATATAGGATATAAACCAACCAGGCCTGGCGTATTTCAAGCCTTTTCCATGGTGATTGGAATTAGCAGGAGAATGAACTTCAAACACGTTCCTGGTGAGAGATCCTTCGGCATCAAGTTCAGATCAAAAGGGACCAAAAGAACTGACTTTGCTCAAAAGGTTCCCTTCTTATCAGTTCTGTCCCGGGTCCGGCTTGTTAGGAAGAACCTCAAAAGCAACGATTGGGCATAGTAACAACTATAATTAGTTTATTCCCCATTGACAATCTCTAGTTACAAAATATTTAAATTCAATTTATCCAGAAG
Source organism: Ptyas mucosa (assembly GCA_012654045.1). Lineage (NCBI taxonomy): Eukaryota > Metazoa > Chordata > Lepidosauria > Squamata > Colubridae > Ptyas > Ptyas mucosa. The sequence continues at coordinate 497,175 of WNWU01000049.1, forward strand.
GTCGGGAATATTTCTGTTTCTTGGTTAAACATGCCTATTCATAATTTCATGTCTACCTAATGAGAACACAAACACAATGGCCAGAATCTGGAGAACATTTAGATGTTTTTCTTCAAAAGCAGATTCTCATTGTATAGTTACAATACTGATAAACTCAACCAGGCCAAAGAACAAACAGGAAAAACAAAACATAAAGAATGTCAAACCCAAGCAATCAATCAGAATAGAGCTGGAAGGGACCTTGGAGGTCTTCTAGTCCAACCCCCTGCTCAAGCAGGAGACCCTGCACCATTTCAAACAAGTGACTGTCCAGTCTCTTCTTAAAAACCGCCTGATTGTAGACTTAGGCAGTGAAGCCTAAAATCTTCATGTAGATGAGTTTCAAGAAATGGTAACTCAAAAGCTTGGATAAACTGCTAGATCTTTGCTTGGCACTCAAATTAAACCAATGTTTGGCACCTGTTTACCCTTCAGAGTGAGGGCTTTCTCCAATCAGGGTGATAAGAATGCTGGTTTTATTGGTTTGTTTGATTTTTGGTGGCCTAGAGGGCGTTGGGCTCAGCTATTTCAACTAACCGAGTTCCAAATGTCAGCAGACAAGCCGTAATTCGTGGGATTAGTGGCATTGCCCTCTTTTTCATGTACAGTTGAATTCTAGCCTCGTGCTAAAAATAGGAAGATCTGGAGCTTCTCTGGCATCTTCAGATCATGACAACAACGAACATGAGTCCCTCCGGTTTTCTTGGCAAGTTTGTTTTAGAAGTGATTTGCCATTGCCTCCTTTCTGGGGCTGAAAGAGAATGACTGGCACAAGGTCACCCAGGTGGCTGCGTGACTCAGGCGGGATAAGAACTTCGTCTCCTGCTCTCTATCTCAATGCCTTCACTGCTGCACCAACCTATCTCTTGTACTTTATACTATTAAGTAAATAATAATAATAATAATATAAAATAATAAAAATAATAAAAATAATAAAAATAAAAATATATCTCATATTTGGTACATAGAAATGAAATGCAGAGGAAAAAAGGGAGGAGGAGGAGGAAAGAGAGAAAGGGAAAAAGTTAAACACTCCATTTATTACATTTTGTTTATTTCTTTTTCACAGTTTTACACCTCCAGAATCCAAAGGCTTCTTTGATTCCATCCACAATTGCTTTTTGGGTCTCTAAAAGGCCTGTAACCCCTGACAGGTTATGGGAGAAATAAACTGCCTGTCAGGAGAAAAAAAGAGAAAAAAATGTATTTCCCTACCAGGGCTGAATAACTTTCCAAATTTCAAGTCCATGGATGAAAGGCGAGGGGGGGGGAGAGAAATAATGAAAATGTCCAGGAAAAGGCAGAGTTTATTTTCCTTTCTGCTCCTCAGTCAGCTTCAATGTCCAATTCAGGTTCCAAAACATTTGAACCCCTGCCGAAATAAGTGGCAACTGCACCATGAACCCCAAGGCTCAGATGACCTCAGGACAATTTTTCATTTTCCAAAAGTATTACTTTGAGTTATCCAAGACTTTCAAAGTTATCTTTAGAGTATTATTTTATGCTGTCGGGTGAACTCTGGGCTTTACTGTCTAAGCCAGAGGTCACCGTTTGGTGAACTAGGCAGTTTTTACAAGGCTAATTTAATTTTAGTAATTAAGAAAGGTGTCTGCTCTGGAGATTGAATTTGTTTCTCTATCGACACTCGTAAGTCAAGGCTTTTTATATTTACGGTGAGGATAGGAAACTGTTTCCCAGTGCTCTTTAATGGGGCTGTGTGACAACCCAAATTCAAGGGGAAGAGGGGTGATGGAGAGGGCCTCTTCTGTCAAAGAAATTCTTAAGAACTTGCATCTTCTCATGTGGTTAGAAAGCTATCCCCATGTGATTCCAAAAAGAACTGCCTAGGATTTAAGGTTTGCTTCAATCCCTCTACTTAATTCCCTGATGGACTAATAGAGGTTAGTAAAACAGCCATCATTTAATCCACATACAGAGCACAAATTAAATTTGTGTAGAATTTTCATCATCCCACACTCATTTATGGGATCAAAAGTGTCTTGCAACAAAAGCTCATTGAGCACTTCAGATTCAGTGTGGAAGCAACATAAGTAGGATTCCTGCAAGATACTCCTATCATAAACATTATATGCCAATCTTTGGGAGTTTCTAATTCACCACTTCTGTCATTTAATATAGAATGAAAACTGCAGGCTATCAACCTCAAGGATACACAGAAAGAATTTTATGAGTTCTCTGCGTTCTTAATAGCTTCTTGGAGTTCAGTAGTCAAGTTGGCACTAAAATAATATTCACACATTTCTTCTTGCAGTTTCTTGCAGACCAAATAAATTCTTTTGTCAATCATCTTAATTACATCACTGTGATTTTCAAAAGTCCCTGAAGGCTATAGTCCAGTGTTTCAACATTTCTGTATCTTTGAACAGGAAGGCAGAAAAAGCAACTGGTTTGCTGATTGGGACATTAAGCACGCAAAGAAAGCAGTCCGGATAATTTTGTAACCATAACTAAAAGCATAACTAAAAGTTATTTCTTCATTTCTGCCACAACAAGAGATGGGCTGAGAACAAATGGCCTTCTGTCTTCTGAGGTTGGGGGAGACGGCTTGAAACTGTTAGGAAATTTCATGCAAAAATCTTGATGGATTTTGAAGGAGAGCAGCTTCAAACTTTCCAAAGTCTGCAGTGGGCCATGAGGCACAAAGCCCTCTTATGCGCTTTCCCCAGCCCTGTTAAATCCTTCCTCATCTGGAGCAATTCAAACGGCATTCTGAATTCCAGATGCAAACTCACTATAGGTTTGTACAATGGTTCCCTATGCTGGCGGATTTATTTTCAGTCCCCAGCATGCCAACCTGCCCTCAGGGAAGCTTCCTTTGTAGACATAACTTAATCAACAAAATAAACCCAGCCCTAAGGGGAGCCTGGCCACCACCTGACAAATTCCCAATGAGATCTGAGCATGCTCAGCGGGCACGGAGTCTGACGTGACGGATGGGTGAAAGCAGAGAAACAAGCAGACATCAGGTCGGAATGATGGAAGGGGCTGGCAAAAGGATGCTGGAACTCTAGCGATGTGGACTTGAGGGTGTTGGATTTTTCTATGCCAATGCCTTGGGCGAATGCAGTGGCAGGCTAACAGAATAACGGAGTTGGAAGGGATCTTGGAGGTCTTCTAGCCCAACCCCTTGCTCAGGCAGGAAACCCTACACCATTTCCAACAAATGGTTGTCCAATATCTTTTTTTTTTAAAAAAAAACCTCCAGTGTTGGAGCACCACAAAAAGATTGTGAGGTAAGGAAAGTTTCAACCAGGTAGGGAGCCTGGTGGCGTGGCAGACTAAGCACTGTAATTAACATTCAGCTGCCTGCAATTACTGCAAGTTCAAATCCCACCAGGCTCGAGGTTGACTCAGCCTTCCATCCTTTCTAAGGTAGGTAAAATGAGGACCCAGATTGTGGGGGGCAATAAGCTGACTTTGTATAAATATACAAAAGTATGAAGGCTATTGCTTAGCGCATTGTAAGCCACCCTGAGTCTCCGGAGAAGGGCGGCATATAAATCAAATTTAAAAAAAAATCATTGTGTCCCCAAACTTATTCAGCAATGGGTCATTTGCATCCTTATTAACATGTGATATGAGTTTGTGTCATGAACAAAGAAGGGAAGAATCACTCAGGAAGAGCTGTGGCTTCCAGCTATGTTTCAAAATGAGATAGTATAGGTAGTGCTTGACTTACAATCATTCATTTAGTGACCATTCAAAGTTCCAAGAGCACAAGCATTCCCGTCTCAAGTCAACTCGAAAGTTTTCAGTGAGACACTGGACGCTTTGCTGCCTGATGACACCATCTTGACATGCAGAAGGTTGCATGGGCTCCCCCGGGGCTCCCCCGTCCTATTCGCCATGCAAGATGAGACAGCTGAAGAAAGTCAAGTGGGAAGAAGAAATGCCCCACTTTACTTCTCCTTTGCCACTGGCTGAAGCAAGCATGAATGGCCCTGGAGCCTTCAGCCATTCATCTCAGTTTCCTCACCGCAGGAGGCCCCTCACGGTGCCTGGATAAATAGGCCACAAGGACTAAACTGTTGCTCTGCTGCTCACTTAATGAGTGTCATAGTTATCGATTCATTCGTTCATTTCATCTCTATGCTGCCTAATCCCGAGGGCAGCTAAGAAGCACATGGAGATAAAAGCAGCCATTTCATCAAGAGCTGAGCTGGCAGCCTCTGCAGGAAAAGAATCATAGCGTTGGAAGGGACCTTGAAGGTCTTCTAGCCCAACCTCCTGCCCAAGGCAGGAATCCAGATACCATCTCAGACAAACGGTCCTTCCATCCCATCTAGGCACAGCTGCCACCGGCCCACTGAGCAGGAATTGTGACGCTAGGAAAAACCCCAAATAGTGGACCACCTCTGAGCAGGAGAATACAAATCCACTCAAGAGTTCACGATGGCATTTCTCTGGAGTCATCAGGCACACAAACCCAAACCTTTCTGTCTTGGAAAGATTCCATAATATCCGTCTCTTCCCCTCCATCCAGACTCTGACAGCCTCAGGCATTCCAGACCCGTTTTTCTACCAATCTCCTATTTGGGACTGAGCTGCATAGCTGGGTACCTTCAGAGGTTCACAATGCCAGGCCCTCTGCTAAAGGGTGTGCAATAGTTTAATTTAGATACTATAGAGGAAAGAAGAAAGAGTCGTGAAGATTCACACGGGTTGGAATCTTCTCCTCAAGAAAGAGGAGGACCAGGGTGAAACTATCTTTCCATGGAATCGGTCCAGAAAAGCCCCATGACTGATGGTCCTGGAAGCCTCAGAGAATGGAAGGACTCTCCCTATGCATCTCTCCCCCTCTCCCCCTCATAGATCTCTCCACAGGTCACCTACGAGCACAACTAACCTAGTTTCCGTGTTGCATCCCAGCTGCTATGGGGCCAAATAATTTACTTCCTCCGGGGCTTTCTGAAATTGCAAGGCTGCCATTTAATAAAGAATAACGGCATGGCCTTTGTGGGAGACGGAGGTTCATAAATGGGAAAAATAAATAAACCCATCGGATGGTACTATTGGTAGGACTGATGCTGAAGCAGGAAACACATGGCAAAACCGTTAAGAAAATCCTGGTTCGGAAATGAAACAACAAAGTGACAATTATTGTCAAGGGGCTGCCATGAAGAGCTGCATGGCAAAGAGATTAATTATTATTAATGACTGATTGTCAAAACGAGAGGAAGATAAAATAGGGTCGCTATTTGTCCTTGGCCCCTCCAGTCCATCGTTATAATGAATGGCAACAGTAGAACAGGAGTTTAGAAAGTGCCCCTTAAATTCCCAGGTGATACAAAATTAGGCACTTCTGGGGTCAGTCATAAGTTTTAAAGGAATTCGGTGGTTTGAAGAGCCCAAAGGTGCTTTTTCAAAAGGCAGCTGGACTTTCTTTGTTTTTCCTTGAAGACATTTTGTTTCTCATCCAAGAAGCTTCTTCAGTTCTGAAGTAAAGAAGTTTCTTGGAAGAGAGGAGAAGTGTCTTCAAGGAAAAACAAAGAAAGTCCAGCTGCCTTTTGAAAAAGCACCTTTGGGACAGCCACGGCCCGGATAACTGAGAATCTCCACAGAGGGTTTGAAAGTGTTACAGGGGAAAAAAAAAGATTCAGAGAGAGAAGCTGATGAGAAATCAAAGTGTAGGTTTTCCATATTTTCAATTTTCTCTTGAGAATAGAGCAGGTTTTATTGCGTGAGAATTTATGCCACCATAAATTTGCTGGTCTTGTATCTGCCGTAGGACTCTGCCAACTCTGATGGATTCTGGCATGTTTAGTCTGATGCAGTCAATCCTGCAATCAACCGGTCATTTCAGCCAAGTGTCCCAGAGCTTCGTATGCGCTGAGTGTTAGAGTTCACCTTTGAATGATATGCATGGTGTCACTTTCCATAATGGAGTGCATTAAATTTGATTGATTTATACCTGGTGGATGCCCCTTATATTATTAAAAAAAAAATTCAAAAAAATATGTCATATTAAAATTTACAGTTTCTTGGCTTCTGTTAGGATGGCTCAAAGGGCCTCTTCTAAGATTCTGGGGTAAACAACGTAACAATTTTAGTGTCTGATTTATCACTAAAAGTTTTGCAAATTCATCTCTAGCATTCCTATCCCTATTCCTGGAGTCTATAGAAAAGAAGAATTAGGGGTGACATGATAAAATATTCCAATATCTGAGGGGCTGCCACAAAGAAGAGAGGGTCCACCTATTCTCCAAAGCACCTGAGGGTAGGACAAGAAGTAATGGATGGAAAGGAGAGAAGCAACCTGGCATTAAGGAGAAACAGTGAGGATAATTAACCAGCTTGCCATTCAGAGATCGTGGGCGCTTCATCACTGGAGGTTTTTGAGAAGAAACTGGACAGTCGTTTGTCTGAAATGGCATAGTTTCTCCTGCTTGAGCGGGGGTGGGGGGGTGGGGGGGTGGACTAGAAGACCTCTGAGGACCCTTCCAGCTCTATTCTATTCTAATCCTCTATTCTGTTCTAATTCAAAAGTGCTCATCCAAACCCCTGTGAATGTTGACATGCCTACATCACGAACCAGAGGACACAGAGACAGAATGCTGGACTGCTTGCAATATTGGTCTACTCAGAGTAAGGATCTCCATGGGAATAGAGTATTGCACTCATATATTCCAGATTCAGTAATTAATTTTGACCCACACCAGATGTATTCAAATGAAGACCAGAAGGTTTTTTGTCTGTCTGTCTTCACCTGAGCACAATTAAAGGTTGAAATAATTTTTACGATAATCTGACATGTTTCTGATTTTGATGTTTGAATGATCCTGACAATATTTTGCTAATAATACTGGACAGCGCTGACTCAAATGCTGGATTAGACATGCCTTGCAGTTACCTGTACTTGCTGATTCTTTTTGACTCTTCGCTGCGCTTATTACCCTGCTGGGTGACCTTTGGATAGTGAAAATTGACATACATATTTTGCAAAATTCTCCCATTGTTAGCAAGCTCCTGTCTCAGAACTATAGATGTATTCTCCAAATTAAGTTTTTAGTTTCACAAGCGAACATGAGATGGAAAGTTGTTTTCAGCCAGGGAAGGGCTGGAGAAAGCAATTAGTTGACTTTTGAACATAAGTGAAAGGGCTTTGATTCTCAGTCATAATCGCCATCCTGAGGTTTTTTATTCCTCCCCTCCCCCCAATACCCCTGGGATCAGCTTAAATTTGACAGCTCTCCAAACTAAGCAGATGGTGAACAAACTAAGAGGACACCTCACACCTGTCGGTTAGCCGGGGGACTTGAAAAGAAAAATACCTGCTGTCCACTGGGGGACAAACCACAAAATGTGTGAAGGGAGGTCACGAAGTGATTGATGTACTCGATCAAATGGAGGCGTTTGTGGGTGGAATGGGACAACTCACCACGGCCAAGTCAATTAAATCAATTTAATTATTTAAAATAGCTAAAAAATGATTTTAATTATTGTCATTCACATTTCATTTTGTCCCTCCTTTGGCATCTGTTTTTAATGATTCTATTCCACTATTTCTTCACATTAGTGTAATTCTCGTCCCATGGTGGGTTGTTCCAGACCAGGGGTGCCAAACTTGAATTTATTGAGGGCCACATCAGGGTTGTGTTTGACCTTGGGGGCCGGGATGGGCGTGGCCAGCTTGAAGTCACTCATGTCGGGGGCTTCTGGGGAGGCCTGAGAGCTCTTCCGGTGAAAGCGGGCTCCCAAAGTCCATTTTCAGCTGTGATGGCCTCCTGCCACCCTCTACCGATTCTCTTGTGCTGCTTAATGACCGCAGTGAGATTAAGTAAAATCTCTAAATTATTAAAACATCTATGAATTTATCAAGGTTCAGGGATTCACAGCTCTTCACTATCTTCTTCATATGGAGGTGTCATTTGTGCACACGCATTCACGCTTAGGAAATAGAGGGGAGCTTTTGCAAAGACACAACCATTTGTAAAAGTTAGAGAGAAATGTTCCATTCGTGCCAATACTGGTAGCCATCTCCTCTTTCAAATGTCTTGCACGGTCTTATCAGAAAGCACGATTGCCTTGGGTAGGGAGAACCCTCGTCTATTTTTGTCTCTGTTAAATTTTTTTAAAAAAATGTATCATAACCCACTTGACCAAAAACTGGGAAGATAAAAGGAAAAAAAGTACATCTGTGCTTAAAAAGTTTCACTCTGCTTCCAACTACCAAATGTACTTCTTGGCATCCATCCAGATTTCTAGCTTATTGTTGGAAGTGGCGTTGCTTGTAGTATGAATATATATATATATATATATATATATATATATATATATATATATATATATCTCCCTCCACTGTAATAAAAGCTATTTATTAACAAGTACTGTAGTAGCAAAGGCCAATTCTGTGTCTATGTGTGGTCCTTTCTATGTGATTGACAACCAGGAACTATATGAAAGAGAGGCGAGCTGCCTTCTCTTCAAATCCCTTCAACTTTCAAGGAGTTGGAAAAACTCCCTCAAAAATCACAGTCAAGGCTCAGAGACGCCAATAAAAAAGTAGACGAATAGATTTCTACTCTTTGCCCAGCAGCCTAGGGAGACCAGGGTCTCTGCTCTCAGCCTCTTTAAAAAGCCCCCATGGAGAGAAGATGGGCCAGGCCTGACTGGGAATGTCTGCCGCGTCTCTTCCTCTTTAGTCTCAATGTGACACTTTCCATTTGTAGCAGAGGGCTTTAGCTGTTTTGTCATTGTAGTGCATTTTCCCTGATTTTTTTCTTCACAGTGGGTGCTCTGCTCCTCTTAGGCTTTTAATTAATGGAAGTTGAGCAAATCTTGATTGTAATTGGAATGTTTCTACCTTTAAGGTCTCCAGGTTGCACTTATCGGAAGGAAAAGGCCCATGAATTAAGTTTGGCTTCTGAGGTGGAATTATCTAGACCATGATGTGGAAGGGGCTTGCCATGGTCAGCTCCTGGAAAGTTTTCAGTCTGGCTTATAAACCTGGGCTTTTGGATGGTCTCCCAGGCAACAACTTAAATGTTGTTAAATTAACAACTTAACACACACATTTGTCCATCGTGGTCCCCTCTCTCTGTCTCTGTGCATCTTTCTTGGGAAAACTCCTTGTTTGTTCAGCCGACAAACAAATATCCCCAAATATCAGATTCCTGTTGAAAAGCAACAAGAACAAGATTATTTCTTCAAGGGAACAAATGCCATCAATTGGATGGACTCAAGGAAAAAGAATGAAGAACTTCTGCTGATAATTGATCCATAAAAGGACTAATAAAATTCAAGGGTTCATAATCATAAAGACAAGTCAGGTGAAGTGATGGTAGCAATGTGACAGTTATTGAACTTAAGTGCGGAATAGTAGATGAAACCATCTGTTTGTTAGTTAAAGTTTCCATGGGATCATTCTGTATTGTAATTTAACCTTACAACTTTGGTTAACTTCGTGGGCTGTGTATTTCCTTGTGATAAAAGAATGATGAATGCTGATGTTGGGCCTTGGAGTTTGTCATCATTTCCTTAAAGGTTAGTATTATAAGTCACATCCATCATCTAGCAGCCTAGAAAATGCAACTTTCTGTAATCTTTGAGCAATCACAGAGAATGGGAATAATGCCAGGGACTGGTAAAGAGCAAAGATTGCTCAACTTTTATAAAAAAGAAGACACACCTAACTACAGACTGGTCAGTTTGCCATCAATACTGAGCAAAAGTAGAACAGATTATTAAACACTTGGACTGTGAACATTTGAGGGAAAAATGTGTTGTTTGACTGCAGCCAGCTTGAATTTATCAAGAACAAGTCATGCCAAACCAACCTGATCTCCTTTTTGGACAGAGCAGACAATCGGTCTCTGTGTGAGTGTGTGTGTGTGTGTGTGTATGAGTGTATGAGTGTATGGTTTATTTTTAAAGACTGAAGGATCATGGGACAGGGAACAGGGTAGTGGCAGTGTATTTACACAGACTGGTAGAGCTATACATGCTTAAAAATGACTTGGAGGAAGTACTTTAGACCTCACACAACTGCAAGTACACAACCTCTCTGGTATTCATTATAGAGCCCCACTTTCTTCTGATTTCTGGGCAAGCCTGAAAAAAGTACAGCTATTTCAGGGATTCAGAATATGAAAGTTATAATGTTCGGGAGCCTTAAAAAAGTCGTGCTTGCTTTAATAAAGAGCAGAGGGGTGCTGTGTGCATGTGAGGTCTCGGGAGATCCTCCAAGGACTTTCTGGATTTGGCACAGCTATGCTGACTGTCAGGTTTTTTCTGGAGTTTCTGATCTGGAAAAAGAAACCTTGGAGTCTTAAGGAGTTAAGGACAAAGGTAGGCTAATGAGTCAATTCATGAAAGTAGCCAAGTCTTTTTTCATGCTCACCCAACTCCTTCAGAGAGATGCCTATTAAAAGAGATGGTACGCTTATGTTCCTACAGTCATTTTTGGAGTTTAGAAAATATTAGTGTGTTGAATCTTGGTCCCCACAAGTGAAATCACGGGGTATGAACCCTGGTTGTTCAACCTTGACATGCCCTTTGACTTGCATCAGGGGATGTGAGCTGTCCCCGGGATGGCCGCTCATATAAGACAAATCTTTGGGAAGAGGGAAAGAGATCAACGAGGCTGATCTGACTTGGCCTGTTACAATTAGTCACAGCTGGCATGCAGACATGATTAGCATGCTGTTCTTCAACATTTCTATTAGGTAGAACTCAGATCCGACATTAGTTACGGTTATAAAGGACATTCAGAGACTCCCTTGGAATTCCATTATCTGCCAGATCCAATGAACGTAGAAAAACAAGAAACTATTGTGCCTGAACAGCCATGGAAGATATAGAGAGGCAAGGAAGGCCCAGCTGAAGTCTCAACAGAAGAGGGTTCAACATTCCTCCTCAACATTTGTTAGTGCACTAAATTAGATTTCTTCCCCAGGAAAGCATATATAATTACTGTTTGATCTGAAATTACGCAACCGGTTCGTATCATGGGCAGAGTGCAATCTGATATCTCATAATGAAGCCATCAGGCATCCCTTAAACACAGGCCACGAATAATACTTGTCCCAGGGACTTTGAGTTGCTGAAACACCTCTCAGAAGAAGAAGATAATTGTGGGAATGAGGCATTTTTGAACAGAGAAGTTTTACTCTGAATAGATAATCTACCATTAGGTTCACCATCTAAGACTTGCAGAAACTTAATAACTCAAGTCCTAGCCAAGAATTATTAAGGTGGCCTCTAATAATAAAGGTAGTTCCAACAGGGTGAGTTATTTGTAAATTTGGAGTATTCAATTCAATCCAATGATAAATCCAACATTTTGAGATATCAAGGAAATCCATTCTAAACTCACTTGATATATTTGACAGAAGTATTTTGTTTTTACTCGATTGTGTAATAATTTTGAAGTTTTCAAAATTCCCATGTATTTGCAGCCTTCCATCTTCTGATGCCTCTATCAAGTCTTCCCTGTTTCTTCCAAGGGTTCTTCAAAGAGGGACTGACCTGGTGACACCCAGCTAGCTTTGTGCACTAGACAGGTCTAGAACTCACCATCTCCTGGTTTCTTAACCACTACGTCAATCTGTTTGCAATATGTTGTTACCCAAAACAAATTTGTCAAGGTGATCATGGATGAAGGTGGGAACTACCGAAGAAGAAACCCAGCCAGTTAGCAGTTGGTGGGCAGGACTCTGGAAACAGTAGTTCAAGGAAACAGGTAGGAAACCCAAAGGAGGAAGCGCCTCCATTATAATCCAGCCACAGAGAACATATAATCCCTTGAGAATAAATTTAGAACCTATGTGTTTGTGCCGCCTTAAGTGTGCTGTTTTCAAATCTGAAAACTCTAGCTGGAACCATACAAAAACTTGTTATTTTTGAGTTCCCAGCAGTCTTGGAGGAAGTAGTTGAAACATTTGTGAAGTCTCTGTCCACCACATACTGCAGAAACTCAACAAGGAGTTGCAAGAATCACTTAAAATCAGCTTCTTAGCAATGTTAGTGCCTACAAGGATCTGTCTTTTGTCTCAGATACACACTTGCAGCCTGCGTCTTTGTGGCATGAGGGGAATGCAATTTTAGGAAATGTGAGCTTATTAAGAACTTCTTGTGGTCAGAGACTGGAGAATAAGCTGAACTATTTGTTCCTCCTGGTACTTGCAAAGGAAGTAAATTATGTTGATGTCATGGAGCCTTGAAACATTTTACACAGAGATCCAATCATGCTGACAAGCTTAAATAAAAAAGAAAAGTCTGTCATAGAATGATTGGTTGAAATAGTGTCTGCAGGATGATACAAAATTGTAAATGAAATAACTTTGTTTAATACCGTATTTTCCAGAGCATAAGATGCACCTTCCCCCCCAAAAGAGGATGAAAATCTGGGTGTGTCTTATACTCCGAATGTAGCCCCGCCCAGCTTTCTAAACAGAGGTTTTAGAGGCTGAAAAAAGCATCAGAAACAAAGCTTCAGAAAAAAAAGCCTCCAAACAGAGCTTTGGGAAAAAAAGCCTCAGAAAAAGTTTCAGAGGCTTTTTTTCTGAAGCTGTTTTGGAGGCTTTAAGAGGCAGAAAAGAAAGTTTTTTCTGAAACAGAGTTTCAGAAGTTTCAGAGGCAGAAAAAGAAGCAAAAGAAAAAAGAAAATAAAAGCAAGGCACAGAGCTCACAACCAAGGAACCTGTTGCTAAAATTCACCTCTGGGAACAGCTGATTGGGGGTATTCCGGGAGGCCGATCCACCTGCCAATCAGCTTTTTTCTTATTTTCCTCCCCAAAAACTAAGGGGCGTCTTATACTCCGAAAAATACGGTACATTCACCAAAGAAAGAAAAAAAATCATTTCTGGAGAAGAACTAGATGTAGCAGACCACTACATATAACTTGGCCAATGGATCTCAGTGGAAGGTGATACAACAAAGGAAATTGAATGGTGTGTTAAATGTAGTTGGGAGATATTTGACAAGCTAAGTGTAATTTTTAAGAACAACCTCCCTCCCCCAATGCCCGAAGAGAAACGTTTTTGAACAGGGTGTGCTACCTGCTCTAAGATATGCTGGTGAAACATGGACCCTAACCTGACAATCCATACAAAGGCTACGAGACTCACAAAGGGCCAAGGAAAGAGAGATGCTGGGCATCACGAGACAAGATAGAAAGACCCGCGCATGGATTAGAGAACAAATGGAAATAGACGATGCCATCAGGAGAGTCAAGGAATTGAGATGGGAATGGGCTGGTCACATAGCAAGAAGGGCAGTCACAGAATGGATTCCACAAACAAAATGGATTGACCACATCAGCAAGTATTGGCAAAAGAAAGCTCAGGACCGGCTTGGCTGGAAACAGGCGGAAGAACCCTTCCTCCTTCATTGGAAAGTCAAGGGGCTAGAATGATGAAATAACTTTTCAGAAATGAAACTTTTTTTTGCTCTTATCCTTGTTCTTGATGTAAATATGAAGGGTTCTGCTCTGCCCACCGGCAAACAAAGCCTGCATGCTTCCTATCCTCCTTCGATGTTTAATAGAAGAGATCCCAGGCCTTCTCTCCCACCTTATATTGCAATCTATTTTTTATGAGCCCAATAAAACCGAGCCTGCCATTTGCTTGCAGAATTAAAGGAACAGTGACATTTATTCTCCCGGAGAGCCATCGGTTTCTGCCTTCCTTCACATGGAGATGAGTCTACAAAGGGAGATTAATTGAAGGCCGTGAATGAAGCGAACATTTTAGCACTCCGGAGGCTCGGAGGAAAAGCAGGCGCTCTCCAGAAACTGCACAGCGAAGCAGATTTCCTGCAGCCATTCTGAATGTGCCCTCGGCTTGGAAAGTGCTAAAATGGCCTAGGATAAAACGCCTTTCATTGTTTTATATAGAACATTATTCACAAAGAACTAACTCATTGGACTTTGCCGCTTTTATCCTTCGGTGCATATTCCAGCAGAGATTTTTCAGGAATAAAACACACACGGGAGGAATGGAGAGGAGAAATAGAAGTTGCTTCTCATTTTGGCTTTGATCCTGAAGAAACATAAATGGCCGCTCTTGGCCCTCAACAAGCTCTCGATCCAGGCCTATTTCCCTCTTCATTCTTCCTTTCAGCTGTGTCAAGGAACTAACTCTGTGTCCATCATACAAGTAGTCCTTGCCTTACAACAGTTCATTTAGTGACCATTCAAAGTGATAACGGCACTGAACAAAGTTACTCTCAATTGTTGCAGCCTCCCCAGGGTCACGTGATCAACATTCAGATGCTTGGCAACTGGTCCCTATTTATGACGGTCGCAGCATCCACGGGGTCACATGATCCCCTTTTGTGACCTCCTGACAAGCAAGGTCGATGGGTAAGCCACATTCACTTAACAACCGGGTTACTCACTTAGCAACAAAAACTTTGGGCTCAATTGTGGTCATAAGTCAAGGGCGTTCTTTGCTCTCTTTTCCTGCATTCCCTTTCTTTCTCCTATAAACCAACTTTTCATTTGGAGATCTCAAGAACTGACGGCTAAATCTCCCGTCCTGAAACCTGCTCCTTGCAGATGGTATTTTCACAATGTACGTAATCGATAATTGTTTCCTAGGTTAGAGAAACTGCAGAAAGGTTTGCTAGAAAAATTCCAACTGCTTGATATCTGATTCAGGAGCACCAGTCAACAAATTAGGTCCACGAGGCCCTGATGGACAGAAGGTGACATGCGAATCCCATTAATAAACTATTGAGGATGAACAGCTTTGTATAGTTAATAACAAAAAAAATGAAACATTTGCACAAGACGTAATTACCAAACTCTATTTAATTTCTTTTTTTAAAAAAAAAAGACTGAGTCATTTGGTACCTCACAACAAGTTTGCTTGATTTATAAAGACTAAGAAACGTGTATAACTCAATATAAATGTCTTCCCTTCCCTTGAATTATTCAATTTACAGTTATACTAGAAATGCTGGGTTAATTGTGTGGAAACCTGCTGGGCAGAATTGTCTGCAGGATATGGTAAAATAAGTGAAGAGGGCAGCCGTGATGTTGCAGTCGAAGTCCCAGGGGTTGGACTAGATGACTTACAAGGTTCCTTCCAACTCTGTTAATCTGTTAAATCTGTTCAATCCTCTTGTCCTTTTTAATCTGCAGTGCAGCCATCTTGACTTTTTCATTCTATCCTGAAGGCAGCCTTAACGTTGGATGGTCTGGAAACTAATCTAAGGCACGCTCAATTTTGTCCGTTTGTATCCTCACTCATAGATGGGACATGCAGATATATCTGCCCCCTGTTCGTATCGCTCTGGATATAAAATTGATTCTGTGAGCTAGCTTGAAAAATGAGTGACAGGAGTCACAACAGTGGAGGACAGCAAGCTGGTATTTCATGCACCAAATCTCCAGTATCAAACATCTCAGTAACTGGCAATTACTTATCCTTCCAATTTGTTATTTATATGGAACCTTTAAACCACCTTAGAGTCAGATTTGATAATGCTTCCTGCCTATTCCAGAGATGTATCTGGATGGGTGAGGCTTCAGAGACGGGGTCTCATGTGGTGTGCAAAAGTGCATCAGCACATGAACAAAAGCCCTTCTCCCAGAGGCTGCCCTCCACTTCCAGCTGCTTAAAACAACAGTTATGCCTTCGGTGTGCATAGATGAAATAGCACACTCTGCAAATGAATGTGTTTTCCAGGCAAAGAGTACGCTCAATGGTGACCACATGAGCTCTGCGATAAAACTGATATCCAAACATTGATTTGCTGAGAGAAACAAAACCCCTAACAAAGGACTGACGTCAGTGCAGTGGGACCTGCAGATGCGAAAGAGAAGGAGAAAAACCACACGTCAACGGAGGGGAAATCGAGAGGGCTCGGATCAGATCAGGGGTTGTCCTTGTTTCCTGAACATCACAGTTCAGAAGATCTGTCCTTCTGGAGAGCAGCTCACAACATCACCGGCATATGGTTGTGTGTTTGTGTGCATGGATTTGTTCCAAGAACAGATTGTAATCTTATTCGGCACTATCAGCAACAGGAAAAGGAAATTACCCCAGCATGCTCCTAGAGCTCCTTTTCTAGCATTGTGACAAAAGACGAATAATTGATATTTCAGAAACAATTGAGAAAAGCTGTATAACACATGCCGACTTTGAATTTCACATGGAAGTGTGTGCCTGAAACAAGCTGGGTCTCACAAAGTAGAGCTAGATGGGGAGGTATTCTACTCTTTCTTAGCACCAATAGACGATTGAAATAAAATGTTGTGTAGCTCTGTACAAGACATTATGGCATTCAGATACTTTGGTTTTGGTAGCATGCAGTTCATAGACAGCAGAAAGCAAATAAACATTGAAATCTTGAGCTACAGAATAAGTTGCCCATCTTGTTTAATAAATTACTCATCCTATTCCATCTGATGTTGATAAAGATGGAAAACCCCATCAATTCCAATTATCACAATCCAGGTAGATTTGGAGGCACTGTCTATGACTTGCTGACATAACAAGTGAAGATAGCCAGTCCACAATTCTGAGAAGAGCCTGATGGCGTGGCAGACTAAAGCATTATTATTAACATCAGCTGCCTGCAATTACTGCAAGTTCAAATCTCACCAGGCTCAAGGTTGACTCAGCCTTCCATCCTTTCTAAGGTAGGTAAAATGAGGACCCGGATTGTGGGGGCAATAAGCTGACTTTGTATAATATACAAAAGTATGAAGGCTATTGCTTAATGCATTGTAAGCCGCCCTGATTCTCCGGAGAAGGGCGGCATATAAATCAAATTAAAAAAAAAATTAAAGTCCACACATCTTAAGATGGCCAAGATGGAGAAATACTGCTGTGGAACATAGCAATGGTGGAAGGTGTTGGTTCAACCACCTTTGGAGGCTTAGACAAAAGGGAATCTCTCAGGAAGAAATGCTGATGAAGTCCTTTCTGGTACCTGTGGCCCAGACCTTGAATGCTTTGTCATTGAGAACATCTGGTCGTCTCAGAACAAATGAAGAAGAAAGGGTTGAAATATTCAGATTATCAAGTACAATGCCCCAAATCCTGGTGCTGCTCAATAGATCTTGCAAGGGTGGCCTTCATAATGCAGAAGCCAAAGACTTATTGTCACTCCAGGTGGTCAGAGAGCAAAGCTGGACAAAGGTATCCTTCAGTCCTGAATTCCAGCAGGGCACACAAGTACAAGGGTAGACAAAGGTTAGTATGAACCTCCCCTGGAAAGCAATTTTCCCCCATTTACTTCTCTTAGGAAAGTTTCAGACTCAACTTTTTCTGAGTGCAGCTAAATGAATGACTTTATTTAATTACAGCACTGCCAAAATGGCCTGGTTTTCCTCATCCCCTGTTTTTTACCCTCAAAAAGCAGCTTTCCTGGGACTGCATGGCAATTACTATGCTATAATACGATTACCTGTTAGCCGAAGAAGAGTTGGATGGTTTAATTTAAGTGGGAAATGCAATGTAAGGCTACTTATCTGCATCACATTTTGTTAACCTAGCATAGAGATGAAGCCGTTGGCTTTCTCAGGCTACACAACCAAGGAAGAGGCTGGTAGGAGTGAATAGTCCTTCAAGGAAAGCATCTTCCTTGGAAAAGAGGCTCATTCAGCTGAGCCAATAGGGTGGGAATACTGGGATTTTACTTTATTTTTTAAAAACCAGCATGCTATTTTTGAAGATCTGATTTGAAGGGGAATAACATGAGATTCTGTGACTGTCTGTGTTTGTGATTATTGTCTGAACTATGAGATTGATGTTACATTGATCGATGTGAGATTGATGAACTTTGAGGTTGATGTTACCTCTAAGTACATTTTGGAATTCTTTCTCTTTTAAAACAAGAGGACCGCGGATGGAGCTGGTGCTGATCAAATCACCAATTTGATTGTGTGGTTGATTGTGTTGGGATCAGAGTGCTGGATTAGCCTGATTCAGCCTCTGACTTCTTCCTGTTAGTTTCTTGTGGATGAATAGGTAGAAAAGAGAAGTCAGGGAGTCCTAAGTCTCCCCTCATCTTTAAAGGAAGCCAGATGAGTTTTTGAGTTCACAAAATTACTGACATCTTCACTTATGTCAAGAATAGCTAGGTAAGGTTTTCTGCTAATGGTCACATGACTCCAGACATATGTTATTCCCATCCATAACATTCTCTGCAACAGTCTGTCAAATTGTAAGAGCAACGGCATGCTATTAAACATGAATGCAACATCTGTTAATCATTTATTAACCTTTGAAAAACCATGGAACCTCCGTATCAAGTGTGTCCATATTTATAAATCAATGCTCGGATTTTCCTGATTAGACAGATAATAACCATTGGAAAAAAATGAAAAAATAAAAGTGATTTATTCACCACAAAAAGAAGAGTGAAACTAAGCCAAGGAAAATGCAACGGTTACCCTGCTAGTCGTTCCCCAAGGAATTAATATATATATAAAAACAAAAGTTGATTTCATGTATAACTCATAAAGCACAATTGCAATAATGAAAATCATTTTAAATTTGCCTGGGAGTAAGCTTTATTAAATTGTGTTGTGATTTAAAGCTTAATAAACCTATTTAGCACTGTATTATTAATAATAATGAAATTTTATTAGATCTCATAGGCACGTTTGTTACACTGTAATTCCTTTTATATTGATAGGTAGGTTCAGCCCAAGACATTTATATCCAATGGTATAGAGCCCGTTTGGTGTGGTGGTTAAGCCATCAGGCTAGAAACCAGGAGACTGGGAGTTCTAGTCCTGCCTTAGGCACGAAGCCAGCTAGGTGACCTTGGGCCAGTCCCTTTTTCTCAGCCCTAAGAAGGAAGCAATAGCAAATCACTTCTGAAAAATCTTGCCAAGAAAATTATAGAGACTTATCTAGGCAGTCTCTAAGAATTGGATACGATTGAAGAGGGGGGAAAAATCCAATGAAGGTCAGAACATACAGTATATCAAGAAGCAACTGGACAGATCTATACACTGGGGAAACAAAACAACCACTTCATAATCACAGGGCACAACATAGGAGAACAAACGCATCAGGACAAGATTCAACAGTCCATCTGCATTTAAAAGACAAAGGCCACTCTTTTGAGCAAAGCCTAGATTTTGGACAGAGAGGACCATTGGCTTGAAAGAGGGGTCAAAGAGGCCATCTAGGTCCAAATTGAACAGCCCTCCCTCAACAGAGGGGGAGGGATACAACATCATCTATCTGCAGTTTACAACACAGTCCTTTCAGCAGTTCCAGAAGGTTCAAAGTCCATTTTCACTACTTAGGTGATCCTGACAAGACGCATAAACCTCCAGGTGGCCTCAATGACTCTAAAAAGAATGCAAATTTACAAGGAGTATAAATCCTTCCATTGAAGGATCCATGATTAATTGATTGAATGGATGGATGGATGGATAAATAAATACAGAATAACATAGTTGGAAGGGAACTTCGAGATCTTCTAGTCCAACTCTCTGTGCAAGCAGGAAACCCTATGTTGTTTCAAACAAATGGTTGTCTAACCTCTTCTTAGAAACCCCCGAAGCCTCTGGAGGCATGAGTGCATTTGTTCAGGGGTCAGGACTGTGGACAATTTTCACATTCATCCCTCTTTCTGCAGTGAACCTCCGCATGTTCTGCATATAAAATGCCTTGAAATCAGAATGTTGAACAAATAACCAGAAGTAAAGTCAACACTTGGGAATTCTACACAACATACGCAGCCTATCTTTTTCAGAAGATTATTCCTTGTTTCAATTTCATATAGATGAGTCAGAAACCAGAATAAGATGCCTAGACAAAAATCTCATTACCTTTCTGGATACAAATACAGTATATTTATGTCGCACATGTGAAAATGTAAGCATACAACTATTTTATCAGAAAGAACCTGAAAGAAAAAAGACTTGGTTTCCAGACACAAGAGTGTGAAATGGTTCTACCGTCATAGCTGATACATTTGTTTAACTCAGAAGGGTTTCATAATTTCCCTGGGTAAATTCACCGGATAAGTGAAATGCAAGACAATGATGTACTTCATGATTGGAACCAGACTTGAAAATATGGGCTAAGATTTGCAAGATCAGGACAACGGGACAATATCTCTGCTACAGAAGCAAGTGCCATTATCTCCTGTCAACAGATCCAGGATGTCAGGTTGTGGTCAGTTCATGGCTAGAAACCCCCACTCTGGAAAGAAAACTCCAGAAATCTAAATCACACAGCCCAACATCTGCGGTACATAAAAATAGATGGTAAGAAGAGCAAATTGACCTTTCGTTGCGTCCTAGAAAAATTCCCCTGGGACATAACCTGGGACAGACCTAACCCCACCACCATGCCAACACCTGATGCTATGAGGCTGTCCACTCCCCGACAATGAGGCCACAGCGACATTCATCATCTACAGAGGAAAGTCATACATAAAAGCACGGTGGGCAATCCAGATGTTTTATATCGCAATTCCCCAATTTTTGGCAACTGTTGAAGACTGAAAGTATTGATGTCCAAATTGTTTGAAGGATAGCAAGCAAGCCGACCCTTTGCCTAAAAGCAAAATTAAAACTTTTGGTCTCCATGCATTTTAAAATATTTGTATAAGACTGCTATATTTTCAAGATTTATATATTTGTGCATAAAGAGCCCACAATTATATTGATGCCTGTATTTAATATATTGAAAGTGAGGGTGCCTTTTCAAAAGTATTTCATAAATACAGGCTCTATGTATCTTGTTCATCTAGGAGGGGGGAAACCAGGGTATTTTTTAAAAAATATGAAAATTGAGATTCTTTTAACAGTTACACAGTTAGATGGTGTAGATCAGGGTGGCACACACACAATGATTAGAAAAACGTTTCCTCTCCTTAAATGATAATGAGGATGTTTTAGGATCATAAAATGCATCTGCTGAATCTACAGAACAAATGTGGAAGAAATTAGAAAGGGAACATATAGCAATGCACACAGTGGGGGGGAATGAGGGGCTAAACTGAAGAATGTTGTAAGAGACCAGTGTAAAAATTTACAGAGGCTGGTTTGTAAGATTCCGTCGAAAATAGTTTGATCTCATAGCTTTTTGTTTATTTTATAAACTATTTCATATTTAAATCATTCAAGTGTGTCTGCTCTTGTAGTGGATCATAAAAGCAAAAATTCATTTAGGGAGGTTGCATAGGAGTAGGAAATCACCGGGTTTTTTCCCCCAGAGAAGAGAGACCATTTGTTATTTTAAATATGACCCCAAGAAAGTTTAATTGGGATTGTATATTGAACTGGCTTTGAGTTAAGTAAACTTTAGCTGGACTGAAATTCTGTACTAATTTAATTTGCCTTCTAAATTTACCTGTTTGGGACCCCATTACGTATGTGTCTGTAGGTTTCGTATGCGTCTGTATCACTTTGCATCAGTTCTCTCATCTAAAATGTATAGATGAGCTTTGAAAGAGCTGCAGCACCGTAGTTCTGAAAGCCACAGATACACTTGTTTAGGAAATTCTAATTCCCCCCCCCCCAGCCCCCTATATTGTTAACATGTTGGCTGCTGTTATTTCCATTTGAGTTCCCTGGGACAGCAAAAGAGAAGGAAAAAAAACAGATTCTTAATGTGGAGCAGCTGTTTTCTCCAGCATTTTATTCAGTATTTCAACATCATCATTTAATGGATATTAACTGAAGTAGCTAATCACTTAGTTGTGGAGTGAAATTGTCCCCTACATTCTCCCAAAATACATTTTCCCACGCAAAAAAAGGTGTGACATTCCACCTGGTTCTGCACCACCAGCAAAATACCTTCACCCAGGGTGATAGAGCCACCGCTCCAGGAGACTTATGTCCACAGAAACGGAGGGATGGGCCATCTTCTTGGTTTCAAGCTGTAGAGCCTCTACGGACTATGGAGGATCTAGAGGAGCTTAGATATCTTCAAGGATGCACAATGTTAAGTTCCAAGCCATCATTTTTCATTATGAAAAGCTTGACTGTGTTCGGGGTAATGATAATTTTAAAAAGACCAACCACATAGCACACCCTGAAATACGTCAAAAACATTTTGGAAGCTGTAGAACGCAGCTTCCATGATCTGCAAGTGGCCATCGCACACCACCCAGAGACTGCCATACGAGGACAAATTATGCATTGCAAAGATCGCTTGGAGGTGGGAGATACTTCCAATGTAATCTACTGGATCTCCCACATGGATTGTCCCTGTGACTATGTAGGGCAGACAGGGAGGAAGCTAGCCACCGGATTGTAAGAACACAAGAGAGCAGCCAGACGAGGAGACCCGAACTCATTGGTGGCCTCACACTGCAATGAATGAGGGCACACATTTGATTTCACAGCTGCTAAAATTGTTGGATGAGGCACCATAGAAAGACCATGCACAGAAGATCCTGAAGCACATATTCCAGTAGAGAGACGTTCCCTGAGGATGGGCTCCAGCACTAATCCAGAAACTCGGAAGACAAAACCTTTGGTGCCAGTGACCAACTGAGACTGGATCCTGCAATGTTATTCTGAGACACATAGATTTGATTTTATTTGTGGGGGACAAAAAAGGTCAAATAAAACCCCTTTGGCCTGGCAGTGACTTGTGTCTTCCAGAAAGGACCTGAAAGGGTAACGTGAGATACCTAGAGGGCAGGAAGGGAAAAATGACAAAAGGAACCACCGCAGAGTCCAAGAGGTTGCCAGGAGCAGATTGTGCCACAAAGGAAGAATCGGTAGATTCTGATGACAACCCAGATTTAGAGGGTGGGAGGGAAGATAAATTCAGGAGAATCCCAAATGGTGAAATGACAACACAGAGAGAAGCCCTGGAGGACAAATAGAATTAAGAAAACCAAAGAAAAGCTTGGTTTACGGAATAAGTGAGATCCGTTAAAGAAACTCTGCCAGTTTTTTTAAAAAATGTATTTTTTTGCCATATATACATTGGGGGAAAAAAACCCCTGAACTTATTTGTTACCTAATGTTTCTATTTTTCCTCTGTGCTGAAAGGCAGGCCTCTGATGGGGAATGGAGAGGGACATCACGTTTCCTTGGAAAAAATATATACTTCTGTTCTTGCTAGGCTGAAAATTGGAGCAGGGAAAAGTCCAACAAAATTTATTTTATATTTATACATACATACATACATACATATATATATATATATATATGTATGTATGTATGTATGTACATGTACATGTACATGTACATGTACATGTATATATTTAAGAGAAGGAACCATGGGGACATTAAAAGGTGATGTATTTTATTTGAAAAATACTTAGAAATAGCTAATAATTTCCATGGAACAAAGTGCTGCAGAAAAGTTATTCCTATTGTGATATTTGCATGAAAGCAAAAGTCATTGCTTTGTCTGGCTTATTTTCCATGTCTTGGAAAAGTCCAAATCAAAAAGCAAATTCAGGTAAGTTACCTGGCCACTGGCTGCCTGATTAGACTTGAAAGTGAAAAAAGCCATTCTGAAAGAAGTCAAAGGACTTTGCTACAACAACATTTGCCAGGAAATTACATGGGAATGTCCAAGAAGCCACCAGAAGTTGAAGGAAACTTTGCTTTTTTAAAAAATAATTGAAACACATATATTGTTGATGCTCAACTTTAGAAAGTTTAAGATTTGTGGATTTCAACTCCCAGAATTCCCCAGCCAGCACGTTCCAAAATCCTCAAGTTGCCAAGGATGAAAAATACTGACATACTGTAGATGAATAATTCCCTCAGCAAAACATTTTATTCCAGTGTAACCTCTGCTGAAGTTAAGTCGAAGCATCCCTCTCATCCTGGCCTTTCACGGTGGCCAACGCAAACAGAAAGAAATAAGCCCAGAGTTTCCCTTCTGGTCATCTGAAGCCTCCATCTTTGTGAATTCTCTTGTAATAGATGAGGTACTGATTAATGGCAGCCTGTCAGGAGTCCATAAGCAGCAGCCAAAATAAAAACCACAAGTGCAGCTTTGGACGGGGTCCTGATTAGAAGACGGTTCAACCTCACCAAGTAATCGTCCCAAATGATGCAGATTATCACACAAAGTCTTCACTTATAAAGAGAGAAATCCATATTTATGCAATGCTAAAAGCATTATCAAGGCAAAAATCTTGGCTTGTGTTCTGGCCAGGGAAGGTTTAGGGAGAAGAAACAGAGGAGAGTGAAGGTTTGGAAAGGAAATATGATTAATCCCTCCTTTATATTTAGGACAACCGTTGAAGTCCTTTCTTTCCTTTGCTGTCTTTCTTTGACAAATGAAATGGAGACTGGAAACTTCTGTAAAAATGAGATAAACTCAAAGAAGACCCACACTCACTCATTTGTGGCTAACACATGCTACAAAAGAGTAGAAAAAGACAGGATCTGCAGCTGGGCACCAATGTTTCTTTATAAAATTAGTGCTTTTTGCTGATGCCAGAAGTTCTTCATTGCTCTCCCTTGATTTGTGTACCAATCCTGTGCAAATTTAATTTAGACCCACTGAAAAATAGCTCACTTTTACTCAAATCAGATGTATGGGACAGCCTTGATTGCCATTCAGCTAAGGAAAGCAAAGCCGGATCCGTGGATATTGAAAAGGATCATTCAAGGAGACAAAATGGCAGCGAAATCCCGCAAAAACATTATTTTGACTTCATCTAAGTGCCAACATCCTGTATGGGCAAGACCTTCTGAAGCCTTTTTAACTGCCTGCATATTCCTCGCTCGCCCACCGAGCTGAAGGAGCTTTCCCAGGTACAGGTGGCATTAAAAAAGAACCAGGCTTTCATAAATCATTCTTGGAGTCGGGCATATTCAGTCGTCTGCGGAGCATGTGAAGACCTGCTGTTTGCATGGAGAATTGGCACTGAAAACCACTTTAATGTGGAGAAAAATATGGGAGGATGTGGGGGGAAATATTGTTCTTCAGAAGGAACTCTGTTAGGTTCTAGAATAGGGGTCTCCAACCTTGGCAACTTTAAGACTTGTGGACTTCAATTTCCAGAATTTCCAGGATCCTCAGCCAGCTTCAGGTTGGAGGCCCCTGTTCTAGAACATAAATGAGCTATTGGCATATCCAGATGGGTCAAGGCCATCCCCTTGTAGGGTCATTTCCACGCACAAGCCTGGTGGCAAGTTACGTGCAAGGGAAGACTGTCTTGGCGTTTAGAGTTTCCTGACAGTGAGCCATCTAAGTTGGAAAACAGTTATGGATTTATTTAAAAATATTAATGCTGCATCTTGGCTTACTTCCCCTGTGTTTTTTTTTCTGTTATAGTATCTGAGCAAGATTTTCCATGCATGATCTCATATGAGTTTCAAAACAACTGGAAATATCCGTCTGATTTGCAAACATTCCAGTGCTAATGAAGAGCTACCCAAGAAATTAAGATGATGGATGTACCCAAATTCCAAACATACGAAAAAGTTCTGGGATCTCACATCTCCTGCTGTGTAAACCAGATGATGCGTGAGAAAACAAACAAGCACGCACCCATTTGTGGCTGAGTGTCTCTGTAGGGTTTCCTTTGTTTTTAAAAAGACATACACCACTCCCTGCATAAATGCATAAGATCTGTCATGTATCTTTGATTATTAAATTGTATTCTTAGGAAGGAATATTTTGCTGTGCTGATCTCAGGCCAAATACGTAGATTTGAAGAGGAGTTGCACACATATCTGCGCTAAAGTGTGTACATTGGGGGAAATGGCTTGCAACCGTGCGTATACATTACTCTGCGTTCAGAATCGATGCATAACAAGGAATGTGAATATAAATGTGCGGGAATTTTCATCTGGTCGTTTTCCCAAGAAATATCAAAGTGGTAGACAAATGAGACAGAGTAAACTTTAAACAAAGCTTTGGAAATTCACCCCCAAGGTTGTGGGTGGGGATATTGGGTACATAATTTCTCCGGATAGATTTTTTTTTTCTGAGACAGGATTCCCACTTAGCAGTGACAATAATATCACTATCATTATTTTGTGGAAAAGAAAGGACTCCTAATGAGAAGAGCAGCAGTTCATGCATGATAGGACGGAATTAAAGCCTTGGAAGCCAGGAAGAATTCAGTCTGCCGGAAAGATGAGAATAATGAAAAATAGGACAGTCACACACAGTTCTTGGCCATCTGGTACCTAAACAAGTGCCGGCACATCATACTCTGGCCATGGGAATTTCTCCCAACTTCTCTTCTCCTTGGAAAGAATTCGCAAGGCAAATTCCGTTTGAGCAAATAGGAAAAGAACCGGGAGTGGAGAAAATGATAAAAGCAAAACCCAAAACCAAAACCTTCCTGAGGCCACTGCTAGTTGTAAAAGTTGTAAAAAGACACTTAGATAGATTGTACTTGGGCCTAGTCTGGAGCTCCTGGCCTTAAAATAAACACACAGCACAAATAATCGTACTTAACTCATAAGAATGGAAACTTTTCTTCTTAACCATTTTTATTACTAAGAATGGGAACTTAACTTACAGGTGGATGAATCTTTTCTTAGGAATTAATCCGTTGCATAGGTTTGTTAATAAATGTAAGTCAGTTCCAGGATGCTTTTGTGTAAAAGTGATACCAGGACAATTTATGGCAATATTTGTGGCTTAGTCTCTAATTCAAGTACCTCATATGCAGCAAGGGCGGTAGCTTTCCAGATGCCAGTGCCACTCTCTACGCTGCCTGGATGAAGTGGTGCCTGAAACCTGTGTGACCCTCGGTCGCCTCTATGCCTTGGCTCAAGGATTTTGCAGAATGGAAGTGTGCCCAGTTGGCCTCTATGGAGTGGAGTGCTGGCCAGTGACAGCAAAGCACGAGCAGGCCATACATGTGATGGAAATGCGAATGCTCCGATGTGCCGTGGACTAACGTGATTTGGCCACATCCAACATCAACCGGGAGTCATGCCAATCATAGCAAAAATCTGGGAAGGAAGGAAGATGGCACGCAGACATACCATCAGCGGCAAGGTCAGCCATGCATCTGGACTCCGATGGCCAGCAACCCCAGGACAGACCCAAGAAAAGGTGGATCAAAGAGGACATGATAGATGGCTTTGCCAACAAGCAGACCCTGCCATAGTGCAGAATAACACTAGGAAGAAGAAGATTTATGACTAAAATTGGCCTCATGTAAACTTTCTGGCAGATACCATAGATAAAGCGTATATTGTCTTAATAATATATTTGAAAGAAGCCGATTAACTGGTTCCATAAGATGGAACAAAGCATCATATATAATTTTCTAGCCAGACTTTCACTTTAGATAACAAAGTGTTAACATGGAGACAGCTTCTGATGTCAAACTTTAGACTTATTTGGTGTTTGAGAAATAATGATCTCTTCTCTTGGTAGTACAATGGACTAAAGCACACTGTTATTAACACCAGCTGCCTGCAATTACTTCAAGTTCGAATCTCACCAGGCTCAAGGTTGACTCAGCCTTCCATCCTTTCTAAGGTAGGTAAATTGAGGACCCAGTTTGTGGGGGCAATAAGCTGACTTTGTATAAAATATACAAAAGTATGAAGGCTATTGCTTAGCGCATTGTAAGCCGCCCTGAGTCTCCGGAGAAGGGCGGCATATAAATCAAATCAAATCAATCAATAAATAAAAATTCTCTTATTTCATCCCTCTCCAGCAATTGTGCTTTTCCACCACATAAACTTTTCTCTGACCCGATCCAACATTGGTATGTCTTCCATGGCATCCTTGAAAGACAGAAACTTTCCATGACTAAAGCTGAAGGCCAGATGCAGGTGTAAATTAGATCAATTTTATAAGAACTATAATTAAAAATGTAAATCTAAATTATGATTTGCTTATGATGATGAATAAACTCTTGTATCATAATTGCTTCCATCACTCAGAAGAAAGAGGTTTGTGCCAGTGAACTATTAGATTCCTTCCTGCACTATCAGAATAAAGTAGCACCTGGGATCATTATATTATCCAGCAAGGTTTTGGTTTTGTAAGCAGAACAATAAGGGAATTAAAGAGAAAGCACTACATTGTTACAGTCTATGTCGAGTAGTAGTAACACAACAGGAATGTTGGCCTTAAGACATTTTACAGGGTAGATAACATAAGAAAGGAGACAAACACACTAACTGGGAGCTTGTCAGGTTTAATGGAGCAAGTGTATAAATAGGGCTGATTTGTTTAATGACGTTTAACACTAACATTAACGCTTCTGATTTGACCATGAAAACAATCGGCTTTCAAATGGCTTATTCACTGTTAACTCAGAAAGAATTTGTTTGTTTTGTTCCCTTTGCGAATGTAATTCTCATGACTCAGCCTGTGTGCCTGGAATTAATAGCACCGACAGCTATTTAATTTAAATCTCTTCCATTCCAGTTGTCTGTTTTTAATGTTAAATTTACTGCCCATCGTTTCCTAGCAGGTTTCATCATTATTAGTTGTATACAAACTTGGAAACTGAACTCAGGTTTTTGGTTTTTTTTGCAGGGAATTAGGACTAAAGGGCTATAAAGCAAGCCAACCCTTGATTGATGATGATACAATGGTTTCCAGGGCCTGGGCAGGCTAGAACCCCAGAGCCCAGTCACTGACATAAACACATGGCCATTTCCGTCTATGTTTGGTCCTCAGCTTTTAGCCTAATGACAAGACGGACACACAGGTTGCTTCTGACATCAGGAAATAAGGAAAACACTTAACAACCATGATATCGTCCCAATTTTTTAATGGGATTAAGATTCTCTTTTCGGTCTAGAGAGAAAACAGTTGGGAATTTTTTGCTTGTTCAAACAAACCTTGTGGCTTTAGGCCAAAATAATAAGTATGAACATTATATATTTTTCCACAAGCTGTTTTATTTTAATTATTATTGTTTACAAATGCAGACATAAAGCTGTGGTCTGGAGCAAAGGATCTGCAGAAGAAGACAGCTGCTTAAGCAACTTCATTTCGGCTATTTCCCCCAGGAATGCATGTCTTTACTTCAAGCAAAAAATATGCAGTACAGGTAGTCCTTGACTTAGAATCATTCATTTAGTGACCATGCAAAGCTCCAACAACATTGAAAAAAAAATGATTTATGACTGGGCATAAATCGCAACATCCCCATGGTCGTGTCATCAAAATCCAAGTGTCTGGCAACCAGCACACAGTTCCTGTGGCTGCAGAGTCTATTTGACGGTCATTTGCAAACTTCCCAGCTGGCTTCCCACCACAAGATTAGTGGGGGAAGCTGGATTCTCTTAATGACTCTTAACTCATTTAAAAATTCCACTGATTTGCTTAAACGGTAGCAAAAAAATAAAGTTTGGACTCTTCAGCACAACTCATGTAATAACTGTCTTGTTTAGTAACACAAATTCTGATCCCAGTTGCGGTTTAAGTTGAGGGTTACCTGTGTGGGTTTCAAATAATGGATCCATGTCATTCCTCTAGTGAAGTTGACGGTGGTATCCCAAACTTACAAACTGTTCTTTAAAGTCTCTTTAGCTTTTTCCCTTTAAAGGTGACCTCTGCCATCCAACAGGCCAACTTTAAACTACATAAAACAGTTAGAAATGTGTGAATTGGGCAGAGGTAATTTATCTTAAACACCTCCAGCTATTTTGCCTTAGTGGATATAATTTTAATTAAATGTGTGGATAATATTAAGAAGAAATGTTCTGAATTCAATTAAAGGAACAGAGTTCATTGGACAGTGAATACTTTTTAAAGTTTTGGCTTTCACGAGTTCTCTTGCAAAGTTCTGGCTTTTTCTGATTCTTTTGCATGGACCAGTGAGAGCAGAGTACATGAAATGAAGCAAGAGAAACAATATTCAGAGCATGAAGTAAGAATTATTAAAAGGTAATGCAGAAACTGATTCTTGGCCATTCAACTGCTCGTTCGCCATTCAAATAAGGTTATTAATTAAAATTATTTTCAAATATAAAGCATGTTTGTGTTGTGTGCTAATAATATTGTTTGTAGATCAAGATCAATTTATGTAACTTTTTATAAAGTCAAATTTATGTTGAAAATATGAGTAATCTGGAGGGACATTCTACTATGTCTGGTGGATGTGTGAAAAAGCCAAAAAATGTTGGACCCAAACACATAGACTAATTCAGACAATTTTAAAAATTAATACACAATTGAAACCAGAGGCTTTTCTTTGGGAACTAATGGACAGGCAGCTAGAAAAAACATGTGGAATTTTGTTTTTATATATGTGTGTGTGCATATATATATATATATATATATATATATATATATATATATATATATA
>WNWU01000049.1:527386-542406 GCA_012654045.1 Ptyas mucosa
ATATATATATATATATATATATATATATATATATATATATATATATAAAACAATGATTATTATATGCTTCAAAGTGGAAAGGTTCTTCCTTCTCCGCAATGGAGGAATAGTTGGTGAAGATGAGAGAATTTGTAGAGAGAGAGATGGCTGGATTAACTCCTTGACTGAAAAAAAGACACCGTCTACATTTATGGATGACTGGAAACCTTTTATGGACTTTTTACATGACACAGAAAAAAATGCTCTTATGACTTGTGGTTCTGATGATTAGAAAAAAAAATAGAGAAAAGAAAAAAGAGAGAATTTTTTTATAACCATAGAATAAGAGATAACTTTGTAATCGTGCTTGTATTTGCTGCAAAGGAATTTGGAAGCTTCTTTATTTCTTTCTGCACTTTTGTCTTTGTTTTCTTTATTCTAAATTAGTTCCTGTTAGTTTTTCTCCGTAAAACTTTTAATAAAATTTATACATAAGAATAACATCCACTTAAATAATCTTTGTGTGGCTGAGCAGCTGAAAGCTGTTTAATTAAACAATCGATCAACTAAAGGGCAGGCTGTTACTCAGTTCCCACTCCAGGTGGGGGTTAAAGACATTCTGACAGTTACTCTCACTCTTTCCTTCTCTCTGCACAGAATTTGCCTCTCCTGGCTACGATAGAATTCAGGCAACCTTGACAATATTAACAAGAATGACAATGTGCCAGCAATAAATATTTATGGGCAACATAATATAAATATTTATCAGACAGAGCAAAAATCAATGAAACAAAAAGCAGTGCAGAATAGCTGGGATAAAAGTCAGCTTTAAATGAGTTTTTGCTTAATTGTGGGGGGGGGGGGAGCAGTAGAAGCAACCCTGCTACTGTATATCTGGCCGGCCTTCCTAAGGTTTTTTTTCCTGCTGCGTTTCCAAGAGAAACACAGCGCTGACTCTAGTAACAAGCTTTGCCAAACTACGGTTTTCCAACAGTTCCAACTAACTGGAGTCCCCAACATGCAGAAAATAGGACTTCAGCAACAGAGTGGTCAATGCCTGGAATGCACTCCCTGACTCTGTGGTTTCTTCCCCAAACCCCCAAAACTTTAACCTTAGACTGTCCACCATGGACCTCACCCCATTCCTAAGAGGTCTGTAAGGGGTGTGCATAAGTGCACCAGTGTGCCTACCATCCTGGTCCTAATGTTCCCTTTTATTCATACCCATTTCATGTATTCATAATTATGAATACCTGTTATCTTATATATGCTTGACAAATAAATAAAATAAAAAATAAAAAATGTATGGGTAGCATGGCAGTTCATTGAGTTGATTTCCGAGGGCAGAAATGAGGTCACCGTAAGAACTGCTGAACGATGGTCTTCCCTGGCCCCATGGAGGGGTCTTCTGGTAGTGGCCCTTCCATGAGACCAGGAAGTTTGATACATCTAACAACTTAGTGGCTACAAAACAATTTATATAATCTATGATCTGGCACAAATGTACAGTCTGTCATAGCTTCCAATAATGACTTCTGAGATCAGAAATGACACAGGTGTTCAGGTTCTCTTGTATGAATACTGCATTCATTCATTCATTCATTCAGTCATTCATTCATTTATTTGTTTGTTTATTTGTTTGTTTATTTATTTATTTAAAAACCCTGTTGGCTGTGTCATCTGCCCCAACATTAGTCCCTATAAGGTATATAGGTATTAATATAAGCTATAAGGCATTAATTTCTGTAAGAGATCTTGATGTTTCAAACCATCATTTTTCATCCTCTGAATCTAAATATAGACAAATAGAAAGAAGCAAAAAAGAAAGAGTTTGTACCATAATCAGGAAAATAAATGGAAAGGAAAAATATTAAGTATTTCTCCCTGAATGCCAAACTTCATAGCAAGCCGTCTTTATAAATATTCTGCCACTTTTTTCCCCTTGCCCTTTAGAAGTTCTCTTGGCAACAATTTTGGAAGCAGTTTGTCATTGTCTCTTTCTGGAAAAACTTGGCTTCTCTGCCTAAGTGAGGATCGGAGTCAAAGTTCTTGGTCCAGCAGTGGAGAAAACTGGAGCTCTTGTTTTGTTCTTAAGGTTGGTTTATTGGCTTTCATTTGTTTTGAATTTAAAATGTTCCAATGGAAAAGAATATTTGTAGCCCAGAGTTGAATGTTGGAGTTCTGGGGCTCTTTGAACTTGGTTGCTTGCACTGTCATAACTGCTTGACTTAACTAAATGAGACAGTTGCTAAATGAGGACTATCTGTATGCCTGTGATATTAATAATATAATGCAATCTCACAATGAATAATTATGGAAATAACCAGAAAAAAAATCCATAGATTCCAAATGCTAGGGATACAATGGATCTTTTAACAATCAGTGATATATATGTAGATTCAGATCAATTAAATCCTCTTGATTTCAGTCCAAAATGGATGATAGGAGTAGAAGCCATGTAAGTCTCTGTTTTGTGTCCTGAGTTGCATCTCCAAGAGGTCAAGGGTTAGCCAGAAGTCTAGTCAGTCTTCTTCAGTCTGACGACAACAGATTGGGAATTCTAGATTAGGAATTTTGAAAATTGGAGTCCCAAACCTCTTGAGAGCCCCAGGCTGGGGAAGGGCTCCTTAGAAGTCTATGGAGATTCTCAGTCATCCCCGGCCACGGTTGTCCCAAACACCGAGCTTCGGGGATGAAAAGCGAAACGTCTTTGAGGAAAAACAAAGAAAACCCAGCAGCCTTTTGGGAGAAGGGCCTTTGGGGCGTCTTAGAAGGAAAACAGGCCTTGGGTTAGAATTCCCAAGGTTAGGGCTCTGTTGGAAGAAGAAATGGACGTAAATGTGTCTGGTCCTCTGAAGGGCGACACTGTCCAGGACAATGTCACTTCACGTGGCAGAGTAAACAATCCCTGGGAGGTCATCAGTTAGTCTGTAAACAAAGAGGAACATTTATAGATGAGACCCCAAAGGCCATCAGATGTGCCTGCGTATACATTACACACAGCAGCTGCCAAGCTCTGTGTATTTCCCCGCCTCCGCTGGGCTCCCTGGGTGTTTTCTGCGAGTGACACTTGATGCAACGCACACAGGGCAAACTTGGAACAGGACTGAGGGTGGGGGGTGGGGAGCCCAGCTCCAATCAA
Source organism: Ptyas mucosa (assembly GCA_012654045.1). Taxonomy (NCBI): domain Eukaryota; kingdom Metazoa; phylum Chordata; class Lepidosauria; order Squamata; family Colubridae; genus Ptyas; species Ptyas mucosa. The sequence continues at coordinate 530,508 of WNWU01000049.1, forward strand.
GGGGAACAAGGGCAGCCCCGAGATCCCATCCACACTTTGGCTCTTTCATAGATGCCCAGACTCTGCAGGAAAAGGGAGCTTTTTACGAACAGAACTTTGCACCCGTCTGTTTTTGTTTGATCATAACCAACCATCCAAATGCATATGGGCTGAGAGAAAGCATGCCCCTGCCACCCCCCCACCTCCCACCCCTCCTGGCATCTGCACCGTCAGTTTAATGACACCATTACATGCTGCTTGCCAGAACTCGCAAGGGAGAGAGAGAGAATGAGAGAGAGAAAACGAGAGAGAGAGAGAGAGAGAGAATAAGAGAATGAGAGAGAACAAGGGAGAAAGAGAGAGAGAGAACTAGAGAGAGAGAGAGAGAAAACGAGAGAGAGAGAGAGAGAGAGGTTTACCACCTGTACAGGCAAAAGCCAGCCCATTTTAAGGAATAATTCCAATGCCATACGTCATACAAAGGATTGTTTTCCTAAGGCTGATTGTAGACAAGCGATTACATTAGCTTAAAAAAATACTGTACAGCATTTTTGTGCCCCAGTTTAATAAAAAAAATAGGTGTCCTTTGCTTCTTTTCTTTTGTTCTTTTTTCCCCCTCCTCTAAGTTATGGCTAGACTTAAAATTAGCAGAAGCTGATATGAAAACGCTTCCAGGACCTTTTCAAGCTCAGCCACTTTCTGAGAGTTTGGGAGGTGACAGGTGGGCTTAAGGGCTTGGATGGGATTTCAGGAGGAAAGGGGGCTTCAGGCCTCTCTCATTGCAGGTGAAGCTTCTGGAGGTTTAGAGCTTCTGAACAAACGCTGAAAGCCCCGGCTGAGTTTCTGCTGAAGTCACTTCGCATAACATCGCACAAAAATGTACAAAATCAACCATCCTGATTGGCTACAACTCTTTCTATTGCACCTACACTAAACTTTATTGTCGCTTCGATGAAAAAAAAAAGTCATCCCTATGATCATAAAGGTATTTGAATACATATCCAACAAAATTCAGGGGAAAATGTCCCAAATGGTTATGCAGTCTCCCTAAAAAATAGGTACTAGCTACCTCATATCTAATCTGATAGGAATAATCACAGCAGGAAAGCTTTTTGTCTATGTCCTTTCCTACCAGCTTATGTTAATTTTAAGTCTAGCCATAACTTAAATAAAAGGAAAAGAAACCTAAAAACAAAACAATTAATTAAATCCATGCATGTATCGGCCGGGAAGTTGTACATAACTGTGACCAGATGGCCAAGAAAGTTCATCAGATTTTATAATCAGATAAAAATGACAGTTAATGAGACAAAAGCAGAAGTAAAGAAGAAACGTTCCTTTAAACGAAAGTTTAAGAATAGAAAGATGACACAGCCTCACCAATCAGCATGACTTTCCCCCCTCCCCCGGAGACCTTTGCATCATGTGACCTGTTGACCACATGGCCAACTGACCACCTAGCCACAAAAGACCACATAATAGCAGAGGAGACCTGAAAGAAGATGCTTCAACTGAAGTTCCCCTGGTGATGTTATCTAACCCCTGGTGACGAAACATTTGGAAGCCAAACAGCTGGCTTGGAGAAGAAACCACTAGCACCAACATCTGCCACCCGAGCTACAAATATTTTCCACCATCTCTAATAGAAAGAGCTCTAAGACTGCACATTGATGGTCACCAGAAGATCTGAAAAGGTTTTTTTTTTTTAGAAACATAGGAAGCTGCACTATCCTGCCTCAGAGAGAACCCACCACACTCCTCCCGGCTTCTGGATGGGACTCACCACTAACCCAAGCTTGTTGACAATTTCTCCAGATATCATAACACAGTGCTCCTTACCTTTGGCAATTTTAAGATGTGTGGACTTCAACTCCCATCAGTCCCCAGCCAGTCTCTCTTTATATTTTCAAACGAACAAAAAAAAAATATGTGCATTGAAATCCCCCCCCCCATTCCTAACTTTTACAATGTTGCTCTATAATCCAAATGCATTTAAAAAACCCCTGAGTTATAGGAAACTATATAGTGCATCTTAGAAAAATCTGATTGCTTTCAGACCTCTTCATCTTGAATCAATCACTATTCAATCAATCAATTCTCAATGAGCTCAGTAGGGTTTACAGAAAGCATGAACAGGATTAAGTTTTACATGAAGAGGGTTCTAGATTTAAAAAAGGCTTCCAAAATAATTTGAAAATGATACTTCAGAATGCTTGGGAGGGCAGGATTTTTTCAAAAATACACAGTGCCAGGAAGATATACAGTTGCAGGAGCTTTTTAAAGCAGTTCTGGCTATTTTAAGCCTGGAAAAAAGATATGGTTGTTTTAAAAGGAGCTGAATTGTTACCGCAACTGCATCTTTAAAGCAACTTCTTAAAGCAGCTGCATCTGCTTCTATGCTCATGAAAAAGACGAGAGAGAGAGGGGGGAGGGAGGGAGGGAGGGAGGGAGATTATTATGGACACTTTTCAAAGCATGAACTGCTTTACAAAAATCTGCATTCTCAGGCACTGTGTTTGAATTATTGAATTATTTCAGTTGCATACATTTGGACGGCCTGTGAGTTTAGGAGTATATCTTTCTAGGACAACCCTTGAGCCATATTTACTTAGCCTTACACTTTACCGAGTTCAGGGAGATTGCCTTGCATTATGTATGGATTGGCTTAATTCAGTTGCAAGCCAAACACTTACCCCGCGAAGCCTTGCAACCTAACACCGTCCTGCCTAGTTTGCAACAAACCTTCCCATTATAGAATTATTTTTTTTTTCAAGGCTTCTCGTATTCCACAAAATCTGCCCCATTTTGCCTTGAATCTCTCTCCCCCCCCATCTACCTTTAAACCATAATAGCCCCCTTTCCCTCACCCTCCACCTCCTTTAAACTGTCCCTGGCAAATGTTGAAAGGCGTCTTCTAAGATTTCAGTTTGTGATGGGTCAAAAAATGTACGTCTTGCTAGGATTACAAAGAGAGTTAATGGTTTTAAAAGCCCAGCGATGAAAAGAATGGCAAGGGGAGAGGCTGAGCAGCTACTACATGCATGGATCAGGGAATGGAGACCAACAGGTCAAGCCTCCTGTTCTTCCCCAACACACCAGATCAGCCAGGGTCACTTTTGTTACAGCGATTTGCAAAGTGACATTCCTTGCCATTCACTCTCATCCAAGCCCCCTCATTATACCCACCACCCAACTGGATCTTCAAGTGCTATGGGAGGGGCAGGAATCCAATCTGGGGTGACAGTTTGCAAACAAGGAACTGCAGATGAAACCAGGGAGGGAGGGAGGGAGGGAGGGAGGTTTGTTCTGCCTTCTAAGGCAATTCCTTCAGAACAATGGCGTCGCTTAGAAATCCCCTTCAAGCCAGGAACTCACCCTGGAATTTTTGAAAGGAGGTTTTGCTCAAAGGAGCATGTGGAAAACGAGGGGGAAATCCCCACCCTGAGGAAGAAGAGAAAATCATTCTCTTTCTCCCTGTGTGATTAGCTCTTCCCATCTTAAAGTACATTTACCCATAGGATACGGCTGTAGTGTATTATTATTATTATTATTATTATTATTATTATTATTATTATTATCCTTCACATCTTTTCTACTGCCTTCTCTTATTGGTATCATTATTATGAGCATTATTACTCTGTTGCTTTGCTTGTACAGTGAGAGCTTCTGCACCGGAGGCAAATTTCTTGCATATCTAATCACACTTGGCCAAATAAAGTCTTCTCTTCTCTTCTCTTCTCTTCTCTTCTCTTCTCTTCTCTTCTCTTCTCTTCTCTTCTCTTCTATTCTATTCTATTCTATTCTATTCTATTCTATTCTATTCTATTCTATTCTCTCAAAAATTACCTACATTTCTATGCAAGCAACATGTCTTTATCTGCTTGATGGGAGGGCTTATGATTTCCAATGCATTTGCTAGGCCTTGTTCCAAATGCAAATATACATGGCCTTATTCTCTCTAAAAATAGCAAGAGTGATTTTTTTTTTGGGTTGGGCAGATTTTGGACTGAGTTCAGTATAGCTAATTTATTATTTCCTAAACAGAAACAGTCTTCTGCCATAAGACACAAGCACAGCCTTCTCTTTTAAAGGAGAAATTCACATGTCTATATTACGTTTAGAGTATGCAAAATCCAGATGATCACTCAGCATCAGACCTACTCAAAATGCTCATTTGAGTGGTTATTGGGAATGGTGGCCTGACTTTACAGACCAATCATAAAAAAATTATGTTGAAAAACATGGCCTTAGATTAGAAAGGGAGTATAGTTATACCTAAAAATATAATATAATACTGTTTGGTTTAGGTTTAAACTATGGTTTATACTCAGTTATGGTTTGTAAACCATGGTTTATAGTTTTGCCTCTTTAAGATATGGATCCATTAGCTGGGTTCATACATCATGCTAAGCCATTTACAGTTTATTTGATTTTGACATAATATGTTGTGTGAAGACAGCACTGTGGTTTATAAATCTTTCTTTACTGCCTTAGCATTATATGTGAAGTTATCCAATGGCATAGCACAACAGATGGAATAGAACTACATTAAACGAACAAACAAATGTAAAACTCTGGCATAGGCTGCAAACCACAAGTAGACAAGTAATGAATTAGAGAAATTCAGTGAATGCAATCATTAATATCTATAACATGAGCAGATTTGGGACTTGTTCAAAATATGCTTTTTTCCTAAGATTTGTAATATAAGATTTATCTTCTTTTTATTGCATGGAAGTCCAATTAATTGATTATGTGCCATCAGCTTGGTGCCAACAACTAGGCCACATAGATAGATGTCCTCCATAGACAGATAGATAGATATGTCCCTGAATGCTATTCCAGGCCTCCCAATGGTCGCTCTGACCTCTAAATGAGTCCATCCACCCTGCAGTTGGTCATTCTCTGCTTCTATCCTTCCATCCACCTTCAGTATCTTCCTTCTCAATTCTAAAACTGATTGTTTCACCTGTGATCATCAGTTTGGTCTTTTTAATATTTAATTTTAGTCTCAAAGGTGCTTTTTCAAAAGGCAGCTGCTGGACTTCATTATTTTCCTTAAAGATCTTTTGCTTCTCACCGAGTTCTCAACAACTTCTCATCAGTTGAAGAAGCTTCTTGGATGAGAAGCAAAACATCTTCAAGGAAAGAAACCAAGAAAGTTCAGTTAGGAGAGGGAATTTTAAGCCAGTGGACACTTTGAGAAATCAAGGTATAAATTTAGATTGGTGGACCCATCAACAATTAAGATCAAGATACCAGAAAGATAAAGAGGATTATGGACTAGAATTAGGATACAATGGTTTAGATAAAATTCTGATGGGAGTGGAAAAGAAAGTCCTGGCTAAATTATATAGTTATTTAACAGAATGGAAGAGACAGCCAAAAACCAATTGAAAGCATGAGAAAAAAATATCGGATACAGCTTAAATTGAATGGGAGGAGATTTGGAATAAAAATTACAAATTGATGAGAGCTGCAACGTTTAAGGAGAATCAGTATAAAATACATAGGTGGTATTTAGCACCCGCCAGAGTAGCGAAGATGTTTCCCAATATGCACCCAAATTGTTGGAAATGTGGTCATGGTTAGGGCACCTTCTATCAAATTTTAAATAAAATAAATAAATAAATAAATATATGGTGGACATGCCCCGAAGCGAAAAAGTATTGGAACAAAATCAGGAATTGGCTACAAGAAATAATTGGAAAGGATATAGAGTTGCTACCGGAAGTATTTCTCCTGGGAATAGTGAGGAAGGGGTACGGGAAGAGAAAAATTTACCTGATGATACACATAACAACAGCGGCTAGATTGGCATATGCGCAATTTGGGAAAGAAAAAACCGTCCCACCAGAAGATCTCACAATCAAAAAAATATTGGAGTGTGCAGAGATGAGCAAACTAACACATGAAATGAACAATGATGAAAATTCAGATTTTTACACGGTGTGGGATAGGTGGTATGAATGGATGAACGATAGACTTAAAGCTAAAGTACAAGGTGCATCAAATAAATAGTAATGTATAGTTCAAGTGACACCAGATATTTTTGAAGTATATTTGTAAAAACACTGTGCATCCGATGTAAGTAGAGATGAAACGTTTTGTATATTTGAAAAGTTCAATAAAGTATTGTAAAAAAAAAAAAAGAAAGTTCAATCACCTTTTTTTTTAAAAAACCACCTTCGTGACAACCATGATCTGGATGAATGAGAATCTCCCTAGACATTAATTTTAGTCCATTTATATATAAGATAAATTTTGAAAAAGGGAAGGGGACATAGCCTCTCCATAGAATTAGAAAAAATGAGTTTGTGTGTTAATCCCCATGAGAGCAGCCCATCCTACACTGCATGGGTTGAAACACGGCAAATCAATGGCTCCCAGCTCCTGCTTCAAATGTTGTAACCTTTCCTGTACGAAGCTTCCTTATTTCTCTTCCTTGCTTGCTATCAAAGCAAAGCCTTTACTCAAGAGCAAGCAGATCAGGAGTCTTTTATTTTTATTTATTTATTTATTTTATTAGTCATATTTCTATACCGCCCACTCTCCGAGGACTCTGGGCGGCTTACACCAAAGACAGTATACTAAATAGCATATTGCCCCCAACAATCTGGGTCCTCATTTTACCCACCTCGGAAGGATGGAAGGCTGAGTCAACCTTGAGCCAGTGAGATTTGATCTGCTGATCTGCTGAACTAGCAGTCAGCTGAAGTAGCTGCAGTACTGCACTCTAATCACTGCACCACCTTGGCTCAATTTTATCCCTTGTTTGGCCTGTCGGTTCCTGTATGGTAGATAATTATGACTATAGTTACAATAATAGACCACTACAGGCAACTTAAATTAAATTTAATATGCAGAAAATTAAATTTGCTCATCCACATGGCTGAATGAAGATTCCAGCAAGGTAAAAAATGTCCCAGGTTCTGGGGATAATAGACTAGTTGAAGTAGGGCCAGTGGTCCAAGGGGGCAGTGGGTAAAACTATCAAAGTGACTGCCATCTTCATTCTTTTGATCCGCTTCTGATTTTTTTTCCATTTCCACATTTGGCTTTTTGCAAGACCCTGTGGCTGTTCTGGTGTTTGTGACCCCTCCCCATGACCAGCCAGTAGGATCAGACACTGTTAGGCTGCAAAACCCAAGTTGAGATGGGTGGCCAACAAAACAAATTTAATAAATAATTTAATACTAACCAAATCACAATTTGTAAATCAATAATGACAACATCAGGTTGAATGCGATAAAGCTCAACTAACCCTCCCTTTTCCAAACCTTAATCCCCACACAATAGTACCCACTGTGTAAATACAGAAATCATCAAAACTTTATGGCAAGAATTTTAAACAGATTTACAAGTGTTAAAAGTTATTTATATGTGTGCAAGCCTTACTGTGGTCTATAAATCTTTCCTTTTGCATCATCACGCACAGGGTTTTACAGAAAAGGTGAAGGTTTTTTCCACATCAGACAGCTATAAACCTGTCTGTTTTATTACTATCTGGTTCTGGTTAGAATATTATAGATCATATTCTGTGCCATGGCTTTAATTTTACCTCTCAGATAAAGGTTAGCATAAAGGTTGTTTCCCCATTTTCTGCAATGTGTCCCTTACTTTTCGTGGCAGGAACATATAAAACTTCTCTCTCTTTCTGTAACAGGAAATCCTATTAGAAAAAATGCAAGGTTAAAATATGCCTTCGTTCTGTATCAGGTAAGGAACAAACTTTCCCAGGCTCCTTCTTACTTCTGAGTGACATAATTAGGCATTGTTGTTCTAAACGCCACACTTTGGATTCATTGAACTATCCCTGGTTTTCATCCAAACAAGTCATTTCAAATCACAACAAGTCAACATTATGTGATAATCAGAAGTCTAGTTTTGAGGAGGAAGACAAAACTGGTTTGTACAGCTTTCACAAAGCAGTTTTCAAACTTGGGAAAAACCTTTTAAGCAAGCCAGAGCTTTGTCAGTAGGTCTTACGTAGGCCTACTGATTCTGTATGTTAAAATGGAGAAATTTTTTGATTGTTTTCTTTAAAGTCCTTTCAAATTCTTTAAAAGGGCAAGCTTAAGTTTTACTTTCCAGTTTTAGTTGGGCAGTGATCTGGAATTCTGCGACCCCTCCTGTTCCTAATATGCATGTAAAAAAAAAATCTTACTTTTTAAAAAAAAATTTATTTATATGCCGCCCTTCTCCGGAGACTCAGGGCGGCTTACAATGCGTTAAGCAATAGCCTTCATACTTTTGTATATTTTATACAAAGTCAGCTTATTGCCCCCACAAACCGGGTCCTCAATTTACCCACCTTAGAAAGGATGGAAGGCTGAGTCAACCTTGAGCCTGGTGAGAATTGAACAATTGTCATATTTCTAGACTCTCTAACTCTGGATACTCCCTCTTCCAATATAATGGATGTTCAGGATGCCTTCCACCCACCACTGGACCAATGCTCTCTCCTATGTTACTGCAGGGCACCTAAGTAGATTTTGGATTCTTTAATCCATAAATATTTGTAAACTTCACTTGGTACCAAGAAAAGGCCAAGTGAAAAAGTTGCTTAAGTCTTCTTTTTTTCTCCTCTCCCTCTCTCTCCCTCCCTCCCTCCCTCCCTCCCTCTCTCTCTCTCTCTCTCTAACAAAGGGTTTATCATCCATCCTGTTTACAAATAATTGTTATTCTCTGGACATTCTTCAGCCACAGTGACAAGAGAACATAAATAATTTAGCCACTCTGGAGCTAGACTTTTTTTTGTTGCACTTACTATAAACATGCTGCTTAACTTTAGCTTAATAAAAGTTATTTTTATTGATATTATTACTTATAGATAATGTTTCCTCAAAGCAAATATGCCAAAGGAGAGTTGGATCCAGATGTTGAGTGGAGAAAGAGTTTAATGCCAGCTGTTCTCTTGGGTGTGATGGATTATTATTGTCACAGTTTGTGTAGGGAGGAACCAGGCCTCCCCACTTTATGTTCTATAGCTTGCCTTCTTTTTCAAGCGCAATTTTTCCAGCCCATTCTGAGATAAAAATGTATAGATATGTAGATATAGATCATGCAAACACACATAAAGAGACATAAAAAATAGGTACAGATTAAAATGAATATATAAAGACATACACACCCACACCCACCTATAAATGTATATATATAAAGACATACCTGCACACATATCCATACAGATATAAATAGCATAATATCTGTTTCAAAGGTCATAGGTTTTTTTTTAACAAAAATATCAATTATGGGTAACAAATCTATGTTTCTTTTTCCTTAATGTACAGAGTCTTGTATGTGGGAACTGCATCTTAACATAAAACAAATGTGACAGCTAAATGAAAAATGTGTTCTGGTTTATAAGAACATGCATATCAAATTAATTTCTCCCCCATTTTTAAAAACGTAGATGCAAAATGGAGACTGAAAGAGGGCTGGAGCTATTTGCAAGCTGCTAGGCCAGGCGACCGTGTAGTGGGAATGCCTAGGTTAGACTCACATTGAGGAATCCTGCCCCCCACCCCGTCACCTCTCACCCACAAGATGCCCTGTCTGTGGGCAGCCCTATGGAACTTTTTCAATATGTGCATTTGGAAAAACAGATGGAACATACCAGGGAGAACTTGTGCATGTCAGGGCCAGCCAATTTTTGATTCTGGCCATTCCACACATGATTGTCCACATCTTCTTCAGACATCTGCTTTAAACTTTCTAATGGGCATAAACCAATTTCCTGGTTTATCGGTGCCCTTGCAGCTTGACTGCAGTTGTCATGGGCAATTCTGTTCCTTCAGAAATTATGTCAGGCTTGGAGAACCACATCGCTTCAACAGGCAACACGATGCCTTTTTGTTCCAGGACTTCCGTCCCTCAAAGGCAGAACTATACAGGAACCACATGGCTGTTGATGAGTGATAAGCAGAGAGAAAACAGTCCTGTCCACATGGTTCCTATATTCAGAAGCCACTGATAATGGGAAATGTTGAAAGTATAACTCTAGCAAGGCCATCATTTCTGAAATAATCAAGTTGAGGAATACATAGGACTCAGCTTGTAACTATACTATCAATACTATCATTCCCAATATTGTGGAACCACTAGACTCATGTTTTTCAGCTTTAGCAACTTTAAGATGTGTGGAATTCCCCTGACAGTATTCTGGAAGTTCAAGTCCAGACATCTTAAAGTTACTAAGGTTGAGAAACACTTTGACTCTTAGTATGAAATTAAGAGGTTTTACCTTGGATGGTTCCAGTTTGGCCTTCAAACCCCAACTCTATTGAACATCCCAATTAGAATTTATCAAAGACGTCTATAATTTCTGGCTCAAATGTAGAATAGCAAAGCAGGATTCTAAATCATGGGGAAGCTTGTGCCCATGTAAAGATGTAGGCAAGACATGCTTGAACAAGTCAAGTTGGCAGTCACCAGGGCACAATCTAAACTCACCTAGTTTTATATCTGAATTGCACATAAGAACAGATCAATTTTACATGACATACATAAAGCAGATAGAACTGCTTGTAGCTGACATTTTCTTGTTGTTGCCTTTTACTATGCTTTGCAGACGTCCTAGGAAACATGCACTGTAGACCCATGCAAGTATCTTCTAGGGCTCCTTGTCCCACGTAGGGATAACTGATAGTGTCATCAATTCAGAAACCAGTAATTCTCAGTCATAATTATAGAAGGAAGTTTGCTTTTTATGTGACACCTTTATATCCATGTTTTTTTCTGAAGGCTCTCTAACCTGTAGTAAGCAAAGCACGAGCACATAGATGATTTTTCCTGTCCAAAAGATAAATGAGTTGCCAGAGATTCATTAATTAAAAAATAAAAATTGGAATACAAATGTTTTACAAGCTGGGATGCTCTGTGACAATTACACTGCTGTGTTGATTTAAGGTAAAGATATACTCCTGAGCTGGTTGGGATAAGAGATGAAAGAAACAGCAGAATAAAAAGCAGTTATCAGCCAACAGAAAAACAATATATTTCATTTATGAATAAAAACCCTATTTTCCAGGTTGAAGGCGAAATAAATCATGCATTCTTGGGTACCTATTTGGATACAAAACACTGTATATCATAACTCAGTCATGAATAATTGCTTAGCTATTTGTAAAGCAGCAGCTCCTGGAGTTGAACAAGAGGATGGTTTTGTTTTTCTAAAGGTTCCTCTAAACCCCCTGAGCTCCACCATCAAAATGAATAACTAGGATCTGATGCTAAGACTTGATATTTTGCAATGGCTGCATGGCAACAATTGGGCCTCTCACCCATGGCCAAAGGTCCAGGTTCAAATTATCCTACTCCTGAGACCTTTTGTAAAGACCCGGCTCTTTGGAGAAGACTCTCTTGCTGGGAAAGGTAGAAGGAGAGAGAAGAAGAGGAGTTCCAGTTCCAGTTCTAACGTACTCCAACATACCTCATCTTCTCCACCTGTCCACCATAAATGCCAAAATGTAGCTTTTAGATTCCAATGATTCTCATAGCATTGAAGGCTAAAGTCTCGTCTTCTACTTCCAGTTCCAGTTCCAATTCCAGTTCCAGTTCCAGTTCCAGTTCCATTCCAGTTCCAGTTCCAACATCAAAGGCTAAAGTCTCTAATTTAATCTTCTAGTTCTAGATAAAGCAGAACAGAACAGAACAGAACAGAACCGAATAAAATGACAAGAGTTAGAAGGGATCTTGGAGGTCTTCTAATTCAACCCCTGGCTCAGGTAAAAAACCCTTTCATTTCAAGCAAATGGTAGTCCAATCTATTCTTAAAACCTTCCAGTGTTGGAGTATTCAACTTCTAGTTCCGGTTCCGGTTCCGGTTCCGGTTCCAGATTCTATTCTATTCTATTCTATTCTATTCTATTCTATTCTATTCTATTCTATTCTATTCTATTCTATTCTATTCTATTCT
>WNWU01000049.1:542416-566093 GCA_012654045.1 Ptyas mucosa
CTATTCTATTCTATTCTATTCTATTCTATTCTATTCTATTCTATTCTTATTCCACTCTACTCTATTCCTACTTAGATCTAACCCTTCTTAGCTTCTTTATTAAGAGTCAGTCGGGCAAGCAAAGAGTACCCAAGGGAAAAGAGAATCATTCAGCAAAACTCCTTACGCTTACAAAATGTTCCCTATTATACTTTCTATGTATTTACAACCTTTAGATAGTTCCCTTCCTTTCTGTGAAATCACTTCTTGAAAAGAAATGACCCTGCTTAGAGAAGTCTGCTGTATTACTTTACTTAATTTTTTTTTTTACAGTGAAAATGTGGGATATGTGAAAATTTACTTTAGGAGCAATGTTTCTTCAAAAGGCTTCGTTTTAAGCAATGGCTGGATATGACAGCAGATTTGACAACTGCAAATTAACCAGCTACATATCCAATTCTGAAGCTCCAACGAGGACAAAGACAGAGAAAATGATGAGTTTGTAAGAGGTTACTAAAGGGTAACTGCTACCTCCAAGAGAAGATGTAGACGCAGGCTCTTAAAGTAAGGAATCCAGTTATGCAGGTTAGCTAAATGATGGGAAAATTAAATGGGTTAAAGCTGGGGTGCTCCACTGGAAGGAATCCCATCTGAGTCGGTGTCAACTGTACTCTTGTCACAAAGATTTCACAAGCCAGGTTTTTACTTACAAATAATTCTGGAAAAAAAAGCCATGCGCATGAGAGCATCTCCTTTTTACCACAGTCAATAAATAGATAATGCAACTCCTTTCAATCAAATTATGGGGAAATGGACTATAAATATTAGCTATTTGCTGCGGGTTTAAGAGTATTATACATTCACTGCAGGTTTAACATTGCAAGAAAAGAAGAATTAAGCTGTCTCCCGCAGATCATTCTGCTCCCATAGCTGTTGCTGGGTGTGTGCCAGAGAAAAAAATTTTTGGGAACTGCATTTGCACATTTCTGCTCCAGGCTGTGGAATTAATCCTCTGAACAGGTCAAAATATATGCTCATAAAGAGCATGAGCTGGGTCCATGAGCTCATCCCGGTTTGGCATTGGGCCATTCGGGGTTGTATGCAGAGTATGGTCCAAAAATGGTAAGGTGACCACCATGATTGAACGACTGAAGGTCCACACACCAAAAATGGACATTCAGGGCTCAGTTCATGGCTATTTTGACCAGGTTCTGCTCATCCCTCCTTGATGTTATGAGTAACTAAATACTGAAGAAAACAATACAGTTCTTCCTTGGAACTGAATTTATGTCCTTTCTTAACATATTCAAATGCAATTTATTCCAGAAAAGTATAATGCTATTATATTGTTTGTTGACTCTTGGCTTGCCAGAATGAAAAAAAATATTTTCTTTTATGTCAAAATAAGGCCAATCTTTTATGCCAGTTGAAGAGCAGAATAGCCACAGGAGTACAGTACATGTGGGAAGGACATGTAAAGCAGGTACGTGAAGATTTCACAAAATGGATTCTTTATTCTGAAAATTGTAATCGACAAACATTTGGAAAGGTCATAACTATTGTTATTTAAAGGATGTAAATTATTTTGATTAGGGAACTTGGAAGAGTATTAAAACGCAAATGTTCAGAGCCAAGGTCATTAGCCACCTGTTATAAATTATTTGCAGATTTGTTTTTGCGACTTAGAGACCATAGAGGCAACTCTATAAATCTTCCAGAGCTTCATCGTGAGTGCCCTATGGCGTCCAGATTTTCCCAATTTAAAATATTGCAGTTTTCTGCCCAGGCTGCCTCCTGCTCTCTGTGCTTTAGGGAAACCCAGAATTGTTCATGTGCTTTTCTTTGTGACTGGGGTATTGGGAGGTGGGCAAAAAAGTCAAAATGGTGTCTATAATCAAATTCCAGCCTCTTGTTTTGCATGAATTGTGATTCATTTCAGAAGACAGTGGGGTGCCATTCTGACTTTTTTTAACCCCTGCCTTCATTGTTACAGTTATCTCTCTGTCATTCTAGCTCTTCTTCAATGTATCCAGCTCACCGTAAAATGAAATTTTCTCCTGCAGAATTGCCTAAAATGCTTAACATAAAAGATTCAAAGCTGCGACATAATAATGGCCCCTCAGCTCTACAAGTTTAATGAAGCCAAATCATCTCTAAAGAGGCTAAATGCACTCTCGTTTCGACTGAACTAAATCCTGCCAAAGTGTTAACTGACAGAAGAATCGTTGGCTAGCTTTTTCCCCTTTCAAAATTGAGCTAAACACTAAAAATAGGCCTTGCTTGTGATTTATTAATTCCAGAGATTAATGATTTAAGATAGTTATTAAAAAAAACCCCCTCCTCTCATGCATATGCATGCTGCGATTAGAAAAAACTGCTGCTGCATACAGTAAGGCCTTGTTTTTCTCCACCTACTTTTATGGCCCCTCTTATTTAGATAACGGGAGCAAATCCATCTCTCCCTCAGTCCATGTGATGAATGCTAAATTTGTCTGACAGCAATCAGGAGTGCCATTTCTCTTCCCTCCGTTTGCAACTTGCTTGAGCCGCGGACAGCAGGTCACTCACCAAAGGCAAGTAGACGAGGGCCAGTGCTGGAGAAGTAAATCTTTGCCAACCTCCTGGCTCCTTTCTCTTTGTTGATGTTAGTATTGGAGCCCGTCAGGCTACTATATCATGCTTGTATGACCACACAGCTGGGACGTTCATGACCATTTGGAATTCTTCACAGGACTTCAAACCAGCGGTGATCAGAAGCCAGGTTTCAATCACCAGCCCGCCCTGTGGAAGAGCTTGACCTGGAGAAGCAACTAGCTTCTCCCATAGGCATGGAGAACACCTGAGTCAACCAGCATGTGTTAAGAGAACTGACCAAGAAAGGAGATGTTGATTTCTTTAAGTTCATTTTGTTAGCTTCCCATCCTTACACAAGTGTCCCATCCTATGCAAAGCTTTCAGGGAGATGATTCCCTAATTTTATATTGATAAAACCAAGCCATGGGACAAGGCTTTGAACCCTCAACCCTTCAGTAGTTCAGTCATTCCTCTCACACTGGCCAGTCCCAAGAACTGGCATTAGAGGGAATGTTGTAATACCCTCTGAAAAGAAATCAGGCTATTAGAGATGATTTTGCAGGGAATGCCACAGAACAGCCCTTCCTGATTTTTCTGGCCTTGTTATCCAGGAAGAAAGGGATAAAAGAAGTTCAATAGTGCCTCTATAAAATAAATAAATAAAGAGGTAAATGCTATACTCAGCCTAATTAAAGAGCTACATGAGCATGTGTTAATCCTTCAATTTCCCTAAACTACTGCCCAGGGGTTACCAAAACAGCACCTTTGGGTACCAGAAGGTTAACCAGATTAAATGAAAGCCAGAATAAAATGGGTATTTTTAAGTTGCCCAAATGGTTGGAACATGATGACATTTGCAAACTCTCCTGCAAGAATCTTGCAAAATGTTAGGGGTTTGATAGCATCATATAAGTGTTTGGATGATGATGGTGAATTGAATTTGAGGTCTCCTAACTCTAAAATGAAGTCTGGGTGGCTGATGATGACGACGACGATGCATGATTTAAGGAAATGTGCCCTTCAAACAAACTTAGCCAAGCAGCATTCAAAATAATAATGAGGATAATTGTGTTGTACTCTAGAAAAAATGCATAGAAGAGCAACAAAGATGATTAGGGTACTGGAGGCTAAAATATATAAAGAACAGTTGCTGGAATTGGGTATGTCTAATTTATTGAAAAGAAGGACCTGATAGCAGTCTTTCAATATCTCAAGGGTTGCCACCAAGAAGAGGAGGTCAACCTATTTTCCAAAACACCTGAAGGCAGGATGAGAAACAACAGATGGAAACTAATCAAGGAGGGAAGCAACCTAGAACTAAGGAGAAATTTTCTGAGAGTTAGAACAATTAATCAGTGGAACAACTTACCTCCAGAAGTTGTAAATGCTCCACCACTGGAAGTTTTTAAGAAGAGATTGGACAACCATTTGTCTGAAATGGTATATGGCTTCCTGTCTGAGCAGGAGGTTGGACTAGAAGACCTCCAAGGTCCCTTCCAACTTTATTATTCTATTATTGGACAAGCCATTGGACAAGGTAACCAATTGGGCTCAGGATCTGAAGTGGCTGCCAGCCCTATCAATGGCTCGATAGAAAGATTCCTTCCGGAGGTGCCTTTAATCATGTCATCACTCCTGACAAATTCCACTCCAGTCAATAATGCTTCAATGATGACAGTTCTGACTACCATGCCTGAGTAAGAATCTGTCTTACTGAGTGATGTTTGCAGGCGCAGACTTTATCAGAAGCATTCGCATGGAAAAAAATGTTGATCCTGGAACCTCTGAATAAGAGCTAATCCACTTACCCTGTATGCCTGGACTTGTAAATTTGTTTAAGGATCTCCCGTGTATACAAAACAATGGCATTTCAGTGAAAAAGAAAGGTCATGCGAAGCCAAGAATCCTTCATGTCATTTCAGTTTTTGGATACTTTTTCATCTGGAAGATCTCCAGATGTTTGCTTGAGAGTCAATTATTTCATTTGCAGTAATACAGTAATTTATTATTTTATCATTTCTAGATTTTCCCTCTAGCTGAAACCTCCTCAGGTGTTTTGTGTGATAGATAGACAGATAATAGTAACAGATAATAACAAAATAACAGAGTTGGAAGGGACCTTGGAGGTCTTCTAGTCCAGTCCCAAGCAGGAGATCCTATACCATTTCAGATAAATGGCTGTCCAGACTCTTTTTAAAAGCCTCTAGTGATGGAGTACTCACACCTTCAGAAGGCAAGTCATTCCACTGATTGATTGTTCTCGATGTCAAGAAATTTCTCCTTAATTCTAGATTGGATGTCTCCCTGATTAATTCCACTGCTTCTTTCCTGCCTTCAGGTGCTGTGCAGGTTGACCCCTTCTTTTTGGCAGCCCCTCAAATATATCTAGATCATCTATATCTAGATCATATCTCTCTCTTTCTCTGTCTCTGTCTCTGTCTCTGTCTCTGTCTCTGTCTCATCTATCTATCTATCTATCTATCTATCTATCTATCTATCTATCTATTATCTATCTATCATCTATCTATTATCTGCCTATACAATATATGTATCTATTTAGAAAGAGCATCAACTATATTAACCTTCTGTAATTCATAAAGCCCAAAAGGTTGCACTGCTAAGTTAATTGACATTATAGCCACACCTTCAGCTCAGGTGAGATTTAGACTGAAGGTTCGCTGTATCCTGTTCTTTAAGAGGAAATCCTCTTTGGGGGGTTGTTATTAGCAAAGAAACTTTAAGCACCTGTTCTAATGGGAAAGATGGGGATTAAGCCTTCGAAGATTGCCCTTAAGAGCCAGGTAAACAGAAGAAGGTGCTCAAAGAGACAGATCTACATAACGGTGTTCATGACTATTCCAGATGTTCAAGAGCGTCAAAGAAAGTCCTTACAGAAGGAACGCCCATTCTTGTGTAAAAGAATCAAAGTAACAAGAGAGGAGAGTCTTCCTTAAAGTCCTACCAATCTACCCATTCTTCCAAGTTGCTGAGAGTTCAGGTCAGTTTAGAGGTTCTCTCACTTTCCCAATGTGTACATTTGCATCCATGAAGTACCAAGGCTGGTAGAAGGATGTGATTGCTATTTTGATGTAAATCATAATCCAATTTGTTAAAATAAATCTTTAGATTACTTTTCTAAGAACTTTCCTTTATGGCTCACCCAGAAAGCAAATCAAATGCAGTTTTTCCTTCCATTCTTGTATATACTGTCTTGGTTTTCAACAGTACACAACCTCATTGTTTAAGTGACCTGATTTATGGATCTAAAGACTGGTTTTAATATAATGTGTTCCTGAAAAAAAGACCAGTATCTGCTTGCAGTTAGTCTTTCATATTCATCTACATATTGAAAATTAAGGGAAAGTATCATCTGGAATAAGTCAAATTTTGAGGCTGGATAAATGGCAGCCAATCTTTCTGTTGATAAGTATTTTCTATGTGTTTATGAAATATTTTTGGGGAAGAATAATCTTACATAGAAAACACATGTGAAACTTTGAACACACAAGAGGAAGAGAAGGATGCTCAAGAAATGAGCCCATTCTACAAGCACCGCTTTCATCTGCTTTGCTAGGCCAAATATATGAAGGCTCCGCAGGAGACTCCATGCTTCCCCCACTTCAGGTGGAAAGTTGCTTGTTCCCGTCCCCCCCCCTTGACCTGTGCAAAATGAAGGTGTCCAGGAGATCTTTCATCACAGCTCTTTCAGAACCCTCAAGCCAGCTTCCTCCTTGTAGGATCTGAAGCTCAAAAACTGGCAGTTTTTCACTTTTTGTAGACTTATGAGTGAACTTTGCAAGATGTTTTCTGCAGTCATCTGTCTGCCAAGCTGGGAGGATAATGATGATGATAATAATAATAATGATCTATGCGATGTTAAGAATTCTGCTGTACTGGGTCACATGCTGCTGTACGATGGGAATCCAGTGCATAATTTCATTTTCAGCATTGACCAAACATTGTCCTTGGGAAGATGACAAACCCTCCCAAGTTCTCTGCAGATGAGTTTGAGAGAGATTGGCTTTGCCCAAATGCTTTCTGGAATCAGAGGCGGAGAGCTTCTCCCTTTCTCTTTGCGGATTTAACCTGTTTAATGGGGAGTGTCAACCTTCTATTGATAGGCGGTTGAATAGAAGCTGGTGTTTTGTGGGCCCTTTGCGGCTCATTAGTTCTACTCATTGGCTAGATATAAAAGGGCTTTTCACAGCTCACTGTGTTCATTTCATCTCCTGCTGAAAGGTAGCATTGAGTCAACTTACCACGATGACTCCATAATGAATCTCTGAAAGGCTATGGAAGTAGTGATTCTGTCTTGCTTCACTAAGTTGACTGATTGGTTGTGACCCTACCCCAGGAATAAAGAGGAACTCCACAGCAGCTATGACAATCTTATGAACCTTAACTAATAGAGGAAGCCTGACGTAGCTGGATTTTAATGCTTTCAATGTTAAGAACTTCCATTCTGGGACCCAGTTTTCCAGTTTTCCCCTATTCAGGTCCTACAAAGGGATCTTTCCCCAACCCAAAGCTCAGGACCCAATTAGCAAGTCCTAGAAATTAGGACTGTTCGGGGCTTTGGATTCAGTTCCAAAAAGTGATTTGGGACTGTGAATGTAACATCTGTCAGGAGCTATTTAAAGCAGCTGCATCATTCCTCAGGATCTCACAGCTTGGAAGAACATGGCTCCTTTAAAAGGTCTGAGAGAAGTAACCTCATGTTTTCAAACTTTCTGAAGAACCTTCTGGAATTATGCCTGGAACATTGGACAACCCTCTTTGTTTTAAGGCTTATTAACCTAAATCCAGATGTTACTTTTTCAATTTTTATACCACAAGTAGCCCTCCTCTTTTAGGTCTAGGATTGTAAATTTAATTTTAAAAATCAGTTCTACCTACATAAATTTAACTGGGCTCACAGAAAGACCACAAACCTCGTTGGAAATAAAACTCTGCATTCAAAGTCATACAAGCTGGACTTGCATGGACTTGAGGTACCTGCTGTGTTTGGATACCAATAACCTGCTGAAAGTTAACTTTATGAAACAAAGCCACCCTGAGTAGCAAACAATTCACCAAAAGTGTGAACTACATCATTGATATGTAGAAAGCAACATATAAAGCCTGCTTGTATAGAGTAAAAAGTCCAGAACAGAGAGAGAGAGGGGGGGGGGAGGGAGGGAGGGAGGGAGGGAGGGAGGGAGGGAGGGAGAGAGAGAGAGAGAGAGAGAGAGGGAGGGAGGGAGATAGATCATTCAGAGATGACTCAAGCAGACATCTCTTCAATTCACTGGAGTTTAAGAAAGAGGAGGAGGTGCAGTATTCTGCATTTTCTGTTATTATAACTAATCTGAATAAATGCAGTTTCAGCCTTCCCGTGGAGTTTTGTTCCTGGTCTGGTCTACCTAGTGGGGTTTGGATGTTAATCACAAAATTCTTCTGAAGTGCTTGAGGGAGTAAGGAGTGTAAGGGAGGTGCCATCTTGTGGTCATATTGTTCCTGCGCTTCCTGTGGTGCCCATCCTTTCTGTGGTATCTCAGAACATGGCCGCGGGGGAACTCTGCTTGGCCTTGAGAGGAGCCCTCTCCAAAGTTCCATTTTCTCTCCCATGTCAATTAATACCAATCAGAATAGAGCTGGAAGGGACCTTGGAGGTCTTCTAGTCCAACCCCATGCTCAAATTTATACCATTTCAGAGAGGTGGCTGTCCAGTCTTTGTCCTGGGTGGTATAAGGGCTCCTGCCTTGAGCAAGGGGTGGACTACAAGACCTCCAAAGTCCCTTCCAGCCCTAGGATTCTATATCCAAGAGTCTCTAGCCGAAGCTTGCATTCAGTGTAGGCAACTCACTGTTTTCATTGCTCCTTAACCAGTTTCTCACCGACTTTGGGAGAATCAGAATATTTTCTTATATAAGAGTCTGGATGATGTAATATTGCTCCTCTGACTCCGGAGAACTTTGCTCCTGTTAGTATAGTTCTAACCCTTAACTACAACCTTGTATAATCTTGAAGGAATGTTTCCAGTCTTCAACCTTTCACCTTGACGTGATTTCTCCCAGATATAATTTCCACCAGCTTTACTAGCCTGAAATAAAGGACAGGGCCATCTGAATAAAATAAAACATTGCCATTAAATTGCATTTCTGTAGCTTAAGGTATAATGTAATGATGTTTTCCATCCCTGCCAACAGCTGCTTTCAGTTGGACTTGGAGTTTGGAAAACTCCGGTGTGTCCGATACAAAATAATAAAATGCAGGTTGCGTTACTTCCTCCTTCTGTGTCGTATACAATGAGTAAAAACCCAGGCATTTCACATGACAATCAGTGGCCGTGTGGGATTCTTGCTGCACATTCACCTCAATCACTGCATGCAGTAATGGGTAAATGAAGCCCAGATGAGAATCTTCAAAAAGTCTCTAGTTGTGCAATTAAGAAAGAGGTATAAAATAATAACATCGTACATAAAGAGAAGAATAATCCTCTCTAACAAACACTAGAAAAGGATTGAAGTGGGACAGGGGTTGTCTGTGTCTTGTCTATGACAACCTCACTTTAACAAAGAAGAATCAAAAGGCCAGCAGCAGCAGCTTCATGTGGAGATGGCAAGGCTTTCGAAGGTATCACTCTGGTAATCACACCTCTTTTAAATGGAATTCAGTTGTATCAAGGTTGTGGCTTGCTGGCACCAATTGAATGATTACCAAATAGCCATGTCAGCAGCGCCATCCAAGATGGCACCCGGAATGCCAATAATCACTGATACCACCACGGTCATAATATTCATGACATAATCTTTCAATTTTAATTTTCAGATCTTTATACTTTATTATTATAGTTATTATTTTGTTGTTATCAGAATAAATCTTATTATGGTCATTGCAGTATCTCTACCAAATCCAGTGGTGGGTTGCACCCGGTTCACACTGGTTCTATAGAACTAGTAGTAAAACCGGCGGGAGGCCCTGCCCACCGACCCCGATGTCATCAAAATTCTTGCGCAGAAGAGCGTGTGTGCACATGAGCAAAGCGAGTGCGCGTGCAGTCCCCTTGCAAACCAGTAGTAAAGGTAAGTAGAACCTTGACCAAATCCTTTCTAGGAGAATGGTTGAATGCTACACTCAGCTAAGCTTCAGGTTGGAATTTTGATTCAAGATTGATTTGATTGAATCTCTACATCGTATCAACTTTCCAAAGCTAATCAGATGCCCTTGATTGCACCTGACTGTTCAGAAAAAATTTGCATGGGAAGCTCTTTTGCATGCTGATTTGGAAAATGGAATTGAGTCAAATCATATTTATTTTACAACATGATCTGACTAATTTCTGAATGAAACAGCTGATTGGAAATATATCAGAACTGACAAACTTAAATCATTAAACAAATCCAATCTGTTCCTTCTCTTTCCAACTGTAGGACTTATTTGCTTAAGCAAAAATCAGCCATTTAAGAATCCAATGATACTTAGACAACTATCCAAATATCAGCTCCTTTCCTATTTTGACACAGAGAGCCAGAGGCCCAGAAGAGATCTGAAGGAGCACCTGATTCAGCCCTTTGCAAATGAGAAATTCATGCTAGGAAGTTGGTTTCCCTGTCAAGAGGATTAATAATGTTCTACTTTCTATGTAATGAAATTCCCTTTAACTGCAAGCCTGGTCAGTGCTAAGTAAGTATATTAAGAGGAACACATAGTCAAGATTAAAGGAAGTAATTGTCTCTTTCTACCTTGGTCAGGCTCCATTTCAATTACTCTGTCCAGCTCAGACTGGATGCCACAATGTGAAAAAGACATTGACAAAGCAGAGTGACTTCCTTGGAGGCCTCCCAAGGAGGCAAAGGGGCCCAAAACCAAGTCCAATATGGAACTGATAAAAGAAATGGGTGTATTTAGCCTGCGGAAGAGAAGACGTAGCAGTACAATAGAGCGTCTATGGAGATTCTCATCCATTCAGGTCCTGGTTGTCCCAAAGGTGCTTTTTTCCAAAAGACAACTGGACTTTCTTGGGTTTTTTTCTCTGAAAACACTTCGCTTCTCATCCAAGAAGTGAAGAAACTGAAGAATTGAACTGAAGAAGCTTCTTGGATGAGAAGCAAAACATTTTCAAAGAAAAGAACAAGCAAGTCCAGTTGCCTTTTGGGAAAGCACAAGCACAACAGACCTCTCCTGATATCTGAAGGCCAAAGGTCATACAGGGCCTCTGTTGCCTGGAGGGCAGGACCAGAAACCACCGGTTGGAACTATAGGAAACTAGAGATCCAGGTTATACTTTAGGAGGAACTTCTTGCTCATATCAGCTGCCAAACAGAGGAGTAAATGGCTCCAGGAAGGGATGTATTTCATGGGAGGCTGTATGGCTTGAACAGATTGTGCATGTAGGGATTGGACCTGAATAGTATTTCCCATGACTCTATGACTCAGTGGAGAATGCAACAACCAACAGTTAAACAGTTAAAGTCACCATGAAGAGGGAAATTGCTAATCAGAAAATATATGTCTATGTCTCCCTTCATCCTTCCATTGTCTTAATTCCATCATATTAATTAAGCAAAGGTGTTCAGATAATGACCTAACAGGTATAAAAAGCCATCCCCTTCCAATAAAAATAAAGGCACAGGGGAAAAAAACATTCAAACTGGATGAACAAAATGAGGACAAATGAAAGTGGACAAAAACGGTTTCTTTAAGGCTATTTTCTGCACAGGTCAAAGACTGGAGTTGCAGGATTGCATACTGATGTCCACAATGTCCATTGCTTTGGGCCTTTGAAGCTCCAATTATGGAGGTTGGATATCCCAGAGATCTTGGTAACACAAGAGAGAGTATTCCCACCCAGGTCCTCATTTGGATCTGGCCATTTCCAGTTCAGGTGAGGGACTGAGAAGTAGACAAAGGCTGCTTTGATTCCATTCATTATTAAAAGTGAAATTAGCGTAGATGTTCCATTTCACAACATCCAAATATGAATCATTGGTGGGGGAAAAAGGAGGATTTCGCTATCACTTCTTTATAAAGAGGTCTAAAAATAGAAGTTTATGACCAGAGACCCCCCTAGAGTAGGTGATGCAAAAGATTCCATTCTGGGGGTGGAAGAGGTAGAATTTCAGAGAAGATGAGGGGGTGGGTAAGAGGAAAAGGCTGCTCTTGAAGACTTACAGAGGTTTAAGGTCTCCTTTCAACCCTTAAATTTTTCAAAACTGGGCCCAGGTTAGATCTTCATTCTTCCATTGTTGGAATGCAGCCTTCAACTGGCTGTGCAAAGTTTAACCAAGCCTTCCCATTACAGAAGTTGTGTTCTAGAGACATCTTCCTATGCCTAATAATTTTGGAGCATTCAGGTGACTGACTTAAGGCTTCAGAGTAATGCTCAGAGCCCAACTGCACTTTTTCCTGATTAAGAACCAGATCCAACAATAACCCTCCCAAGTGAATCATCCGTTGCAGTGCTTATCTGCCACAGCAAATTCACCTGGGAAGAAACATACCTCAGTTATTAGTAGCATCTCTCAATTTCCATCGTAAGAAAAGCAGCCCTCGGTGGTATTTTTCCAAATCACAAAGAACAAAAGCGAGAAGGGTGTTGATTCTACTGCCTGCAGACAGAGGCATTATTTATAGCAAGCGTGAAATGAAAGATCTGAGCACTCCTGCAGGCAACCATCCTTTGCCAAGTCCTTCCTTCCCAATGACTGCTCTCCTCCTTCTCCACACAAAAACCCCAAATCCTTCCCTCCCGTCTAAGTCACCCTGAAGAACAATGGAGCATTAATGCTCCTGAATGGCTTTCTAGATTAAATAACTCAACAGAAACCTTTCTCAGTGATCCTCCGTCTCAAGGGCCTCCCGTCCCACAAGGCAATGCCATTACGCGGATTAGCAGCTATTCTGACTCCCCATCTTTACACCTGTCATAATCAATGGGGATCCTTTAATTAAGGATCCTGCCTGGGGATCCTGGAAAGGAAGACTCCAAGAAATTTCCCCTGGATTGTGGGCTCTTACGATGCCATTAAGTTGTGGGGAGGAAGAGGTTTAACGGAAGCTTTAGTTGCAGGAAAAGAAGCAAAGGTCAAAGACTAGGACAGAAATGTCTTCAAATGCTTCTGAACTCACACAGGAAATCTTCTATTGAAATTGCATGCTTGCCCCTAAAGTCCAGAATCATTTATTTCCTTAATAAGAGAACTGTTAGGTTTACTTCTCCTTTCTCTTTGCTATCAATTTGACTGCCGTGTCATGAATCACAGGGTATCCTGTATCAGAATACCTTACTTTGCTTATTGGGTTTAAAAAGGATTGGAAGCAGAATTCTCTCAAATGCTAGTTGGAATGGGAACGAGGCTACCCATTCCCTGGCTTTAAGAGTATCAGGATGCTTCAGCTTAATACTGCGATGTTTGGTGTAGTCTGCGTCAAGAGCAACAAGACACTGAGAATTATGGCAAGACTTGTGCCTTTTCCAGACATTCATACATAATGGGAAGGGGAGAGAGAGAGAGGGAGGGAAGGAGGGAGGGAGGGAGGGAGGGAGGGAGGGAGAGAGAGAGAGAGAGAGAGAGAGGGGGGGGGGGGAGGGAGGGAGGGAGGGAGGGAGGGAGATGCCCAACAGATTTTCCAAAGAGATTTGGGCTGGAATCCCAGAATAATTTAACTCCATTCTGGCTTCCATTCTTCTTCTGTAACTCCCCAAAGGCTGTTGTTCAACACACAAAGACAGACTTCATCCTGTTCTTCCAGCTGGTTTGCCTCACTTTCTGATGGGTATAAATTAATATATCGCAATGAGCTCAAATTGAAGAGCCATCAACTGACAAAGGATTATTAACTAAAAAAAATAATGATGAGCTAACAGCTACATTAAAATATCTGTGTACGTGCATCTGCTTTGCTAAAGAAAAAGTCATGGAATTTTTGTCTGGGATCTTCTCTCAGAGATGCTGCTAACGAAACTTGACAGGGGTAATATACTCTACTGGAATGTATTGGGTTCCTCTAAGCTCCCAGTCCTGAGAGTATTTCGAAATAATATTTATTTCTCTAAAGTATAGAGAGATGCTTTTGATTCTGGATCTCACCAAACACCCCATCTGTTTTTCTAGTGCATCCTAGAATCATAGAAGAGGAAGCAGGGAAGTAACCTCAGAGATCATCAAGTACACCCCTTACTATGATACCTCCAAAAAGAGCGTCCAGTTTCTCTCACCCTCTGAGGCAGGCTCTTCTGTTGTTGAACATCATTTTCCTGAAGCCCTGTTGTTCCTCTCCTGCTTCTGGAACAATTCTACCCAATCCTCAGAAGTACATGATGGCTCTGGAGATATTTGAAGACACCCCCCCCCCAATGAGCTTCACTTCTCAGACTAAATATGCCCAGTGACCGTAATAGTTCTTCAAAGGCTTTTCTTTCTGAGTTCTGTATCTTCTGGTTACTCTCCTTTGGATACATTCAATTTCAACTACTGTAGGTTGTTCCTAAATTGCTAAGTACAATTTAAATACTTATTTATTCATGCGAAATGATACCATAATGAATGAGAAAGAGATTATTGAACTTCATTGATTCATGGGGATGTCCTCAAATCAAACAGGTTCTTACAACGAAGCTCCCAACCCAGTCCCAGTTAGTGGAGGAGGAATAAGTGTTGGGATCGTGATCTCTTCAATATACTTTCAGTACTCGCTCCATATCGTTCTGCCTCGCTGCTGCTGGTGCCGCCATCTTGTCTTCAGTATTTTCTGAGTTTTGTTCCATAGCTGAGCTGATTTTTGCTTTGCTTCACAAGGTTTAATTCAGAAACTCCAGCCATCTCTTCCATCCTTTTCTATGGTGTTCTAATGAGTACATAAGGAAAAGATTGATATCAGCAATTCAACTGTTATTCTTCTACAAGAACTCACAAGGAAAGTAGCTGTACTCATTGTCCCAAAGGTGCTATTTTCAGGAGGCAACTGGACTTTCTTGTTTTTTTCTTTTGAAGACGTTTCGCTTCTCATCCAAGAAGCTTCTTCAGCTCTGAGTGGATGGCGGGGAATGGAAGGATTTCTATTCCTTGCAGACAGCTGGTTATTTGCATCCTTTTAGAGAGTCATTGAGGCCACTTGGAGGTTTATCTGTGTCCTCAGGGTCATCTGAGTTGTGTTCCTGGTTCCTATAATCTGCAATTCTCCCACCCCCCTGGAAATCCATTCCTATTTCCACACCATTCAAAGGATGCTCATCCCAAATTGTATAGGCAGAAGTCTGTAGAGCTTCTAGTCATCCAGGTCATGGTTGTCCCAAAAGCACTTGAACAAGCACCTTTGGGACAACCATGACCTGGATGACTGAGAATCTCAACAGACTTTTAGCTCTACTCATTATTCCTTAGGGACCCCCCCCCCCTTTTTTTCCCCCTATGCTGCCACTGACTTTGATTGGACTAACTTTGGAGTAATGGCACTTAGGCTGCTTCTGAAGTTTTCGATTTGGCCCTGAAGAGATTCTGAAGGCTCTGCTCATTCTTAATATAAAGGAACACTGGATAGAATATGATTCATTTGGCAAGTTTTTTTTAGTTTATGTTATTGGAACATTTTTTTTTCCTTTTGGGTGCTTATGTTACATTAAACAGCCCTTCCTGCATTTTCCATTATCACAGTTGGGGTTAGACTACAGAGAGTTACTGAAAAAAGAAATTCAAGAAATGGCTTCATTGAGATGAATTGTGTGTTCTTTGCTTCAGGAAAGCTTCAGGAAAGCCACTGTCCTCTCCAAGGTGTGGATCTCTTCTCCAACTAAGCTCAGTCCCTCTGCATAGGCCTATTTTCTGCATCACCAGAGCCAGATGAGAGTCAGACTGAGAGTTAATAGAATTGTCCGTATCTGCCAGGAATGTGGCCTCTGTGTATAGAGAGCATTTGAGTCTAATCAAAATCTGGATGGGATTTGATCCAAATTCTGAGATTCCCAAGCTGCTGGACCTACATTACACCTCGGAGCATTTCATTATCCATCTTCCCCCAGAGAAAGCCTTTCATGTAAATATGTATACACATAAGGATGCGGTGCCTGTTCACCGCCCTGAGTCCTTCGGGAGTAGGGCGGTATATAAATCTAAGAAAGAAAGAAAGAACAAAACGAAAGACAAATATTGTCACTGAATTTCTGTATATCCCAAATCAATAAGGGAAGGGTAACAAAAAGCAAGCCCTTTAAAAGCCGCATTATCTGCTTCTTCTTGTTTATAAAATATTAAGACCAGTAAAATTATGGTTGATTGACAAATAATGCCTGGGAGGGCCTTTTACTGAGCAAACAAAACTTACTGTGTGGTGGAGCCAAATTGTCATACGAATTGTGGAATGTTGAGCTAAGCCATTCTAGTTATTGTTTTATGTTCAGATTTTTCAATATCTGTTTTGGATTCTTGTTGCTGTGATTTTCAGCATGTGTTTATAATATTTTCCCCCAACGATCAGAACAGAATTTCTATATTTAATTTACAATGGTTTTAATCCCTGTAAATTATGTTGTCTTTTTTTTGTTGCTGTTTTGTTTGCAGCAAGTGCTTGAAGCAACTTCCAAGAATATCAAAGAGATTTACAAGAATAAAGTGATTCAATAATAACTTCTGAAGTTAACATGTATTTTATTACGATCATTTATTTATGAAAATAGCTCTACTCCACCTATTGAGTCAGTGAATTCTCTAGGGTAACAAACATCGTCATTTGGATAAACAATAAAACGAGTCACAATGGCTGAAAACAAAAGAGGAAAGACACAGCTTCAAAATCCAAGTGAAATGAAATGAAACCATCAAAGCATCATGAAATCAAGAGCAGCAGAAGAGAGGATCCACAAACACCAACTTCTTGGAACTACAGTAATAAATATTTTGGTTCATTCTTCGTTTCTCAGAAATGTTTTCTGAAAGGCTGTTCATAGAAAGCATGAAAATCTTCCCTGCTCACTTTAGGAATCTACATTACAGGTGTGCTTTGGAAGAGAGCTTGTTAGGCCATCTGGCCTCAGTTCATGTTTAGTGCAGGAATCCATTAAACTAATCCCTCCTAAATGGCCATCCAGTAAATATTTCCACCAAGGGAAAGCCTTCTACTGCCCCGCCAGACTCTTCCCTTGTTTAACTATTCTTGTTATCAGTACAGCTCTAGAGGTAATAACATTCAATAATTATAACCCATGCACTCGGCCGAATCTGAGTTGGCATAAACCTTACATGCAACATGATAAAATTTCACCACAGTCTGGGCCTCTCTTGAACCCTGGGCAACTGACAGCCTCTTTCTCCCTCTTGAGTTTAAGACTCTGAGCGTTCTCATTCTGTAAGAAGATTGGAGAAGAAGGCCTGGCATTTCTCCTTCAGACGATGCCCGGATGAGCAGCTCAGGCTGTGAGGAAGCGATGGAGTTAGTAGTGCCCATAGTAGTAGTGCTATGGCTGGAGAGCTGGCCTTTAACGTCCTATGAGGAGGTGGGAGATTGGGGGGGTAGGCTATAAAGATGAAACTGCAGTTAGCCCACTCCGTGATTCTGGAGATGCAATGTTTTTGCATCAAGGGCCAAATTTGATTCAAAAAGGCGCATTGGAGAAAAGCAAGCATTGGACTTGAGAAGGACAAATATTTTCTCCAGAAGAAGCTCTCAAGCTCACTCTGAAATGTTGTTACAATTGCATTGTGCTTTTTCCCCTCTCTTGAAGTATCTTCTCAAGGATATTGGAGAAGCCAACTTTAAACACATACATTTCCCATCCACTTTCTTCAAACCATTCATTTAAAAGACAGAAATCCCCAAAGTCTCCAAAACAGATTCACAGCCAAGTATGGCACATCCTGCTAATCAAAATTGGCTTTAAATTTTTATATGTGTTAAGCAGGAGCTAATTTGGTGCAATCTTTGATGACAAAACTTTTGAGGGCAAAGAAAATAGAGGAAGGCAAGAAGATGCCAACTAACTTTGAGAAATCTCACCCTGAAATCAGCTGAGCATAACTTCTGAAGGAAGAAGAACAACCTGGTCTGGGTACCTTCATTTGATTAAGACCCAGATTAAGGGAGGTGGTTTTTTTTCTCTTGCATCAACTTCACAACACAGGGGCAGGCAGTATGCAGCTTCAAAAGTCCTTTGCAATGGATTAAATTGCGTTTTTCAGAGCTAGCTTGTCTGAAATGGAAACAAAACAGGTGACAATAGACGGCAGCCAAGGAGCAGATGGACTGCTTTCTATCCCTAGTGGTTGGCCATGTTTTGCAACTCAGAGAAGAAGGCTGTAATATTTCTAAGGAAAAAAGTTTCCTGTCACTGTCTTGGCAAGGGAACTTTGCAAAGGAAGGAAGAAAAAAGAAAGGTGTCAGAAAAAGAGAGGAGGGAGGGAGGGAGGGAGGGATTCCCATTCATTTCAGCTTTGCTTCTGCTCCCAGCAAAATTTGACCATGCTGCCATTGGGATAAAAGGTGACCTCCAATTTTCCCACTGGCAAGTGGTACCAAAGAGGAGGAGAAAGTTGGTGCCAGTCCTGCTGCAACTGAACCTCAGCACTGGGAGCCATTTCTTGGCTTCACCTGAGAAACAAATAATAGTTGCAGCATTTGCGCAAATGCCGCCTCACACCTGGTCTCTGGAAGAACTCCGGGAGAGCTAACTCCCAGAGATAGGCTAGCCCATACTATAGAATCCCTCAAACGGAGCTTAATTCACCACTGTGACTCTGTGGACAGGCCCAGGCTCAGAATATAGAAGCTGCCTGTCCTTTTCCTTCTCCTTCTCCTTCTCCTTCTCCTCCTCCTCCTCCTCCTCCTCCTCCTCCTCCTCCTTCTCCTTCTCCTTCTCCTTCTCCTTCTCCTTCTCCTTCTCCTTCTCCTTCTCCTTCTCCTTCTCCTTCTCAGATTAATTTATCACCCTGAGATTTCCTGCTCTTTCTCCTCTGAGTAGTAAGCAGATTGTTTTGAAATACAAGAACTTGACATTTCTAAAGGAAGCATGCATGTAGACGTCACCTCTTCAAAATACGCATTAATGGGTTGTTGTTGTTATTTTGGAAGGTCCTGATGACAAGGTCTTGCTGGCTCAGGAATATTTAAGTCTGTGTTGTTTTATTTGCAAAAATCTTAGGACCCTCCAGACATTAGGACAAAAATAAGATGATTGGCAACCCTGGTTTGCAGATGGAGCCGTCTTTGGGTGTGGGGTGTGGATCCTTGTAGCTCGAAGAAAAAGTCACAAGGAAGCATTAAGAGGTTACAGTAGCACTTTCCAGATTATGAGAGGATGTGAATTTCTAGCTCCTTCTTTTACTTCCATTTAATCAGAAGCAAATTAAACCTACCTAATTGCTAACCTGAAATTTAATAAATGAAAATTATTACAGATTTGAATTCTGACAAAATAAAAAAATAACCCAAGCTAGTCCCTATTTAGAGTACCGAGGCTGCATTTTAATTTCTTTTTTTTAAAAAAATATTTTTATTAAACAGTTTTTTTTCTTTAGAACAAACAAACAAACAAAATTTTTTTTTACAATTTTCTTCTTTACATTTCCGCATTTCTTATATATCCATTTTAATTTCTTAACACCTGAAAATACTTATCTGAGAGAGGTAAAATTAAGTCATATAATTAATGCCTCAATTTTTCAATAGACTTGAATAACTTGAGGCTTTTTAATTAAATGTTAAAGTACAGTTTATTACATTGGGTAGAGAAAGGCTTTGAAGCTTTAAAATATAGATGCTTCTAAGTAGTTATAATATTCCTTTTTCCAGCATTAAGGTGTTGGTTTGGCTTGTTTATATTTAGCTCTCAACTGTTGTTAACAAATTACTTTTGCTCAAATTAAATGTGTCTTTAAAACCGAGAAAATGTGTAATGTATGTATAGAAATTCCATATAGCATATAATAAAACTTTTCATACTGTAATATTTACAGTTGCGTCAGAATTTTCATTAAAAACCTATCTCTCTCAGTACTTTATGGCTCAACCAGGAAATTTTATTCTGGATGCTTGCCTATATATGTGTGTGTGGAAGTACTGTGTGTGTGTATAAATATATCAGGCACTTACTTTGCAGCTGGAGAACTTTAAAAACAAATTATAATATACAAATAGTGCTTCAGCATTTGCAAAGTTGATTAAAATTTACCATACTGAGACTATCACATTAAAAAAAAAAAGAAAACAGGGCTTGGCACAATGAAACTGTCTTCTCTGAGGAAGCAAGCTTGGTTCATATTTCTGGAAGTCCTGGGTCAGATTAGAGAATGCAGACCTATAGCCAAGTGGTTGTGTGAAGGTGACATGATAGAAGCTGCCCTTGATCAAACAATGCTGAATGCAGGGGCACCGTGACAGAAGACTTCCCCGGAGCTCTGAGTTTTTTGCTAGAAGTATATCATTTTTGTCTTGATTGACTTTTTGGGTACAACAGCCAGACAGCTTCACTGATTAAGTGCAGCAAATATGTTGTTGGAGTTTCACCTATGATACCAAGCACCTGGAGTCTAACTTTCAGCAGACTCTGCCCAGAGTTAAATGCCACAGTGCGCCACTCTTACTGGACCAATATTTAGAGCAAGGCCATCCTTCAGAGAGGACGATTGCAGAGGTACAAGTCGGATCCTTGCCTTTTAGAGGACGTGTTAGAACATAGAATAATAGAATTGGAAGTCTTCAAATCCAACCCCCTGCTCGAACAGAAGACCCTACACCATTTCAGACAAGTGGTTGTCTGATCTCTTTGAAAGCCTCCAGAGATGGAGCACCCACAACTTCTGAAGGCAAGCTATTTCATTGGTTGATTGCTCTCACCATTAGGTGGCTTAGTTCTAGGTTGCTTCTCTCCTTGGTTAGTTTCCATCCGTTGCTTCTTTTCCTGCCTTCAGGTGCTTTGGAGAATAAGTTGAACCCCCTCTTCTTTCTGGCAGCCCTTCAAATATTGGAAAATGATATCATGTCACCCCTAGTCCTTCTTTTCACTAGATTAGGCATACCCAATTCCTGTAACTGTTCTTTGTATGTTTTAGCCTCCAGCCCCCTAATCATTCCTGTTGCTCTTCTCTGCACTCTTTCCAGAGTCTCAACATCTTTTTTATATGTTCATCTGGTTTTCAGTCAAGAGTGGGCATCTGGACCTACCTGTGTATAACCATCTTCCCAACCAATCAAGAGGAATAATATTACTTCTAGGCCAAGTTTGTTCTCCAGATGCCCAGGTCTCCCCCCCCCCACCTTTTATACTTCCAAAAGGAATCAAACAAACGAGAAAGCTCTCCAGTAGAAATCCTATTGCAAAAAAAATCCATGTTTCTTTCATTTGTTTAAAGTAAACTTGATGGTAACACGAATATTTGAGCATGACGTAGGTCTGGTGATATGCTCCATGTGAATGTCCTTTGCTGATATCTGAAAGACTGTTTCAAATTTATTGGGTTTTTAAAGTCTGGAAATTTAACATGCACATGTTTGACCTCAACCTCGGCCCGTATCCAGGATTGTTGGCCAATTTGTCCAATTTTACAAGTTTTATTATGCAACCCTGGCAGAGGACAAAGCTCTTAACTTATGTTTGGTTTTGCTTAAAGGGAGATGGAGGCAGGATTCATAAAAGGCCCACTAGGACTGTATGAGTCAGAGAGCAAACCATTTATTTCACGATAAACAAATGACACCATCCCTTCAACATTCAAGAATATCTTCATGTTTCTTTGAAGGTGTGTTTTACATTTGGCCTTATTTTTATGAATCCGATATTAAGAAATAACATTTCTCTAACCTGACAAAGAGCACACAGCACTGTTATTTTTGCTCAGCTCGCTGTTACTTAACCTCTCTTTTTTTCTACAACAGCAGAGAGAAGTTGAATCTCCTCCCTGAAAATTTGCCAACAAGTTTTATAAAAAGACAACACAGTAAAATTATATTAATGGGCTCTTTGTGAATCTTTCTGGAAATAAGAGCCCTCAAAGCAACATCCAAATTTTGGCCTTCTTGTCTAATAACCAAGTGAGCCAGCTCCGATTTTAGAGATTTCGGGCATTGCTGATTCCCAAAGAGCCACATGTTGGTGCAGAGAATTAACTCTGCATAATGCTGAAGTCAATCATACCACATTAATGAGACAGCTCAAAGGAAGACCTCCAGGTTGGACTAGAAGACCTCCAAGGTCCCTTCCAACTCTGTTATTCTAGTCCTTGCATAAGAGAAAGGTTTGCTGTGATTTAGAGGCAGGTTATTGGGCCAGGGCACTTATAAGTGTTGCTCTTTATTGCTTTGTTTCAAAAAAAGTACAGCATGCGTCATGGGAAGTGTGGGTTGGTATATCTTTTCTCTGTGTGAGCTGCTCTGATTCGGGTTTGGCTAATCTAGAGCAAAGAAGAATTGGGGTGATATGGTGGCTGTCTTCCAATACTTCAGGGGCTGCCACAAAGAAGGGGGGGGGGGGTTCAAGCTATTCTCCAAAGCACCTGAAGGCAGGACAAGAAACAATGGATGGAAACTAACGAAATAGAGAAGCAGCCTAGAACTAAGGAGAAACTTCCTAACAGTGAGGACAATTAACCAGTGGAGCAGAAGTTGCCTTCAGAAGTTGTAGGGGCTCCATCACTGGAGGTTTTTAAGAAGAGGCTGGACAGTCCCTTGTCTGAAATGGTATAGGATTTCTTGCTTGAGGAGGGGCTGGACTAGAAGACCTTCAAGGTCCCTTCCAGTTCTATTCTATTCTAAGGAATGGGCATCATAAAGTTAAGAAAATCGATAGATTACTAACCTGCCTTTATTATTTTTATTAAAAAAAATCAAAGTGGCAGACATATCCTTCCTCCTCCTATTTTTCCCTTAGCAACAACAGCCTGTGAGGTGAGTTGGGCTGAGAGGGAGGGATACTGACCCAAAGTCAGCTGGCCAGATTTCATGGCTAAGGCAGGAGTTGAACTCACGGCCTCCAATTTTCTAGCCTGGTGCTTTAGCCACTAGCTCAATCTGGCCCTCAAATAAATACATTAGATTAGATTAGAATTATTTATTGGCCAAGTATGATTGGACACACAAGGAGTTTGTCTTTGGTGCATGTTTGTGAATTCATGTTGCAAATAGGTATAGTTGAACTCTTAAATTGTTGATGCTTCAAACGGTTTGGACCAACTTGTACCAATTTGAAGCATAACACCTAATTGATTTAACATTTTGTTGCATGGAATCAGCCTGATTTGAGCCACTTGAACATTTGCTCAATTTCCTCAATCAGGGTGAGAGACTGAATCCAATTAGACCCAATTCACGCACGTATAAGTCAACTATCTTGTCTATGTTGAAATGTTTGAAATCTTGCTTCACTTGTCGAAATGGGTAGCTCCTAAAATAATTCCACATTTAATCCAATTCTTTGTACCTTCTCTCTGATCTCCTAGTTTTAAATCTCCTTCCCGCCTGCTTACAAGCCAAGCAAACGATGCCTTGCAACAGATGCAGCCACACCTTTAAAATCTGCCATATCGATATTGTAATCCAACCCATCGCAATGAAATGAGATTTTCTTTCTCAGGCTGCTACAAAAGTTTAGT
The DNA here is from genome assembly GCA_012654045.1 of Ptyas mucosa. Taxonomy (NCBI): domain Eukaryota; kingdom Metazoa; phylum Chordata; class Lepidosauria; order Squamata; family Colubridae; genus Ptyas; species Ptyas mucosa. The sequence continues at coordinate 565,525 of WNWU01000049.1, forward strand.
AGATTTCAATGAAGCTGCTCCTTACAAGTGCTTGATTTGCTATTTCCTGCCTCTTCAATGCACCACCCAATTAAATATTCACATATCAGCAGGAAGGATCAAGGACTGCTCAATAAGGCAAAAGAGTCAATATCACTTGGAGGCCACAAAAGGCAGAAAGGCCAGCCTAATAAAGCGTATCAAAGATGAAAGAGGAGGAATATTCAGAGAAAACATGTGAGAATTTACAAGTATTAGCATTCGGATTGTCTTCTTTCACCAGGTCATCTAACCTTTGTAGACTTTCATTTGTTTCTGCCAATTTACCCATGTAGTACGGCTGTATTGCTATAGTCCTTCCCATCTTCTCATTTTATCTACTCTCTTGTCCCATTGGTATCTTATGATTTATCACTTGTTTGTGGCTTATGAATTATGATTTATGATCTGTGACCTATCATTTTGTTGTTTGTATGTACACTGAGAGCTTATGTACTAGAGACAAATTCCTTGTGTTTCCAATCACACCTGGCCAATAAAGAATATTCTATTCTATTCTATTCTATTCTATTCTATTCTATTCTATTCTA
>WNWU01000049.1:566103-617603 GCA_012654045.1 Ptyas mucosa
ATTCCATTCCATTCCATTCCATTCCATTCCATTCCATTCCATTCCATATTTCTATTCTATTCTACATTCTATTATTTCTGTTATTTCTATTCTATTATGTACCATTTTGTATGTTTCCATGGGTGATGCTGAAGGCATAGGAGCCCCATCAGGCCTCTGGATTCAGTCATGCAAAATATGTTTACTGGAAGAAGACACAAATAGGCAGCTCATTAAATACACCCAACATGCTCTTGCTTCGGTTTGATGGGATAATCACCACTTCGCTCCCCTCCCCCATTTTTGCAAAATTAAATTGAACCAGAAGCCTTAAAGGATACGTGGGGCTTAGCTGAGATCTTACAGTCAAGTTCAAACATAGTTTAACTGCGATTCCCCAATTGTAAATGCAAAGTAAATGCAATTTAAAAGCAGCTTAAACCAAGCATGAAAGACCAAGAAGTCAAAGTTGAGATTCCATGCATCTGGTTTCAATATGTATTTTCACTAGTTGGACAAGTGACTTTGTTATTGGCTGTATTTTTACAATTCAGAGAGTATACTTTCTAAAACGAAAAGCCCCTCCATTCAGAAGTTGAGGTATTCCATTTAGTATTAAAGAGATAATTTTTTAAAGAAACAACAGCTACAAAGTTATTCTCTGCTTCTAACAAAAGTAAAAAAAAAAAAGTTCTCCCATCACAAATGTTGGTGGTGGTGGGAACAGTAGTTAGACTAACAATGCTAAATAAATGCTTGCTTTATTAACTCTGGCTAGTTGTAAAAATGATGGAAGAAAGAGAGGCATAATGAGCTACAGAAAGTCACCACGCTTTATTACAATCGCTGCTACATTTGGTTCAGGAAGATTAAAACAAAAACCCACCCTCCGCCGTGTCAATGAAGGAACAGAAAATCCACAAGGATCTGCAAAGCAACCTTGGTTCCCCTCCATTTGGCCATGGTCTTCAGAGGGTCCCCTCCAGATACAAACACCTTCAATGAACTCCCACGAAAAGGGAGACAGAGAGAGAACGAAAGAGAGAGAGAAAACAAGGTATGTGTTGAGTTAGGAGAAAAGCAGTCTCCTCTAGTTCTTCTACCTTAGAGCTAGCTTGCATTCCAAATTAGTTGCAGCCAGAAAAATCTTATTGGTACTTTTTTCTGTTTTTATGGTGTGGCAAGAAACTGGGGCTGCTAGACAAGCATTCCAGACTGATGCTGAACTTCAGATTTAAAGGACATTAATATATGAACTCCCCTGCCTGGCCCTGGGCTCTGTCGTTTCTCCTACACCTGGGTGGATCTATCAGGCCCCATCAGAACGATTTGAATCCGTGGTTTCAAACTTTGGAGAGAGCGCACGCGAGAGAGAAAGGGCTGCCATGACCACACTTGTTTCCCATTTAGGAGCTTACACTACATTGTGTAATTGTGTACGGAGGTAGTCTGGCTTGCAGATGTGCTGAGCCCCAATGGAGCACGCTAGATTCAAGGCAGATGGCTTGCAGCAAGGCACAAATGAAAATGGCAAGGAGGCTGATGCGATTAGAACAGCAGGCCTCCTGGTTTATCCCGGGGTCACACTAGAATCCCTGGGAAAGTAGGACGGTTACCAATCTGGGTGGGGAGGAGACATTGTAATAGAAGGCAATAAATAATCAGGGGATGATCATGTTGATCAGCTTATGCAATCTGGGAATCCTCAGTGCAATCATTATTGTCAATCAATCTTTTCCTTCCCTGGAATTTCCCCGCAAATAGGCATCTGTTTTAAACCGTGCACCATCACCATCCTTGTGGAATCTCCTAAAGGAACCACCGCTGAAATTGGGCCACTGGGGACTGGCACTAGAACTTCCAGTATGTGGAGGTGTCTCCATTAGTGGACCTCTTTCACTGCAAAACGAAAAGATTCTGTCAATGTAGCCTCACAATAAAGTAGATTTGGCTCATCTTCCACACCCTGGGAAATCTATGCTGAAGTACCAAACTAGGAACAAGATGCCAGCCTCTCCTTGATGGATGACTTTGGGCCATCTTGCCTTTCAGCCCAAGGGCCATTTTGGTATGGTGGGGAAGGCACTGGACTAGCAGTCTGTGGAGACCCTTATCCCCCTCAGTTACAGATGCTCTCTGCCCTCCCCTGATTTCACAATGTTGCTGTAGAGGAAAAAAACAAGGAAGGAGTGAACAGAATGGCACCTTCTATTGTCAGAGCAAAGGCAGGACAGACTTTAATGAACTCACAGTAAGTTCATACATTCATAATTTAATATATTTGTGTACTGGAGCTTCTTGTAGCTTCTTTGGAGCAAAACAGAAAAAGTGCAGAGCAGAGCAACTAAGATGATTAAAGGCCTGGAGACTAAAACATATGAAGAACGGTTACAGAACGGGTATGGCCAGTCTGGAGAAAAGAAGGACTAGGGGAGACATGATAATAGTATTCCAGTATTTGAGGGGCTGCCACAAAGAAGTGGGGGTCAACTTATTTTGCAAAGCACCTGAAGGCAGGACAAGAAACAATGGGTGGAAACTAACCAAGGGGAGAAGCAACCTGGAATTAAGGAGAAACTTCCTAACAGTGAAGACAATTAACCAGTGGAACAGACGTTGCCTTCAGAAGTCGTGGGTGCTTCATCTCTGGAGGCTTTTAAGAAGAGACTGGGCAATCACATGTCTGAAATGGTATAGGTTCTCCTGCTTGAGCATGGGGCTGGACTAGAAGACCTCCAAGGTCCCTTCTACCTCTATTCTGATTCTATTTTATCCCAAGTCTTCCCAGGGAAGTCAGTGGGTACCCTTTGATAATCATCTCCATGATTGCATAAGGCTGTTGTAAATTGCAATTCTTTGATCAGTCCCAAAACCAAAGATTTACAACTTGGCTTGGAGGAGAGGCCCAGAGTCTCCTCGATGACTTTTTCCACACCTTTCCTGGCATTCTTTCCGTGACTTTCCTGTAATTTATGAGGCAGGTGACCAGCAGACCCTCCTGTGCTGCAGGTGAGGGCATGCCAAGCCCAATTACCCAGTGACACTCTATTTGCAGAATTAATGAGCAAGGTCAGGCTAAGAATTTATTGGCCTTCAGACCTGACGAATGGTTGCCTTCCTCCTGCCCCAGGGAAAGATGGAACCTGCCCCCCACCCAGCTGTTTTCTCCCCTGCTTGAGACCCACACTTGTAACTTACACATTTGTGAGAAGCATTAACTTAGATTGGTTGGACCTACAGGCAGAAAAAATAGAGAGCCTGAAATAAGATTCTTATTTATTTACATTTTCCTCTATTCCTTTCTTCCTTTTCTGCATTTTGCTTGCTGTTCTCTTCTTCTGTTATTTATTAGATGAAGCAAAAGCCAACTTGATCCAACATTTTATACAAGAATATCACTGTTTTGGGTTAGTCTTTGTCTTGAATCTTGCAGTTCAAACATTGTGCACAAAAGCGGACATAATAGATTATTCTTATAATCTAATGATAAGAAAGAGATATGTGAAATTCTTATAATCTAATATGTTATAATGAAGACTTTCATTTTTAAGAGAGGATTTCATTTACATTGATGATGACAGGGTCAATATTTTTAATCAGGTTATGCTGATTTGAGGGGGATTGAATTTTTAAATTTACAGATAATTTTAGGTTTTTAATTATTAACCTCTTGAGTCAATCAATCGTGACAATATAAAATTTTATTAAAAATTAAAGGTAATAAAAATAATGGCAGATTAGATTATAAGAAGGGAGCCAGTTTGGTATAGAGGTGAAGGCATCAGGCTAGAAACCAGGAGACTGGGAGTTCTAGTCCTGCCTTAGGCACAAGACCATCTGGGTGACCTTGGGTCAGTCCCTTTCTCTCAGCTCTAAGAAACAAGCAACGGCAAACCACTTATGGAAAACCTTGCCAAAAAACCCTGCAGGGACTTGTCCAGGCATTTCCCCAAAGTGAAAACAACAAGAACAAGGGAGTCAAAGGAACACTCCCTCCCAGGTTCGGAGAACTACATTACTTCTGAAGTTTTGGAATGCCTTCCAGATAGGGCACAGGCGAATGTGGTGAATGCATTTAAAATAGACCTGTGTCTCTTTAATGTAACAGGTAGCATTTTATTTATTGTTGGAAAAAGAGGAAGAAGAAGAAAAGAAAAATGCTGGAATCTTCAAATAATCCTTAACTCTCTGCCTCTCACCTCATCGTAGTTCCTATTCTGGGATTCTTGCCTCCGTATTTTATTTTATTTTTTAAAGAAAATATCAGCTCAATCTTAAATCGAAAGACCAGCAGGGAAGATGAAAATCAGTTGTGTCTCAGTTCCTAAGAAACCCAGACCAATATTATGCATCAGAAAAAGGAAGGCTCGTAATTTAGATCTAAAACTCTGTGTTGTATCTCAGAGCAGCTGGTGCACCTGCCTGTTAGAACTGAGGGTGTGAGAGAGAGAGAGGAAGTATGAGCGTTTCTGCCAGTTCTTCCTGGAAAAGACTCTTATCATATAACTTCTTGAATCATGTTGGAAACAGATAGTTTAATAGTTCTATAAATCATTAATTGTGCTGGCAATTGTGCTGATCATCAGTGTATAGTTTTCTACGTACGCATGCCTGGAATCATACAAGACTAATGAACAGTGGGGGAAACCAAGTCAGTGAATCAAATAATTCTTCAAATCACGATCCAGGGGGCCGATGTTTTACTTCCATTCTGAACCTCTAGAGAGGTGAGAAGAAATTGGATTCAGGGGAGGCCCCGGGGTTTCTCCCCAAATCTATTTGGAAGGGAAGGGTGAAGACCGTCTTCCTCCAATATTTTTATGCTGGGGAAAAGCATGATGATCACCGATACTCTGCCTCCCCAACCCCCAAAGTTTGCAAAAAGAAAAACCTGCCCACATATGGACCAATATCGCTCAGAGCCCCTGATGGGAACAACATGCTTAACGGCCCCAGTTGATATATAAAATTACTACTTGGTTGGAAAATTTGTCAATGAAAAGTAATGTGTTTTGCAGCAACACTGGAAGAAGAACAGAAGGGTTGTGCAAGATGAGAAAACATTTTCATTAGTTTTTACTACTGTCCCTTCCTGGGATTACACGTTAGGGAATTACATCATGGAGTACACATTACACAATAAAACTTACATAAAACTTCCTCCTCACATTCATCAGCAGCTATTTTTTTTCAAAGTGTACTGTGACTATATATATATGAGAGAGAGAGAGAGAGAGAGGGAGGGAGAGAGAGAGAGGGAGAGAGGGAGGGAGAAAGAAAGAAATCTGGCAAAGTTCTTTTTCCATCCTTAAAAAAACCCTGACTTGATTTGAGGCTTTAGTGATTGCTTAATATTTTAGCATTCTGGCATTCCAGGGCTTATGTTTTATCCGCAGAGGAAAATATTTTATATCTGCCTCTCAGGTGACTTATTAGGGGGCCTGGCTGCTACCTGAAAGCTGGGCTAGGCTTAAGCTGGAGAAAATCCTGAATGGAAAGTCGGAAGCCCCTCCCTGAATGCCGCGATTGACTCAGTTCCTGTAACCAAATGTCTAATTTGGTTAATATGTAAAATTAAGATTCCCTCAAGCTGAACTCAGCTACTGATTACTTAGATTTGCACATATGCACAGGGTTTTCTTGGCAAAACACAATAATTCTTCAAGGTTATTTTTTAAACTTCTCAGCTGCGGGATTTCCTGGTTGTCTCTCAGCCAGGCATTAACTGGGTGGAATCCGGCCAGGGTGTCTCCAGTCAAAGCTCCGTCTGGTTATTACGTGCCTTGCATCGGGCAGATATTCAACCGCATGGATGCGGCTGCCATCCTGACATTTTTGATCACAGCCTATGAACCATGTTTTTCAATTGTTTAAAGCCATCAGGTCGTTGCCCTGTTGCTCTGCATACTTTGTGCCAGAACTTGGACTGGCCATCCTAGATGAAATGAACCAATAGTCCCATTTAGTAGGAACAGTTGACATTTTATGAAATTCCATCAACACGGCTCCCCATCTTCTCAAACTCCTACTGATTTTAACAATCGATAATCACAAACTGAAATCTCATTCTTAACTCAGAGTGATCAGTTTAATTCTCTCGATTCCACTTCAGGGTTGCTTCAAGTCCCATCAAACAGCTTCCTTGTGTTGGAAACACCCGTATCTGATTTCTATCCTGCCAGGATTTGAACTACAACTCTGAACTTTCACCAGCATCAACAGCTACTCCAGAGGCCTCTGATTGTGACCATTTGTCCATTGTTCGCTCTGCTGCCTGAAGCAAGGTAGAAAAAGCAAAAGGAAATGTACAGCCCTTTCCCAGCAGGAAGCCCTCGTGCGTCTAGGAGCCGTTTCTCATCCTCCACATTTTCACCCTCCAAGAACTCCACCTTTCACAGCGGCCTTTTACATGTGTCATTCCATTTATACTGTGGAGCCTTACAAGACAAATCTAACTTCTTTAGGAGGTCCAGATTTAGCTGGCTGCGTAGTTTGAAAGCACAGGAAATTCTTTAGCACAAATATTCTACCTCTACAAGTCACCCATATTTATGTCACCTGTTAGTATTTCATAACAGCTGCATCGATCTGACTCCCGTTCACTTGATTGACCTTGGACAGTTGTCCTGGGAAGTTTTGTTTTCTTCTGCCCTCCAACTTTGTTCCTGTGCTGTAATTAGTTTCATCTCATATAAAACCATGATGTGGGAAAAAACTCTCAAAACTTTCAATTAGTTCCATAGAATTGATTAAAGTCCAGTGACTGCAACCATATTTCAATGTCACTGACCTCCAATGATCTCCATTTTAAAAACGCCTCCAAGGAAACCAGAAGCACTAAGAGTACTTTCCAATATGGACTCTATGTTTGACATTATGTGAGACAGCCTCTGACACGCCTATTTGAATGTATGAAGGCTGGGGAAGTCAACACAATAGCTCATGAAAAAATATGACCTTGGGTACATCTATATCATTCATCCAGGATATGGTATAAGGACTGCTGTCTAGGACAGGGGGTTGGACTAGAAGACCTCCAAGGTCCCTTCCATTCCTAGTTTTCTATGATGGTTAAAGGATGAGTGCAATGTGACAAGAGCATTCAAATCCATCTGGAGCCTGAGCGTTTCAGTCTAACCAAAGAAGAATGCAATTCATTTTACAGATAATTCATGAGTTATCCTTCTAATGTATGTATGTGAACACCCCATCAATTAAGTACAGTAGTTAACTTGCCAAATGGGGACTTTAATCAGCAACAGCATCATTATCTGTCATTCTCCATTCTCCAAAAGCTTTCCCCTAATTGTAATGTGTAAAAGCTGGCCTTAAGAGTAAACACACAAGAAGAGGTAAGGAACTCACTCAAGTGTCTTGGACATCCTCCCACAGGCCCTCCCAATGATAGGAGTTGTGATTAGGACTCTATTCACTTTGAAAGCTATTTTGAAGTAATGTTGGCGACCTCACACAAGCACAGAGCTTCTCTGTTACACATTAAAGCACACGTATCTTTCTCTGGTTTCCGTGGGAACATAAAAATAAGACACGATTCCTTTACTAAAACAAATCCTTAAAGAAACTCAACTTTAACACAAATTTCAAAGTAGCAGCAGAAGTCAAGTTGTTGTAATGAACAACAGAGAAGTGCTGTGTCCACAGGACGCCTGAAGCCCTTTTCCCCCCAAATAACTTTGAAAGTGAGCACAGCCCTGATTTATAATTATTGAGTCCCATTCACTTCTGACACGCTGCCATTCATCATCCTCTGACTGTCCAAGGTTGCAGCTCTTTATAGCCCATCAATTCCCAATTAGCCAATCACTCTGGGTCCCTGAGGAGCCGGCTCTTTCACTTCTCATGAAAAATTCACTGCATCACGGGAGGAAAGTGTGGAGCTGGTCCTGCCTGAGCTGCTAGAGCAGCTCTGACACACACATTTTAACTGCACTGAATGCCCTTTTTGGAATTTCACTGCAAGCGAATGAGAGGGGGAAAAGAAAGCCTGCTGAGAGCCTTTTCTGTAAGCGTAACTTTGTCAATGGCTGATGTGACGTTGAAAAGTGCTTAGGTCAGAAAAACAAGTAAAGAATCTGGAGAGCAAAGGAATGTTTAATTTTGGCACAGCGTCTAACACAGAGATCGCTTCAATTCATAGTAGCTGCTATTCATGGTGGACCCTGCAGAGTAGCCAGTGGAGGGGGAAAAAACCCTGCTAAGCCACAAATGGAAAACTTGTGGTCTTCCAGATATTATTGAAGTTCAGCTCTTGGCCCTCTGACAATCATGGCCAATGATGAAAGCTGTAGTAGTAGTAGTAGTAGTAGTAGTAGTAGTAGTAGTAGTAGTACTTTATTGTCATTGCACCTCGTACAATGAAATTAAATGCCATCTTCAGTGTACATCATAACTATAAAAATAAAACAAAAACACACATCCTTCACATTCTATGCAATTGAATTGAAAACCCCTTGCATTAATATTGCACTATACAGTAGAATTCAACATAGTTACTGCTCTGGGATAGAAGCTGTTTTTCTGACTATTTGTCCTTGTTTTTATTGTCCTGTACCGTCTGCCAGATGGTAATAGTTAAAAAAAAAGGGTGCCCAGGATGAGATGGATCTTTAAGAATGTTTTGAACTTTCTTAAGGTAGTGGGAGCTATAAAGCTCTTCCAAAGAGGGGGGGGGGGGGCAACCAAGGATCCTCTGAGCAATGAAAAATGTTGAGCAACTAAAAAGCTACCCATTCCCCATCTGAGCCCTTTGAGGTTGACAAAATCAGGAAACAGAATTCACGAGAAAGCTGCAACTATACTTTATTGAAATAAGTACAGTAGGCTATTGTAATAGAACCTTACAAGCTTGACTGCATTTACTCTCCTCTTCCTTCTCTATCCCAGGAGACTAGTAGCGATGGTCAGTTTGAGGCCCTTCCAGATACTCTCCTGGGCATCTTTTCTCTCAGATTGCTGTAAACATCTCCAAATTGTTTCACCGAGGGCGTCTCCGGCTCCTGACAGAAGCATGTTTGTTAGGCCACTGTTTGCTGAAAAGGCAAACAGCCCAAAGCTCAACATTGCTGGGGATCATTCCTTCTCTTCAATAAAGCCATTTTTATTTACGGACCAATGGACTTGGCTGCCTCACATGGGATCCATAAGGCCAAAGAATCCTCTTCAGCCAAGTTATCCATCTCCAGTGCACACACATCCACCTAGTCAATCACAAAGTAAGGGTGAGGTAGATGAAAGAATGAAATGGCAATCCTAGTTGTGACAAAAACAGGAGTGGCATGGTGCCAACATATTTATTTAGCTATTTGTTTATTTGTATCCCATCTTTTATTGTTTTTACAAATAACTCAAGGTAGTGAACATATCCAACACACCTTCCTTCCCTAAGTTTCCCTGCAACAAAAACCTTGTGAAATGAGTTGGACTGACTGAGAGAGAGAAGGGGGGGAGGGGGGGAGACCGGCCCAAAGTCACCCAGCTGGCTTTTGTGCCTAAGGTGGGACTAGAACTCACTGTTTTCTAGTGATTGGCCCAAAGTCAGCCAATTGGCTTTCATGCCTAAGGTGGAACTAGAATTCAGAGTCTCCTGGTGATTGGCCCAAAGTCACGAACTAGCTTTCTTGGCTCAGGTGGGACTTGAACTCATGGTCTCCCACCTTCTAGCTTGATGCCTTTACTACTAGACCAACTGGCTCTCAAGAATGAGAAAAAAAATATCTTCATCAATCTTTGCCCCAGTTGCTTGTTGCCCAATGCTTGTTCTTTTACAGATGGCCGTGTTGGTACTCTGCAACTTCCTTTTCTCTGTAATTAAACCAAGCCAACCAAAGCCATTCATCTCAAATGATTTGGGGAAGGGGTGAAATGTTTCTCACAATTGATTTCTGCCTAAATGACAAAGTACAGTGTTCTGCTTTATTTTTCCCAAAGCACACAAAATAACAATTGTTATAATTCTTGAATAACTATTACTTACAAGTCTCTGGTTTGTCACAGCAAAATTCAAACTTTGGGGGAAAAAATCCTGTGGGAACCTTCTGTCTTGTATTAGGCTTATTTCAGAATTTTGAAAATCTGCTTATTATATCCCTGTGACAATAACCGTGTTCCTGTTTTCTGAACCTTGGAGGAACAGAAGCAAGAAACGCAGCCTTGTTCTCCTCACTATATTTTCCAAGAAGCTAAAGATCAAGAAACTTCAAGGATGACTTTTGTGTTTATAATGGTGGTTTGTACCGTTGGGATTTGTATATTTGCAATTCATCTAATGCTTAGCAAAGGTCAAGAAAGAATAACATTTTGAAGAGGTTACCTAAGACTATAAAAGGTGCTCTCCAAGTCTCAGAGGATCTGCGTAATATTTTACTGCTGTGCAACCACAGGCTGCCATGTGTAGATTTACGTAAACTATTTCAAAACCTCCCCAAAAGGAAGATACAGTATGAAACCTATTACTGGTAGATCAGCCCCACTGAGAAAGATCAGAGGCAGGGAAGCTTCAAAAGCCATGACATTCCTAACCTTGCGTTAAATTTTTAAAACTTGTGAAAAGGACGGTTCTTTGCAAAGAAGTACCTAAATGCTAGCTGGAGTTGATAAATGTTTTCAGATAAGCAGGCCCATCTCAACGTCTCCAGTTATTGAAAGCAGAGTAGGAGCCCACTTCTTCATGTCATACTGAGAGGGGCAGAGGAGAAATGTAATATTATATTCCCAATATATTCTTGGGAATATATGAAGTAAAAGCTAGCCCATGGGTAAAGTTGGTTATTGTTATTTCCCACATTAATGGTTACCTCATCCGGAAGGCTCTCTAGCCTACATCAATCAAGTCTCCAGATTCCAAAGCAGAATCCATTCTCAAAGTTGTGCAAACAGTCATTCTTAGAACTGAGTAGCTATTGAAAGGACCGATAACATCTAAGCCACAGTTATGTGGGAGAATGCTTTCCCTAATTCTCTGAGGTCCGTTTCTGAATGGACGTGAGTAGGAGGCCTAGACACGGAGAAACAAAAGGAGCGTGGAAGAGGCTCAACCTACTTACTCATGGAATTCCAGGGTGGGGAGACTTAGCTCCACAGTTCCTGGTGGCATTTCTGACTGTCTGGCCCTCTCGGAAGTTTCATGACTCATATAGACACCACAGTCCACACAGATACACCAAACAACCTGCTTAATCCATTCTCATATCAGTTGACATGTGGTACATAATCACCACAGGCAGGGAAATGGGCATTTGCCCAGCTGGGTAGCATCTTTCTCTCACCTCCTTACTTGAGATGTCTAAGACTTCAAAAGATAATCACTGTAGTTCATTTAGATATGAACATCACTGTCCTCCTTTCCTTCCTAGTCTGGTTTTTAGCCAAGATGTGTAAATTACACAGACAGGTATTGAACTTAAGCCTGGGAATAGTTCCCAGATTCCAAATGCACACTTATCGGAATGAAACAGCATTTTTCCAACCACCACTAATCAACTGAAAAGTGCACAAATGTCCTTTCAAAATTCTCCACCACTAATTTAGGCACACCAGCTGCTGGTTTCTTCAACCTCTTCTGGAGTGATGTTCCATAGCCAAGAATAAAATATACAAAGATCCTTATTTTCGGTTTATCCCCACACTCATTTTCTTTTTAAAGAAAAATCCCTATAGTTCACCATGCAACTTATCTGGAACTCCTTTTCAAAATGTATTGTGAGCTTTCTAAGGTAGACCAGGCAGGAAACAGGACCCGATGAATTAATTGTATTTTATTGTAAAGCTACATTCACAGAGTCTTGCAAGGCTGAAAGTCTACAATCCTCCCCTCTCTTTCCTTTACATCTTGAGAAGCGAGGGAGGGTCCCTTCTCAGCCTCCTTTCTCACCCAATAGGCAGCTGAAGGCTATGACGTCTCTTATCTGATCATCCCCATTTCTTCTCAGTGTCTTTTAAGGTCTTTCTCACTTATCATCAGATGCGTGAAGACAATGCATGGACATGGAAGTCAGCCATCAATGGGTTCTCCAATATTTTTATTCCTGTAAACAGGCACTTTTGCAGATTCAAAGTCCAGGAGAAGTTGTCCGTCTTTGGGTACAAGGCTCAGAATTCACATGGCAAGAGATGTAGGCTGAAGCCCAAATAATGTCTCTCTGCTCCTTTTTTCTTTCTTCAAAGGAAGGAAACACCTCCAGAGATGGTGCTTGTGCTCCCAGATACTTGAGAAGGAAGCAGGAAATCCATGAGTAGAAGGTAGGGCATAGAGCACTCTCAAATCTCAGTCAGGAAAGTTTTCCTATATGGATGTCAGGCGAATTATTAAAAAAAAAGGCTTCTTAAAAAGAACAGCGGTAATAAAATGCAACGTAAAATTCAGCACAGACACCAGGCTGTCAGATGGCAGGCCAAGAAACTCCCAGATTCACTCCAGGAAAAGAACAATTTGCCAAGAGAAACTAAAGCAGGCGGTTCCAATTTGTTTGGACAGCATAATGTATGTTTAAGAGGGTTTAGAAGGGGGGGGAAACGAGCAAAGACAGCTCAATTAAAAAAGAAAAAGAGACCCAAAACCTATATTTACATACGGCCACTAGAATGACAAAAATAGATGCTTTATTTTGCAGATCTGACCTTCTGATGGGTGAGGTCTTAGCAGCAGAGGTAGCAGCCAGGCCTTTGTAAGGATAGGAGTCTATTCTCATCAGCCTTACTTGAAAATGAATCCCAATCTCCTGCCTATGATCGTTATTCTTAGGATCTGGACCTGGCTGCAAATTTGTCTTTCTTCAATGGAATAAGCTGAGTATAGGCCCACAAAGGTCCTTGGGATGATTAATTCGTTGAAATTATCAGATCAATATTTGCAACATCTCCATTTACTTTCACATCCATGCAAATTTCTGTGAGGTGTTACCTTTCTCTTACCTGCAAGGATTTGGTTTTAATCTCACTTCCTATTTGTGATGTGCCATAATTTAAATTCATGGAAATTACTGCTGGAAGAGGGACCTTGGAGATCATCTGGTTCAGCCTTCTTCCCAGGACAGTAACCCACTTCTGCAGCCTTCCTGAATGAGGGCCATCCATCTTTCTCTTTAAACATCTCCAGTCTGTCCCATTTGAACAGTTGAATTGCTGAACTTCCTGTCATTCGGCCTAAATCCTACTGTATTATAGTAGTTTTCTTGCCCTGCTTTCAGCCACAGTTTGGAACAGTTTTGCCCCTTGCAATCTTACCAAATATGCCAGAATGTCAACATTCAGGGGCCACAATTTTCAGTTTCATTTTTTTTTGTAGCAATGCTCTATGTTAAGATATAAAACAAACTTACTTTATTAGAAATGGTCCTAAAACCTAATAACTATAGTAAAAACAGAAGGGAAATGTATTGTTTTTATTCAGATTTTATTTTGGAAATAAGTTTCCCAAAATTACTGAAATTATTATTTCTGAAAGATTCTTTATGATGAGAATCAGAGGGGACAGCAGGCATAAAATCCACAATTGCATCTCTCACAATTTAGAAGTGGGAGGGACAGGGTTACCTGATTAGGGGTATGCAAAAATTATTCCATCAAATCTTGAATTAATTTTTCAAACTGATTTGTTCAAACTAACAACTGATCTGTTATTGAATCAGGTTGGTTTGATAATTTAAACATTTGAATCAGATCAGAGCTGATCTGCATCTTCACTGTGTTTGACAGAGTTTCATAGCTTATTATTTCTGTCAATAAAAATGCTAGGGAAAAAAAGGTCTCTTTGTTTCTGAAAACTCACCTAATAATTGATTGATTCAGATCTCCACATCTGACCTGATTCCCTTCAGACCATCTACTCATCAATATAAAACTGCCTAAAATCAACCAGGAGTGAGCCTAGAAGTATCTGTTGAGTGTTAAATGCTTGGGCATTTTTAAAGAATAAATAGGCATTTAATGCACTCCACAAAGGCACCGAGGTCATGACATTTTTGTGAAAATATGAATACCTGAGAAGAAATGAGAGATAACTTTGAAGAACTAGAGAGAAAAAAGATTAGGTGGCTTGCTGTTTCAGCTTTGCTATTTATAAGGGGGGAAGTTACTTTATAGAGGATGGGTGGGTTACCTGTAGCCCAAAGATCACAGAACAGCTATCAAGCGAAATAGGTGGGACCTTCACACAGTTTTCCCACCTAGAAGATCAACATGTTCAGTTAGATAAACAGGAACAAGGTAGTTTGATTTCCTGCCATTAATGACAGCATGAAACTCAAAGTTCACTTCCATGTTGCAAGATCAGCTGGCCAGCAGGAAATTGACTGCTGGTGCCTTTGGTGGCACGGACATTAGATGCCTCCTCCCAGCTGCCTAGCTAAGCTTCTGACCCTCCGTTACTGGCTTTGAGAAATAAGTGAACTTCACAGTTTCCGAGAGAAAGCAGGAAGTGTTGTCACCTCAGTCTTCCCACCGCCAGTCCTGTGATGAGAGAAGAAGATTGATGAGATGTTTATGAATGGAAGGGGGAGAATATGCATAAAGGGATACATGTCAATCAAAGCTAAGTCTTGGCTCAGCCACAATAAACAGTGTCCAGGCTCCAAATAATGTCCCAGTTGTACTCTTGAGCAATCAGTGGAATTTTAATACTGGTGGAATTCAGCAGCTACTGGTCTCAGTTATTTAGTGGATTGTTTTGGAGAACTGGACACTTTCAACTTACTATAAAACCCAGAAAATGTTCCTTTTCATTCTGCGCAAAATGTTGCTTTTATAACCCATAAAACCCCTTGAAATTCCCAATTGCAACATAGCGAATCAGAAGATACTCAACTGAAAAGTTTTATTAGCTCTGCCATCACCAAATTAACTCATATTTGGAGGAATGGGATTTATTTTACAAACCAGATAATCTACCTTAAATGCAGCTAAGATTTCATGTAAACCACATGCCTTCATTGTTCTGAAAACATGTGCAAATACTGGGATTAGTATAGATAAGCAAGGTCAGAATTTATTCTATAAATATATTTCAGGCATAAAATATGGAGATGGACTGACTATGAATTTGAATTTCACCAACAGTGGAAAAGAGCTCCTTTTCAAGTTTGTGAATGTCCTGAATGCGCATGGATGGAGAACTTTCCTGAATGGCAACCTTAAGCCATGGTCTCCCATGTCAAAACTGGCTTGACATGAAGCTGGTTTAAGAAATTGCTGTCCAGATTCCAGTGGATGGCAGAGAGCGAGGCCTCTGGTTAGTGGGTTCCCTCACTGCTTTAATCCTTCCACCAGATTGTGTGAAGGCCAGAAGAAGAATGGAAAGAATGTGAGTCATAAACACCCAAGAATAGGAGGAACTGGATTGGTACATCTATCATCTCCTATACGGCAACTCAGTCAGGATAGCCAGAAACCTGAGCAGTATTATTTCAAAGTTTCTGAAAGATTTTTCCTCAAATGAAATCCATCTTGCAGTTTCCCAGATTCTACATTGAACTTTAAAATCAGCATTAAAGACACTTAACTGAAATCTGTGTAATTCTTGCTTCCTTGAATTCTTTAATGTTCAAGAAAAGGAACATTTCTTAAAAGTAGCACCCTTATATACCATCAAAGTCTTTACATTCTCAATTAAATATTTTTGCACAATAATACTGCACAAGGTACCCTGAATTTAAGCAGGAGTGCAATATCAGCTGATACTACTTGCAAATTCAACAGTTAAAATATATGAATCTCCAAAATGGAAGAATGTCTTTTATTTGGAATATGAGCCAATGAGGTTGAAAAAAGTTGGGAACCATTGATTTATTACATTGTGGGCTGGTGGTATTTATGTTGGCAGCTTTAAAATAATGCACGCTAAATATTTGAAGCACCATAAACTATTATTTTCAGCATCTTATTTGTTATTTGATATTTTAGTTCATCATGCTTTTTAATAGGTGTCTTCACTAAACTTGCTCAATCAACACTTTTCCATGCAAACGGTCCCAAAATTGTGAGACCAAAAACAATAAACTTCTTTATTTTTGTATACCTTATTGATAATAACTGGGATTATAAACTAAAACTTGGGATCTGGACAATGTCCGCATTACTTTATTAAGCCCACAACTTTCACATTCAGAAGCCCTTTTAGCATAAACCCAGAAAGACATTTCTTAAACAGGACCAATGCACTGAAAAAACTCAGCGGTTGCAGAGGAAAATTGCACAATAAATGTTCGGTCCTATCTGAAAAAGGACAATGACAAACTACTTTTCTTTTGCTGCCAAGAAAACTGCCGGCATACGAAGTCCTTAGAAGCGGAGCTGGATGCAAAAGACTCCCCTTTTTACCTACAATATACCAGGTTTCTATTTAAAAAAAGGGTGGGGGCAGCTAATCCTTACCCACAAAGTAGACACTGAATAATAGTGTTTCCTGCAGCACACTTTCTATTGGGGAGCCTGCCAAAATAGAGATTTAAGATTAACTTTGATAGAGCAATATACTATGTGGTATTGCACTGTAATGTATTTAAACTTTAAAGTTGATGGAATCATTTCTGATTGGATGGGACATTTGATTTACCTTACATTCTGATACATCAATCTGAGCATTATGTCTACTTCTGCACAATGGCCCTTCAACCGAGACTCACTAGGTGAGGCTTTGCATCGGCTCTTGACCAAAACAGGAAGGGAAAGGATATGATTTTTTTCCAGTTTTTCACAGTCAGGCACCTCTTTTTGGCTTCTTCCACAATTTTCATGCACTTCCTAAATTCAAAAGAGTGAGGAATAGTCTGGTTTTCATCAATCATGGCTGGAAAACATATCAAGAGATATAAAATTACATTTTGGCAATTCAGTAGGCAAATCTGGAATACCATCAACCGTGACTTTAGAGGACAAACCCATATATACCCATGATACCCAAAACTTTGATTTAAGAAATAGTTCATAGGAGAGAGCTGTATGTAGCAGATTGCCTCAATATACCTTACTTACATTATTTGTATAATTACCTAATTAAACTAAATCACATCATTTGCGGTGAAACTTTGATTTACCAGATAGAAGTCCAAGTGAAACATTGACAATCCTATCTGAAGTCCAATGAGGAGGAGGAGAAGTTCCTGGGAACTGTACAGCATTAGTGTGCATTGTTTTATTTAAGGTTAGGACAATGACTTTGTGAACTCCGGTGAGCCTTTTGTTGGAACGAGAGACCCTCAAGGAAGGGAAGGAAATGGATATAAATAAACAGTCAGGCAGTATTAAGAACAGGCTATCTATAGTCTCTGCCCTCACAATCTCTTGCCAGAAAAGCCTGCT
This sequence comes from Ptyas mucosa, assembly GCA_012654045.1. NCBI lineage: Eukaryota > Metazoa > Chordata > Lepidosauria > Squamata > Colubridae > Ptyas > Ptyas mucosa. The sequence continues at coordinate 583,396 of WNWU01000049.1, forward strand.
AATATATTAGAATGACTTCCTCAATTTTTAAAATAATAACTCAGTATCCAATTCAGAATTTCCTTTAAATGGTGTGCAGACTCCAGACTCCAAGCGAGTGGCTAATATTTAATGATTTAGAGGAAGGAAGTAAAATGGTTTGCCACCAATTCTCTGCATGTGAGTTTGGACGCTTGACGGATCGATAGGATACTCAATGCAACAAAACCTGGAAACTTTCTGTCTTTTCCTAGAAAAAAATCCAACTGATTTTTTAACACAGAAGAGGTGACCTGAACTTAGTTTTGCTAAAACAAAGTTAGCCTAAAAATGCTCACATAGCCAGTGGGCCTCTTTTATAGGACATGGAAAGAGGATTAGCCACACACCAATATAAATTTATCCAAGAGAAATCTGCCCTGCATTTGGGAAAGTCAAGCAGGTTGGATTTAATTGATCCACATCTTCATAGAGGAGATGGCTAAAATAAATATACTGTATGCGTGCCATTTTCTCCAATAAACCCATTCATTTATAAATATTAATATCTTTGCTTTTAATTTTCATCTCATTTCATCCACACAGACACTTTCTCTATCTTGTTACTCAAATAATTTTGTTTTATGAGATTTCTAAAATGATGGAAAAAGTTTTCTCTGTACATTTTATCGGGTATGTAATGCTTTCTCTATACATTAAGTTCTTGAGGGATAGTAAATTATTATGAGGTATTAGAACCACGTGGACGATATGGCTTCAGCGTGACTGTAGCATGGAATTAATTTTAAAAACCTACTTTTGCATGCTTTTATTCTGTGTCTTTGAGACTGATAGACCTGGCTGTTTTTTCAAATCACTTAAAACAAAATAAAAAATCTTCATTTGTGGAAATAAAGCACACAGATATTCGTACTCCAAATAATTTGTTTCTTTTAAAAAACACCATCTTTTGCATGGAAATAAAACCATTACAAGAAGTACCTTTAGATTTATAGGCAATGGGTAGTTTTTTTCCTTTAGTGGGTAGATTTACGAAGGCAAATACAGAACGTTACTATTAACCAAAGAATTGGCAACTAGGGCTGACTTGAAACAATAACCGCCATCAACAATCAGTTTTAAAGGAATGTAGGGCCATATGCAAATACCTCAGGGGAAAGGGCCATGTGGGGATTGTGTGTGTGTGTGTATGTGTTGGCACCTTCCATCATTGTCATTTAAGAAAATTATGAAGAAATGGAGTAATGCAATCCAGAATCTCAGCTGGGTCTGCTGCTCCGTTCAGTAGTTGCTGCAGTACACAAAGCTTTTCAAACTTTGCTCCGAATCTTCTCGCATCTCGAAAGGTTCTGTCCTTGAGGTGTCATATTAACACTCTGCTCTGGAGACAAATTATTTGTGGGTGCCCTGGACATGTGAGAGCTATTAGACAATGCGATCCACATTCTTCAAAAATGAAAAATGCGAGGCAACATTACATTTTATAAATGCAAGATGTTTATTATTACTGCACCAGCAATAAATGTTTAGAAACTGGAGAAGATTCACAATGGTCCTGACTAGGAACATATGACTACAGAGTCACTGGATTTTGGCATGGAATAAAAGTGTCTGGAAGCTATTAGGCGTTTAGCCCTCAATGAGTATTTAATTATATCAATAGAAGAACACGGTTTCTATTGCGTGCTTCGTGATGAATGTCTTCATTTATTCATATTACAACGAATGAAAGATGAGTTCAGGCCAGATGTGAGAGCTCGTTAATTTTGGGGACTCCTGTGAAACTTCACAGGCCAAACCGTTGACCATCAGTGGAGCTCCCCTGTGGTCAGAAGGTCTTGTTTTCCCTCACTTTGTGATATACGGTTGTGTAATGATGGGTGTGGCTGGGAAGGCCAAGAACGATGTCATTCTCCATTGTTGGGTCATTTTATGAAATTCTTCTTTTAATAAAGAGTACTTCGCACGTAGGCTTGTATAAACAGGAAACAAAATTTTCTTAATTTCGTTGTTACGTTTTTTGATACTTGGGGAGAAGTAGAGAAACGTCCCCAATTCCAACCTTTCTCCCTGTCTTTTGATGCTCACAATGATTGTTGCCACACCTGCTGCTCACTTCCTTTAAGCCTTTTCTGGAAAGTCTTTCCACAACTTCTGGATTTGGTGCTTGTGTCAGAAAAAGCAAAACTTTGATATTGGGCTTGCTGATTAGGTAGGTTTGTTGTTACAGAAATGGCTAGGACACATTATTGCGTAAAAATAAAAAGTTGAGGCTGTGATGCTATGATCTTCTACTGCGCTAAAGAGTCGAAAGTCAATACTTTTTTTTCCTTTTTCCCTTCTACCTTACCCTTTCTCCTCTTCCCTTTTTCCTCCCTTCGTTTCCCATTGTTTTCATTTTCTTTTGTATTTTATATTCTGATAAAACAAATAAAAATTTGAAAATGAAAGTCTTTCCATCCTCAGAGTATTGTGGAGAAAAACATTTCATTCAGTTTCTTGACCACGATCATTTGGCAAAGTCTTGAAATAAAATATTAAATATTAAATAAATAATATTATTGATTAAATATTAAAAAATATTCTCTCTCAGTAAAAGAACAGATATAAATTTGTTACATTAAAATGCAGAGACAATAGAACAAATTATTAGAACATTAAATATTTAAATTGAAATAGGTTCTTGTTGCGGTCATAATAATGACTGTAAGCCACCCAGAATTGCCCCAGGGGAAGATGGACAGCCAATAAATTTTATAAACAAACAAACAAATAATTTGGACTAATGTATACCATACCAATCTACCAGATTGGGGCTGAAAAAATCCAGGTGGTCACAAGTGGCCAGCAAAGAGGCACAAAGCCTTCTAACTTCCAAGGCTATTCCTTAAAGCCTTTTAATCTCTCTCTCTCTCCCTCCCTCCCTCCCTCCCTCCCTCCCTCTCTCTCTCTCTCTCTTTCTCTTTGATTCTCTCTCTCCAGGCTTTCAATAAGCTTGGAAAAAAAATATGTTGGCTGCCTTAAGACATCCATTAATTTTAATAAGGAGATTCCTAAAGCAGCGGGATCTCTTTTTCAGGCTCATCTGGAAATGTGAAAAAGAGGGGATGCTTCCGTGAACTTTACTCTGGGTAGTCCTCTAAGGTTGTTTTGTAATGGTTACAGTTAATGGATGGGTGTAAACTCTGCAGAAGCCAAGCAGGGTTACTCCTTGACTAGGAGAATATTGCAAAACCCCAGGGCTGTGGAGGAGAGGCAGCGGTGGAGAGAAGGGGATGGCAATCAAACTCCGTGAAATAATAAGACCATGGCAATAGCCAAGAGTCAATGTGGCTCAAAGGTGGCTTTGTTTTTTTAATCTCATGCATTTAATATTTTACTTTCAGGAAGAGCTTCATTATTTACTGGTGCTGGTAGACCATTTTGCAAGCATTGGGGGAAACAGCCTAAAACAATCCAGCATTCATAGTTTCTGCCCTGTGTGCTTTGTCAGGAACAGCAGAAGCCATGACATGCCAAAACAATCCTGCATTTTTCTCTTTCATTTCTCTCTCCAGCTTTTTAATCCGCTATGCAGTCCTTGGCTGGCTTCCCATTCCTGTAATCGAATGAGTTATGAACCCCATACCCTTGTTGTCTTCTGTTGATAAACAGGCCATTATTCTGTTTTACAGACCTGTTGTTTTTAGAGGCTGAAAGGTTTACCAAAGATGATTTAGGGAAGGGCGTTATGAGAAGAGCATTGCTGAAAATGACAGGAGGGACTGTTCTGGCACGGCTCCAGTCAAGTTCACAAAAGCTGCTTTCTGTCCAGCAACCCAAGTGATCGGCTCTGTTGAGACACAGCAAAACCTTTGACATCAGTCGTATGAATGACAAACGATAGCAGATCACAAATGCTCCATAAAGGCACTTTAGAGCTCATCTAAAATTTGTTCTGTTTGCTCGCGCGCACACATGCAAAACACACAAACACAAAGACACACAAAGATACATACACACCACACCAAATCCATAGAGGAATGCTCAGTCTATGGGCTGTGTTATAACAAACTCTGGGGAAGAATAATGGTTTCACAATGAAGAGTTAGAACTGCAAGGCACAATCTTTTTCTCCCCGTCTCTGTCATTGCCTTCACTTGTGGCGCTTCTGCTTTTCCAGGTTTAAGTCAGGTATTAACATTTCTTTCCTTAAGGGAAATAGAGGAGAGAAGCAGCAGAACTACAGATAGCTAAGTCTCTTCATCTTTGAAAGCTGTGCAATATTGATGGATGAAACTGTCTTATGCAAAAAGAATTTATTGCAGTAATATAAACAAAAGATAACGCTTTCCTCACACGTGTGTTAAGAAAGAAGCTTTATTTATAACTTTAGCAGGAAACAAAGAATGACTTTCTAACAACCTTAATGGAAGTCTTTAGTTGTCCTTCCTAAACTGGCTCTGATGGCCACACCTTCCTCATCTTCTGATGAATTACCCCAAACACCCAATACATAATTTTTAAAAGTATGCAGTTTTAGTAAGCCTGTGCATCCTATGTTAAAACATGCGTAAGTATCGCTAAAATGTTCTAATATTTCTTTCCTAAAAAGATCTCTGTGGAATCTTCTCCCTCTCTTTCGTTGTTCTTCCAAATATAGAACTGGATGATTCATTGAAACCCCTTCTGGAGTTGAGCTTCTACTCAAAGACCAGAGGTAACTGTGGCCAGGACAGCTTTTGTGTAGTTACAGCTGGTGTGATAGCTACAATCTCATCTAGATTGTGAGGTCCTACTCCAGGTCACTCATGCCTTAGTCCAAGCAAAACCAACAATTTTTAAAATTCATAATGAAAAAAGCAACAAATAATAATTTTCCTCAGCTCCATCTTGCTGCCCTCCAGTTTTTTCCTATCTTTTTCTTTCTGATTCTTAACCAAAAATGGCAAATACAAAAAACAATAAACAAAACAAATCCTGCAAACAATAATGTTAAAATAGCCATTTTTCTTTTCTTGCAGTTCTCCAGGAAAAAAAATAATAAAGGAGAAAAATCTTAGGAACTTTTTAGCTGGACAATATGAAATTTAAGATAAATTTTTAGTCTGGATCTGGGGTTTGGATTAGACTAATTTTTATTAAGATGTTAAGATATTTTGTTCCATCCCACATGACAGCAGAATTAACATTACTGTCAGTTTCTTCAGTCCTTCCTTCCAAGTATTTGAGTTATCATCTTCTATCTACATTTATGAGGCATTTTAAAACTTGGACTTCTTTCAGCGAGATCATGAACCTTTTCTGAGTATTTAACAGTACGTATTTTATATTAATTCAACTTCTATTTTACAAGTCAAATAATGTTATTTCTTCCAAATTTAACTCTTTATAAAAAGAATAGATGAGATCTGAAGAGGACAGATGTTCAGCTTTGACATCACAGTAAGGGTTGCTTAATCCAACATCTGGATGTCTTATGACATTCTCCTTACCTCATTGCCTTAGAGTAGGAGTGAGTGAGCAAACCACAGCTGGCAGGCCAAATTTCAGCAGTGGAATTTCGGCCCCCTTTCTGGAATTTTGGATGGATTGAAGCTGGGGGAAATCTCCTGTGATATCTCTCATTCTTAATCATCCCCCAAATTCCAGCCACCAAAACCCAACCACCCATCAATAAGATCCGACAAATGGTCTCCTGAAACTTCCTACACCTTGGTCAGAAAGCAGAGCTGTTGCCTGAGTTTGCCAGTCTTCTTTCCCTTAAAGATGAGGGACGAAAATGGAAAGTTCAGGGTTCAAATTATTAGGGAACCCCAAGTTCCCTAATGGGGTTGTCTTTGGAAACAGATCTTCCATTGGGGGTGGGGGTTTCCGTCAGAATCCAAGATCTGATCCACACTTCCTGACTGGGCCAGCAAGAGACTGGTTACCTTCCACTTGGGGGAGGTAGGGATGAATTTAGTTAGCTTTGTTCTCATTGTTTTCAATGAGAAGCTCAGTTAAACTTCTCTGATTCAACCCAATGCCTTTTTGCTTATCCTAATTCAGTTCATGGGTTGACAATATTGCTACCTTGTTATCAAGGATGTTGGATATGAAAAACCAATATATTACATTCATTTCAGATGTAACGTTTTGTACCTTCTCTGTGCATTGATGGTACAGATCATGACTCCAACCGAGTTTTCCATTCTCCTCAGATATTATGACATGTAAAACAGACATGTTCCTGAGACTGAAATTTGCTAAACATTTTTATGATAAGAGAATTTAAGAATAGTGCTCTTTGTCAAATAAAACACATAATCTATCTGACAGGAAGGCAAAAATATTTTGTTAAGGTTATCAACATATCCAGGTGGATTCCACATACTACATCTGGATCTGCATCAGAGTTCTTTGAGAGTTCATCTTTTGAACTGATAGAAATACCAGGCGGATTCTTTGGTCAACTTCTTAGCCGTAGGTGAACAGGAAGGAATAGCCAGAGAATTACAAACGAGAGTCACTTCATGTTTTATCAGGACATCACTCCACCATCTGTAACCCTAAGTGGAAAAGCCATCTGTGGGCCAAGAGACATGAAAGTTTCCCCAAAACAAACAGAATTAGCAGTAGATGGGAAAAGCAGCATGAAGCTAAGTGGCCCACTTGATCTTTATTTGAAAGTGTGTCACTAAAATTATACAGTGTCACGCAGGGTGTGCAAATGCTTAAGCAATCACACACCTAGGAAACGACTTAAGCTCCCCATGATGGCTTTTAGATCAGACAGAGAGCTTTTTTTGTTTGTTTGTTGCAAGAGCTGATGAATATAACAGCCTTTACATCTACCAGGAAATCTGGATGGAGCGTTTGAAGATGCTCCATAGATCTTTCAGCTTTCACTTCGGTCTTGGACACCTCATCGATCATCAGTTAGCACCTCAGAAGGCTTCAACGGTGGCATTTTTGTATCATATGCTTAAGTCAAGGGTAGCAAAAAATAATAATACTGTAATATACCAGAATAACACAGTTGGAAAGGATCTTGGAGGTTTTCTAATCCAACCCACCTCTCAAGCAGGAAACCCTATATCATTGCAGACAAATGGTTGCCCAGTCTCTTCTTAAAAACTTCCAGTGTTCCTGATTGTTTAGAATCAAACATACCCAACAGACTCCAGTCAATTTAAAACTGTTTTTATTGCACAAACATCTGCATGCCACAGAGCTGGACAAAAAGGAAGCTGTTAGCTAGACTTGCTTCCAAGGATGCAAGTCACTTCACACATCTGTTACCTTTAACCTGCAACTATTTAGCACGGTTGAACGTTTCCCCTTCAAAATGGGAGCACGGGCTAAAATAAACATGGCAGAAGAATTATCCCTCTCTCACCGAAGAAGGGGTCATGTTTGAGGTTCACTACTGATGCATGAGAGTGACGTCCATGTGGACGCCCACCTGCTAAGGATTAAACAGAGAGCTCTAAGTCTTCATTGCTGTTCATGCTACTCTGTAATGGATCTTGCACTCTGCGTGGAAGAATCTATGAAACTCACATCCCTTCATCAGTTCTCGTGTTAATGTGTGTCCCATGGAGACGTCAACTCCAGAACGGAAACCCAGGAGGCTCCTCTGGTCTTCTGGAGTTGTAATAGGCTTGGAGCTGCTGCAGAAAGAAAACGTAAAATTTGGAGGGATTAATACTGACTTTAACCTCAAACAGGGTTCAACCAACATGACGTCAATAGCAAAACTCACTTTAATTATAATAGAGTTTGATTGGACCTCAGGGAGTTGAGCAGGGGGAAAATATCCAATCACATGCGAAGACATTTCTGCTAGTTCAGTTGGTCCAAATACTATTTTGGTTAATTCAAATGGACATTGAGTTGTTTCTTCTATATACTATCAGCCTCTAATAGTATATAAACTGTTTATACACAGACTCTAAAGGTGCTTTTTCAAAAGGCAACTGGGCTTGTAGGAAGAACTAGAAAACTAGGAAAAACAAGTCCAGTTGCCTTTTGAAAAAGCACCTTTGGGACAGCCACAACCTGGATGACGGAGAATCTCCATAGACACAAAACAGAACAACTTTCTTTCAGAGTTGTGTGGACACCAGCTCCCTCAGTCCTAAGAGCCAAGTGCCAATGTTGTTTTCCTTCCCCTCCCTTCTAGGGCCACCCATGGTCCTTCCTGCAGATGGGATCAGCCTAAGGTCAAGTTTCTCTCCATGCCCAGAAGCCTTGTCCACTGGCATGAGGGCTGCTGTGAGCTATGATATGACATGAAAAGAATGCTACGTTTGGGTGTGGCTTTTAATGCAGTTTTCCTTCTCATTTGGTCCCTCCATATCACCACTATCTCAATTGGTACATTCCAAAATGTTTGCTTTCACATCTGTGCTGATCTATTATTCTCCACTTTTCTGCTTAATATCTTGGTTAATTCCTTGCATATCCTCAAGTTTCTAATTCAAGAACGAGTATCTCTCCTTACTAACTAGGCGCCTTGGGGTATATTCCCATTCAGATGACTTGCTCAACTCCTATTTAACAAAGACAGTAGATAGATAGATAGATAGATAGATAGATAGATAGATAGATAGATAGCTTAGATAATATATGACAGATAGATAGATGATAGATAGATAGATAGATAGATAGATGATAGATAGATAGACGTTATGTGTGTTTGTGTCTGTTTTGTGTGTGTGTTTGTGTGTGTGTGTGTGCATGCACGTGCAGACACACTTTATTAGAAAGGGCACATGGTGGAAAGTTGTCAGCCAAAAAATGGAGTGTCAATCAAAAGAAGAGTGTCCTTTTAGTAGTCCTGCTTTCAGTTCAAGGAGACAGTCCTTTGAGAGAGCCTCAGGCCACGTGAGAGCTACTGAGGTGTCCACAGGGTGACCCAAAAAAGAGTCACGATCTGGAGATTGTGGATATTGCAGTCCTCAAGGTTTAGTTTAAGCCACAAAGGGTCCAACTTTACTTAGACAGATGAATGTCACCCAATTTGAGTCAGGGCTGAATCAAAAATGCTTGTTTGATTTTTATTAGTTCCCTCAAAGAAAAATTAAAATGTTTAAAAGTTAGATATGTAAAGTAAAAGTAAACCGGTACGAGCTGCTCTACCTTCCCCGGGGCTCTCTTTCAGCCCCCTGTAAGCTCCAGTTGTCTGGCTGCCATCACAATGCTTCAGTCTGGCTTTTCACTGAATAATGAATAAATTTCGGCAATTAGATTCTCCTTCAGGACAGCTTTGGAGGGTCTCCAGAAGTAGAAGAAGTAAGAGTGACTCATGCTTTGGGATATCATCTCATTCAGAGAAAAACAGATACTCCCTAGCCTCTCTCTCCCTCTCCCCCCCCACCCCCCCTCTCTTTTAAAAAAACCACTCATTCTCCACAAATTCAGAAGGAATATATGCATTCCCCAAGGGAAGTGGACCTTCTTTGAAGGTGGCCTGGAAGTACAGGGGGAGAGAGGAGGAGGTTCATTCACCCCCGCTTACCGACAGCTTTGTTTAAGAACAGTTTGGAGTTACAATGGTGTAAACAAAATAGCCGCATAGCGATCCTCGTTCAGTGGTTAAGATGCTGGGCTTGTCGGCAGGGAAAGTGAGTAGCCTGGGTTCAAGACCTGAGTGTCACATGTTGGGGTGAGGCCCCATCCTTGTCCCAGCTCCTGCCAATCTAGCAGTTCAAAAGCATGGAAATGCGAATAGATAAATAGGTACCACTTTGGTGGGAAGGTAACAGCGTTCCACGGTTTCATGCTGGCCACATGACCTCAGAAACGTCTTCGGACAACACCGGCTGAAACAGAGATGAGCAGCGCCTCCTAAAATTGGCAATGACTGGAGGAATAAAATCCCTAGGGACTCCTTTACAGGAACATGTGAGTTTCTTTCTCCCTCTTTCATCTATGTTGCTAACGTTTGCCCTGGTCCTTCTCTAAGCAGCCCAACATACAGAAATGAAACAGATGAGCCTCTTTAGCTCAATGCCAAGAAAAGCTTTGTCTGCTTCAATTTCTGGCTGCCAGCACTGTTAAGAGAGAGAGAGAGAGAGAGACAGAGGGAGGGAGGGAGGGAGGGAGGGAGGGAGGGAGAGAGAGAGAGAGAGAGAGAGAGAGAGAGAGAGAGAGAGAGAGAGAATGGTTTTCAACTGGAAATAACAATCCAAAGTTATAAATAAGATTCATGGCTTGAGTGAGATATGCATGCTGAGCGGCAAATCTATAACAACGGAGATACAACATTGTTATCTCAAATTATTCTTAAAGCAAAAAAGAAAAGGAGGTCTTCACGCACACACCCTTTCTTTGTTTGTGACTTTCTCCAACTTGGCAACCATGGGTGAATTTTAATTGTCCATCAGAAGCCAAAGAAAAGTCTCCATGCATTTTCTGAGTGAGTCAGAGAAGAATAGCCAGATAACACTGACATTAAACCATCACAGGTATGGGTTAGCAGATTATAGGGAGCCAAAGAGACATAATTCTTATTTTACTGATTTTGATGAAATATTCATCTCCCCCATCCATTCTTTTTCCGGAATCACACTTCCATTAATCATTTTGGCTGCACACATATAAAAAATATGATTAAGAGGAGGGATCGGGGAGATTATCTACTGTAACCTGACCCACATCCTCAGTGAAGGAAGAGTCCTTCCTAAAATCAGGCTTTTCTGGAAGTGGAATTCCATGATCATTTTTTTCCAGATTCCAAATGAATTACGAATCCTTGTGATTTAAGTCCTCCTTGTGGTGTCTTTTGGAGCAACTTTGAACAAGGCTGTCCCATCCTCTACATGACAACACTTCAACTATTAAAGCTATTACTGTATGTCTCTCCTAGTCTCCTTTTCTTTAGAATAAACATACTCATTGCTTCTAATTATTCCCTGAAAGTTTTCCTTTCTAAGCTTCTTAGATTTCCAGCTGTCATTTGGCCAAGCTCCAGTCGATCAATGTCCTTCCTGAACTGCGATAATCAGAACTGTCCACAGGAGTCCATTGTGTGGTCTGAGCCACATAGAAAAGAGAGGAATTATAAAGTTGCCAAAATACTTCTGATGATGCAGGCAAGGATTGCATTATGCCACTCATCACCTCCTTCCAGTTTGATAGGAGGCAGGAGCATTGGGTAGGCAGCAGTGGTGGGTTGCCCCTGGTTTGCACCGGTTTTATAGAACTCTGATGTTATGAAAATGCTTCTGCACCTGTGCAGAAGAGCACACATGTGCACAAGCAAATTGAGTGTGTGCGGGCACAGCCCCGTTGCAAATCGGTAGTAAAGGTAAGTAGAACCCACCCCTGGTAGGCAGGCTGCTTTGAGGTGGTCACAAAAAAGATGAGATGAAAATCAATTGAATGAACAAACAAACAAACAAATGAATGAATTAACGAATGAATGAATGAATGAATGAAGCCACTGATGTGCACTCATTAGGATGGTTCAATGCAATCCATCTTTATCTTGTGGTAACATAACCCAGCCCACAATTTCCATCTTCTCTATTTGGATCTTATGGAAGACTTTGTGAAAAGATTTGCCAAATGTAAGATCATTATCTGGACTTAATTCCCATTACCAATTAACTGGTTGATTGCCACTCAGCGTTTCTTTCGATAGATGGAGTGGGGGATAGAAAATTGAGATGATGGATAGATAGATAGATAGATAGATAGATAGATAGATAGATATGGATAGAAAGATGAATGATAGATAGATATGGATAGATAGCTGAATGATAGATAGATAGATAGATAGATAGATAGATGATAGATGATAGATAGATAGATAGATAGATAGATAGATAGATAGATAGATAGATAGATAGATGATAGAGACAGGCAGGCAGGCAGTCAGGCAGGCAGATGCAATCTAGGCTGTACTGTGGTCAAGCTTGAATCCTGAGTGGAACAGGTCCAGATAATGCACTTCTTCCAGGACCATCTGGTCCCACAACTGTCTATCTTCTCAACTTACCCTAAAAAGGAAGGTTGGAGAGTGGATGAAAATTGTCCAGATCTGCTGGATTCCATAGATAGCACTGTTTCCAGAACACTTTTAGGCTTTTTGCCAATACTGTGCTAAACTCTCACTTCCAATTTTCTGGAAAGCTGTCTTTTCTTTGTACTTCATTCTCAGGATATGCATTTATTTAGATATATTTTGAGGGGCCTTTTTAAAGTTTACTTTATGGTTGTAAGACAGCCAAAGCTGCTGCTTTTACGTTGTCCTACACAACTCCTCTGCAGTCTCTCTAGATGTTCCCATTTCCTGATCAGGAAAGCAAACAAACATGGGACTAGCTGCTTCATGGTCTTCTCCTTCAAGATCCGATTCAAATGTGAGAAGTGGGAAAGGATTAAAAGCATAGAAGGCTGGACCTGCACTGACATTCCTTGGCTAGATTGCAAAGGGCCCTGCTCTCCAACATTTTCTTCTCCTTTGAAAAAAAGATTGTGCTTCTATGCGAAGGAAAGCAGTTGGGTGAAAAGAACAGAGCAAAATAACAGAATTGGGAGGGATCTTGGAGGTCTTCTGATCCAACCTCTTGCTCAAGCAGGAAACCCTCTACCATTCCAAACATGTGGTTGTCCAATCTCTTCTTAAAAGCCTCCAGTGATGGAGCACCCACAACTTCTGGAGGCAACCCGTTCCACCGGTTTATTGTTCTCACTAAGAGGAACTGAAAAGAAAAACCAAAATAAAATTTCAGAACAGCACTATTTTCTAACATATATTGAACAAAAACAGTCTTTTTTTTTTCCTTTTTGCCTACTAGAGATTAACATCTCTTTCTTCTCTCAATCTTGCCGGATTCCAGCAGAGAGAAATAATGGGCTGAGGACATACTTACTTACTTCTAATGTCCACAGAATGACACACAATCAATCTGATGGGTTTCGGCATTCATAACACCTGATGACACGAGGCATTTGTAAGTGCTGATCCCTGGGAAACAAAGAGAAAGAAACGGATGGCTTCCTGTCCTTGCCATGAATGGTTTGGGCAGAGCATTTTAAAGCTGCCTTTTATTTTTATTTGCTGTCATGGCCATAAACAGAAATTCAGCTGCAGAAGCAAAGAGACTTTGGAGAGCCTGGCCTGGAGAGTCTTTTGTGCTTCCAAATTACTTCATCGTCTGCCTCTATGCAGGAGATGAGATCTTTCTAAATGTATTGAAGAACCATAAAATGAAACGAATGGACAAAAGCGCATTCAAAAGTTGTGTCAGACAATCAACAGGCTACCAACACAAAGCATTTCCTCCTCTTTCCATTTGCCATCTATCCTCCTTAATAGGTGATTTTTCATCCTTAAAATGCTGACTGTGTAAAGTTTAGAGCAGTTCTCAGTAGCTGACATTCAAACAAGCCCTGGGTTATTACGTTCCATCTTTCTGATTTTTGCTAGGCCTGTAATCCTGAATTGTCCATGAAGAGTCAATTTGATTTAAATCATACATTCAGATCATCAAATTGCTTTGATCTGATTCTGCCATGCACAAAAAACCATCAAATCACCTAGTTGCTTTGAAGACATTCAACCAAATGTGTATGAAATTAATTTAACAATTCTATTTTAAAGACAATTCATCTGAATCCCCATTGAATCCATTCTCCCCCCCCTTAATACAAATTAAGTTGTATTTTCTATTAGACCAGGACAGATGTCTTATTTGTGAATAGAATGTTTGTGATGAGCGGCTGAGTTACAACTCTCAGATTACTTTGCTTGTAATGTAGCTATGATTTCAATCTTCCTAGAAGTGCATGATGAAATCTATGTAACTCCTAACACTTGGGGTCAAGGCCATCAAACATGCACATTAGATCCTCTCCTGAGAGGTAGGGGCTATAATTCTTTGCTCCTATTGAAGTCACAGTTCAGATAAAGACCCCCACACGTGCAGTTTGCACAAGGAAAAAAAGTTCCCATGGAAAAGCTTGCCATTTTTTTCCCAATGAATATTGCAGATGTCCTTATCCAGACTAGTTCCTGTGAGAACAAAGACACTCAACTAGATCCATATGCAACTTCCAGAAGCCTTCAAAAGTTGTCACCAAATGGTAATTTATACAATGAGAGGAGGAGTAATTTGCATCTAACTTAAATTAAATCAAAGTGCAAAATAGAATAGAATTCTTTATTGTCCAAGTGTGATTGGGACACACAAGGAATTTGTCTTTGGTGCATGTGCTCTCAGTGAACATAAAAAGTAAAGATACATTCGTCAAGAATCATAAGGTACAACACTTAATGTACAAGTAAAAGCTGACTTGAAGAACCATAAAATCCTCCCTTTCCTTGACCTAGACAGATAAAATCCTCCCCCTCCCTTGACCTAGACTAACACTTTAATTGCTGTTCTATACTAGCTCAAACTTATTTCAAGGGAATAGCAAATTCCCTTCCTCCTGAGAATTGTTATAAAAATAGCAAGAACTTGTACAAACTCATACTGGACTGTCTGTAGAGCCACATATCTTGGACATACTTGTTCAGAAGCATTGTGATCTTGCACTTGACTGAATGCAAAGTTGTCAGTTATAATGTGAAATTGTTGTTTGACAGATGGGATGTTAGTGTCAAGGAACAGAGCTTGACCTGAGCTTGGAGTGGGAGTCCCTCCATGAGCACTTTGGGGTAACCCTTCATTTCTTCGTATCAATTGGTCCCATTAAGGGTCCAAATCAGAGAAAGAAAAGAGGTTTCTCATCCTTCCATGAATTCCTTTACAGGGCCGAAGGGTCACCCTGCAGAGTCTGGACAACTGACCTTTGAATTGCTCCGTATTTCTTTAACTTACCTTGCCAAAACCACTATCAATCCATCTCATGTGTCCATTTCAATTTGCTGAGTCCTTTAAAAGGCCACGGTGGAGAACTCCTGATTCTCCAAATCCTCATTTCTGCGGGGAGGTGAGAGCTGAGTGGAGCAGGAGTAGGTGGGAAGACAGGAAATCAACTTTCAGAGGAAAGCCACGTTTAATACAAATAACATGGACTGTTCCCACCTGTTTTTCAGTAGCAGATCCATTTAGCTTACAAAAGAACTGCTTAATACATTATAGACGTTGTTACGTTTGAATTATATAAATGAGTATAAATATTCATACCTAGAATGGCTATTTGGGTAATGGTAGGAAGCTTCACAGTGAAGTTTTAAAAAGGCAAGAGGATGACCATGGCCATTTGAATGAAACCCCACTCATTTAACATGTTATGACCCCCCCCTCCTCTCCAAGTGCAAGTTGGTATAAGGATGTAAAAAGGCCTCGCATGAATTAGCCAATGTTCTGTTAAAGAAAAACACACTACCAATAAATTACAAAATATAAACAGAGCCAGTCCAAAAATACAGGTTATCATATATTAGATGCATTTTCTTCCTTTTGAATGAGGCAATCTATTCCCTATCCAGCCATGAATTTGATGGAGAGCTGCCTCTGGCTACAGTATAGCTAGAATTCTGTAGTTTATAGAGCCACAAAATACAGAGGTTGGACGGTCTTAACATCAGCTGTGGCTGAAAAATCTTCCCATCCATTCAATTGTGTGTATCTGCATAGGGTACACCACCAGGCAGTCACAAGGATGCCAGGTGACAAAATGAGAGTTTGTATGTGATAATGTGGCACACAACGCATCGTTTGGGAATAGCAAAAGCACTTAAGACTTATATACTGCTTCATATTGCTTTTGCAGCCCTCTCTAAGCGATTTACAGAGTCACCCTCTTGCCCCCAACCATCTGGGTCCTCCTTTTATTGACCAGGTCAGGATCCAACTGCTGGCAGTGGGCAGAGTCAGCCTGCAATACTGCATTCTGACCATGACAATCCTCATGGTTAGCCATAGATATTGGTGCTCCCCATTTGTTAATAAAGCATATTGGTATATACTTTACATAAGCTCAGTTGATTTTGGCAATGTTCAAAAGACTTTTAAAAAATCATATAATTGGGCTTAATGATACAATTTCCTGTTTTGGCTGACAGAAATGCCTCCACTTTGACAAAGACTTCCATAATGGACCTGCCAACCCATCAGCAAAGGATGTTGGCATCCCATTGTCGCTAAAGAAGAAAGTCACTAAAATATCCTTTAAGTATTCTGATTCAGGGATTGCAATAGAAAATGTTGTTGCATCATTTAAGTTGAGATATGCTGTCAAGAATCTTTTAATTTGTATAATATATAAATTTTAGTTTGGGAAACTGAATTTGCCTTTCCTGTTTCATTGGATTCCTCACAGGTGCCCTCTGTTTTTATGCTTGATTTCCACTCAATATCTTTCCTGTATAAATAAAAACAGCGATGAGTGTGGATCATAAGTAATTCCAGATACCAGAATGCAGACATAAAACACTGCCTTTCCCGTATTTGCATCCTGTCTGCCTGTAAGTATTTTTAACATCAAGCCCTTTGTGTTTTCAACTCCACAACCCCCATTTGTTAAAAAGTTGTCTTGTTTTTAATAACCCCCTTCCTATCTTTTAGTTGTAAGCCAAGATTTTTCCAGCAGCTGAAAGGATGATGATTAAGCGGAGCAAATCGGCAGCCTCTTCGGTCTAGGGAAGCTGCGCTTATGAAGCAAATTACTTTCTAAAGCTCTTCAGGATCGTTGGCTGAGAAGTTTAATGCAGCTCATCCATCCATGACTGGGTCATTGCTTTCGACCCCTGGAACATCTTGCTTTAATACGTGAAATTATTTCACAGAGTGTGACAGAGAAAGGAATCCCTTTGTAACCTGTCAGATACAGGTTCTCCCTGGAGATTAGGCAAGAAAATGTATCCTCTCATTCCTCACCTGATTGTGATAAGAACTGCTGGACAACCTGAAAATCTAAGCTTGGGATTTCATTTTTCCTTCGTCTTTCCCTTTTTTCCCTTTTGTCCACTACTGGGTGGGTGGTGTTTGGGGCCTCTTCTTATTTATTCTCCACTTAGCCTTAAAGCATTGGGTGCTGCTTCAGCTGAAGGATGAGGTGAACGTACGAGGGCTGCATCAATATTAGACATTCATCCTCTCTGTCATTTACAATGGAGAGATCAGGCAGATGAATGGGGATCTTGTGATCTACCTGAACTGGATCTGTATTAAAAATGTCAAGATGCCGGCCTCAACCATGCAACCAAAGAAGGGGTGGGCTTCAAAAATTTTAGCAAGGGGTTCTCTGCCCAGTTGCTGGGTGTGCATGGCATGGTCAGCCTCCTGCACCACGGTGGGGGGGGGCGTTTGTGCCCTCCCCAGGCTCTGGAGGCTTTTTTCGAGCCTCCAGGAGGGCGAAAATGGCCTCCTCAGGCTCCGGAGGCCCTCTGGTGGCTGGAAATGTCCCCGTTTCCAGCCTTCCCGAACTTCCGGTAGGCCCGTTGTTCACCCTCCCCAAGGCTCCATGCGTGCCCTGCACTTACCCACGTCTAAAACGAGCTGCATGGGGACTCCTGGGAGGGGTGGGGTGGGCGGGGCCAGCCAGGAATGGGATTTGGGGGTTCTCTGAACTGCACAGAATCTTAGTTAGAGGTTCTCCTGAACCCCTGAGAACCCCCAGAAGCCCGCCCCTGAACTAAAGCCCTGCTCCTTTTCTACACATAGCGTGTGGACTCCCTTAACACACACCAGCTGCCAGCTGGTTGCTCCTCAAGCACTTTCCAGTCCAGCTAAGTCTCTGGTTGAATTTGGCACCTTGGGATCAACATCATATGTTGCTCAGTTGGAAGCCTTCAAAATGCCACGAGAATCCAGTTTTTGTTCCTGGAGAAGAGTTATATGAATTTGAGCCAAGGAAAAAATCTATCTTCTTGCTTTTTCTATCTCCATCTCTATCTTATTGATATAGTTTGAGATGTTTCCCATAGTATCAATCAATCTGACCAAGCTTAGTCATCTTAGGCAATCACTTTCAATTCAATCTACAGCCTTGGGACCTGGTCCTAGTCGCCATCCATGTTCTCACCAAATGTGCAACTCTGCCTGGATGTTGAACTCAACAAAACCCAGCCAGATGCCAGTCCTTCCTGTGACTCTTTCACTATCATCATTATAACAGCCATTGCATTAAAAAAAAAGGCCGTGTTATTTGAAGTTAAATTTAAAGCTCAAATGTTACATTTCTCAACACATCTAGGCAATTTCCCTCTTGGCCTGAAGCATCTGGCAAGTCTCCTAATATTCTAACAAGTTTAGGGGAAAAAATTATTTACAACGTGTAAAAAGCAATCCTTTGACTCCAAGGATGGAGCCTGCAGCCAATCTGCTAACTACATTATATTCAGCAAGAGGAAATTTACTTCAACAAGATTCCGTGGTGTGGCACTAATTATCCCAGTTACAATAGGAAGTGTCAAAAGTGAGCAAGGAAGTAATGTGTCTGCATTGAGTTCAGCTCATAAATATCCCGTCCTTTGATACCAGAAGTCATAATTCCTGAAGCTTTGCTACACAGCCCAGCCCCGGAGACTGCTAAGCTCCCTCATCCACCAAAGTCAGAAGAAAAGGATACAATTGATTCCACCAAGTGCTATCTGGGACCCATTCCATGGTTAAAAATACGATATGCAATTATGCTGTGCAAGTAAGCTCAGAGGATTTCCATAATATATGGGCTGAGAGCTGAAGAGGTCATCTACTAGGTTCAGTTCTTGGTATTCTGACAAATGTAGCTCTCGTTGTATACACTGTTCCATATAAAGTAACTGAAAGGTTAGCGTGACTTAACAAGAATGTCCGCGGTCAAAAAAGTTGAGATGATAATGCCAGAAAATTAGGAACGTCATGATTATGTTGACAAAGGTGAGAATCTTACATACACAAAGATGGAAAGACAGACTAATTCCCACAATGGAAGAGTGGACTGTCAGGGTGATGGAGTTGGCAGAGATGGTGAAATTGACTGTTTTATTAAAGAGAGGAATTTATCTAGTTTTGTTTCTACTAGGAAATCACTTCTAGATTTTTTGTTCAAAAGGACTTGAAATGTTGTGAAATGTAAAGCAAAAGGTGGATTTTTATTACCGTCTTTTTGAGTTTCCCATAATTTTTCCAAAACTGGATTGCTTCCTTTATGTTTGGTTTCTTCTTTTCAGAATTTTTACTGCCATTTATATTTTGGTAGAATTGCCTCCGGTCTGATTGAAATACTGATATTGCTTAAAGCATAGCAGCTGTAATAACTCCCACGTTCTATCTATGAAGGGATAAAACAAACCCAAACAAAGGAAGATTTCCTTAAAACACATAATAGATATCCCTCTCTGTTTTTCTCTCTTAATTTATTGCAAAGTTTGGGTTGCTTGCAACATTTATCTATATTCAATTTGCAATATATTTTAGGGATTTTCTCAGATTTATCTGTTGAAGAAAGAGATCCCACATTTGTGTGTATTGAATCCATCAAAATATATAATTGTTTATTTAGTGGACTCTTCACCTCCTAAAAAAGCATTACATCAGGTTCCCTTAATGCATATAAATAGAATTCCATAGTTTATTTCTCCCATTATCCTTGCCAAGTTCTGAAAATGTCAAGCACATGCCCACATTTTAACTTAAACAATCAGTCTTAACACCTGACGGTTTCTATTATGACCGTGGCATGATTAATACGCAGAACATGCACTTTGGACTTTTGCTGTGAATGCAGATTTCTTTCTTCAATAAATAATATAAACATTTACAAAAAAAAAATGATTTAAAATTACCCCATCACAACTTTCCAGAGAGGTGCTGAAAATAATTGCGTTAAATAAGGTTTTCCACTTTTGTTAGGCTTCCCACATAAGGCAAGATCTGAAGTCTTCAGAGATCATGAAAACCCACCACCAAGGATCTTTACCTTCAAAAGGGTTGTTGTTGGTTTTTTTGGATAAATGTCGTTGGAGTCTCACACACAGCAACTGTGCTAATTTGCCCCTCATTTAGAGAGGCAGAAAAATAATATACATGCCTCAAAATACTTGAATAGGAAAATTACATTCAGGTTATACAAAAAGTAAATTGATGACTTCAGCATAAGTAGAGTAGGAACATCTAATAATAGAAAATACTTTTTTCCAAAGTAGAAAAAATTGGAGCTAAGTAATCAGTTTTAAATAAATTTCCGTTTTCATAGCATTGGCTGACGTGGCACAAACTTACGAATGTGGTTAACAGTGGTAACTAAAAATTAAGATCCAGCATAGCATTTCTACAGAGCAAAGATAGCAGGGAAATTCCTTCATCGAATATGTATTTACTATTTAGTATAATAAAATGAGTGTGAAATGCTTTTTAAAAAAGCATTCTATTTTTGAAATTTTCACTATAAAATACTATAAAATAAAATAGAATATATATCTTCTTCTAATGTGAATCTTCGTTTGATAGTGTCCATCTGCTTTATAAAGAAAACACGATTTCTCTAACATCTCTTTCCCAGCCCTGGGAATTAAATGGAGCAGCTCTGCAAATTGCTTCTTTGGGAGTCAGAATTGAGTCCTGGTGATGCCTGGACTGCAGTTTCCTTGGTCAGGCTCTTTATACAGTAAATTGTTCCCCTCGTCTCCTTCCTAGGGCTCAGAGAGAAGGACTGATAGGTACTGGTTACTCAGCTGTGTTCATGCCTAAGGCATGACTAGAACTCACAATATCCCAACCTGGGTCCTTAATCACTACCAAATGAGTAACTAGGTATTCGGATGGGTTCTGATGCCTAGAACACTTCCTAGCATGCTCAGAACAGCATCCTTGACCTCTAGTTTCAAAGACAGCAAGTCACCGAGTTTGTACGAGCTGTAATGTGGCTTGAGAAGCAACCTGGAAGAAGGAGAAGGAGAAACTTCCTAACAGTGAGGACAATTAACCAGTGGAACAGAAGTTGCCTCCAGAAGTTGTGGGGGCTCCATCACTGGAGGCTTTTAAGAAGAGATTGGACAGTCACTTGTCTGAAATGGTATAGGGTTTTCTGCCTGAGCCAGGGTTGGACTAGAGGACCTCCAAGGTCCCTTCCAACACTGTTATTCTGTTAATTAATTAATTAATCAATTAGTGGGAATTGTGGGTGCTCCATCACTGGAGGTTTTTAAGAAGAGATTGGACAGCAACTTATCTGAAATGGTATATGGTCTCCTGTTTGAGCAGGGGGTTGGACTAGAAGACCTCCAAGGTCCCTTCCAGCTCTATTTTGATTGATTAATTGGTTTTGTCCCAGAATGATGGGTGATCATTGTGACTTAATATAATGCATGTGAATCCCATCTGTGTCTTTGAGAAACAGAATGGCAAGATTTCATATAAGTTCTCAAGAACATTGTATGAGGTCTCCAGGATGCATTTCATTATACATCCTTGAGCAGGGTTAGAAATAGCTTCCTAGAGTTTCTCAGCAAACTGCACTAGGCTGACCTTATCCAGACTTAGGAGCTCAGCAGGTCAAGGCTGTTTAGAAGTTAGACAGAAGATTAGCAGGGACTCTCAGGGCTGCAGGCGACTCAGGGAAGTTTAATAAAAACCCAGAAATCACAATGACAAATCACTTCCCTATTGCTGCCCAGAGGCTTATGGCCATATCAGCAGGTGCTGCATTTCAGCTGAAGGAGACTTGACCTCACTTGTCATTTCAAGATAAAGTTTGAGCAAAATGAAAGGGGGAAAAAAACCCCTCCCCATTTCCTTCAGGAGTTTGAGGCATCTTTTGAAGGAAGGTTAGATGTGCTCCATTGTGCTCAACTTTCCAGTTTCTAAAAGTAGCTTTAGTTATGTCCACCCCACCCCACCGTTTAAGCCAAAAATCCAGTCACTGTTCAGTTCATTTCTGTGAGAACTGATAGCACATTTCAAATATGTACCTCTAACTAGGTTTCATCTGCTGTGTGCCAGTTCACAATTATGCAACTGACCATTTTCATGCAAAAAATCACTTTTTTGGCAAAAGAAAAGAAAAATGCTATGATTGCCAATGTCCAGTGATGGATATGGCACAAGAAGAAGAAGTCCATTTGTGCCAAAGATTTGGAAAAATACCAAGACAAGTCACTTGAACTTTTTCCCATCAAAATCTTTTCTTCCCTTACCAATATGTGTTTACCAATATGTTGAGTGGCCATTTTAGGTGTGCATGTTGTCTCCCAGTAACTTCCATACCTGCAATAGCCACTCCTGTTTTTATGGGGGTCCTGTTATTATGGCCATCAACATCTTGTCTGATTCTCTTAATCAAAATGAAAAGCGAAAGGACTCCTCTAATTCTACAAATATTCTGTGGTGGCTCAGCTGGTGAAGCTTCTTGTAGGACATGTTTTCATCAAAGCAAACATAATGAAATCAACATAATGAAGAACACTAATAAATCCCTCTGTCACAGCCATGATATCCATCCACATTAGACATCCAGCTGTTGGAAAGAGAAGAAATAATTCTTACTCTACACAGAAGACAAGACCAAGGAGAAATGAGGTTGGAGACAAGAAGAGATTAAAAATAAGGTTCTGAAAAATTAAGAGCATGTTTGCTATGAACATTGAGGTGACAAACACTTAACACCACAACGCACCAATAACTCCTTATTTTGCACTGGCTCAGTGTCTCACTTTATGCCAGTTTTTCAGGGAAACATCCCACTAGCATAAAACAAAGCAAGCCTTTACACTGATATATTATGCCTAGATGTTGGGTCGATTTGATTATTAGATAGCTAGATAGATTGTCTCAACTGGAATATCTGTTTATTTAATGTAGTATTTTTGTTGAATATGGTTGGGAAAATTCATAATTATTTGTAGATCCATTATGTAATGGGAGGAGAACCTATCAGGTTTTTTTTTAATTTATTCATTTTTCAGCATCCAGCCAGGGTAGATTCTTTATGTGTCCAACATAAAGATATATTTGACATTAGATATAGTTGACATTTGGGGGTTTTCCTCCTTTTTTTTTGTACACAAAGTTTTTCCCCCTCTTCTTCTTTGTTAATGTTGGATGCTTGTTCTTCTGTTCTTCTGTTCTGTATTTTATTCATGTTGATAAATGAAAATAAATACAAAAAAGAAAAAAAAAAACAAGGCAAGCCTGTATGGACTAAGCAAAGCCACGACAAAATTGGAAGTGTAGCATCCTAGCATCTGAAGAGAGGCTTAGAAGCTGATCCCTGTGCAACACTTCTCACATCCTGTAAATTCCTATTTTGATCTCTTTGTCCCCTACTCCAGTTTCTCCTGCCCACTTAACTCAAGTCTTTCAGGAACCCTGGTCTATTTTTTCCCAGCTTACACAAAATGCTCTAATGTGAACTTCTATTTGGCACCAATCAGCCTGCATTACTGGGGAGTTCAAAGGATTTGGAAGGTCACTGGACAAGAGCAAACATGTCGAGACTTGTGATAAAGATCCTTAGGCAGGAGGGGATTTTGTGACGGAAGAATCAACTTTGAAGGATCAACACACTTTTCTTTGGAAGAGTGTTAAATCACTCTCCGAGAAGTCACTTATGACAGAGTTTAATCGATTCTATGGTTTAAATGGGAAAACATTATATTGAAAATCAGTTCTATGAGTACAAATACATTCTTAATGAAAGCAAGATCTACGCATCTTCATGTGCTGAGCCATTTTCCTAATTCTCTGCTATAATTAGACATGATCTACTGCTTGGCCTACTCCGTAAGGAGCTCTGGTTGTATAAAACACATGTTCCATTATAAGCTTGACTCGTGACTACTTGGATTTGGGGTCTGGAGGCTAAAATATATGAAGAACGATTATAGGAATTGGGTAGGTCTAGTCTTATGAAAAGAAGGACTAAGGGGGACATGATAGCAGTCTTCCAATATTTGAGGGGTTCCTACAAAGAGGAGGGGGACAATTTATTCTCCAAAGCACCAGAAGGCAGGACAAGAAACAATGGATGGAAACTCATCAAGGAGAGAAGCAACCTGGGATTAAGGAGAAACTTCCTAACAGTGAGGACAATCAACCAGTGGAACGGATTGCCTCCTGAAGTTGTGGGTGCTCCAACACTGGAGGTTTTAAGAAGAGACTGGACAGCCACTTGTCTGAAATGGTATAGAGTTAGCATTAAGGGTCTCCTGTTTGAGTAGGGGGTTGGACTAGATGATCTCCATGCTCCCTTCCAGCTCTATTGTTCTATGTTTTATGGATATGTCCTTATGGAGTTTTTGGTAACAATATGAATTGACTTGTTGCATTGGGGAACAAGAAGAAATAGAATCAGTGCAACATAATGTAGCTCTGTTTTTATGACCCCATTTTTTGAATAAAACTGGAATGAGATTTTTAAAAAGAAGCATAGGGATCATTTGCTGCAGTGCCAAATGTGCGTACTAATGACAGTTCCAACCGGCTGAAATCTGACTCATTGATTCATGAGCCTGAAATCACTGACAGGTTTTTCATTAAAGTTACACATTTCAGTTTAACTTCCCTTGCTAGTTTCTGTCTGCTAAAGATGAGAGGGAATATTTGTTCCCGGATTGAATTCAGATGCCAAGTCTGAAGGGTACAAACCTATGAATATTTGTCTTGCATCTGGTATACAGCTGCTACAAAGTTTAGGTCTCATTTTCTAAAGGCATGAGAAAAAAGGGAGGGAGGGAGAGAGGGAGGGAGGGAGGGAGGGAGGGAGAAAGGAAGGAAGGAAGGAAGGAAGGAAGGAAGGAAGGAAGGAAGGAAGGAAGGAAAAAGACGAAGGGAGGGAAGGAGGGAGGGAAGAAGGAAGGAAGAAAAAGAGGGAGGGAGGGAGGGAAGAAGGAAGGAAAAGAGGGAGAGAAGAGGAAGGAAGGAAGGAAGGAAGGAAAAAGACGAAGGGAGGGAAGGAGGGAGGGAAGAAGGAAGGAAGAAAAAGAGGGAGGGAGGGAGGGAGGGAAGAAGGAAGGAAAAGAGGGAGAGAAGAGGAAGGAAGGAAGGAAGGAAGGAAAAAGACGAAGGGAGGGAAGGAGGGAGGGAAGAAGGAAGGAAGAAAAAGAGGGAGGGAGGGAGGGAAGAAGGAAGGAAAAGAGGGAGAGAAGAGGAAGGAAGGAAAAAGAGGGAGGGAGGAAGGCCCTATTGAAAGTAGCAGTGATTAGCTTAATGTGGGTTTAAAAGTTTTGGAAAAGAAACTTCCTGTGATTTTTTAAAAATTAATTTATAGTCAAAACAAAATCAATAGACCTTAAAACAGGTACATAAATTAAATACATGCATAAAATTCATGCACAAAAATACCTACAAACCAAAAATGTTCAAAATCTGCAACAAAGGGACAGTTCAATTTTCATAAGCTAAAGCTACAGACAGAAATTTCACCACTGCCGTAGATGCATTTAAAATTGGCTGCTTAAAAAAAAGAAGCAGTGATCTCTTCACCATGAGGAAGATAACTGGGCCTCTAAGACACACTGGCCTTCCTTGACCTTCCTTGACCTTCCTTGACCTTCTTATTTTGTCTTAAGGCTTCTCTCCGCAAAGAAGACGTCCACAGTGATGAGGAAGGGGCAGCAGCTTCATTGCTCTAGAACTTTCTCTCAGCATCTCCTGGGTACCAGGAATCCCAGCAGCTCCTGTCCAGGCAAGGGATTTGATGGCCATTTAATTCTATTCACAAATAACATCAACATAAACCCAAGTTAAGTTCTTCACCTCACTGGACGTTGCTGAAATACAGTCGTATTTGGGAGAGTGAGGTGAGGACCTTAACTTGGGTTTATATTATTTTATTTTCAGCATGTCTATACTGCCCTAACCCATCTGATTCAGGGTGGATTATTTGCCTGAGAAACCTCTGACTCCACCTCTACCTCCACTTTGGTTCATCATCTGTTTCGGGAAATATTGGACAACATTTTCACTACCAGTTTATCTCCCCAAGAGAGAACATCTGCCTGGAGTTACAAAATAATCTAATCAAACTGTGGATTTTGTGGGTGTCATCATGATTGTTTCCGCTTCTGATAGTGCTTTGAGTGAAATAAGGGTCTTTTTTACTTTTAACGTTAGAGCTTATCCTTGAATATTTTGTCTTAAATCTTCTCCGACATCCAACTCGGTCTGTCAGTCAAGATCCCGTTGGCCGAAGATTTTTAACGTATAATTGATTTTGACTGTGGTTAACTCAGGTTACTAATGGCAGAAGAGGAGGATGGCTTTGGAAGGGCTCCACCTCGGCACCTGGGGACAAGCTACCAGGTTTCCTTAAAAACAAGGGTTGTCAGAGGCCCTTGCACAGAAAATGTTTTTTCCATTAAGGTTTGCAGACTAAAGAAGGTTACACTTGCAAGGGCTTTAGGCTGCTCCCACTCGTTCCTGCATTCCAGACAGGGATCCAGGATTCATTGAAAGCTTTCTTGTGTTGGAGACAGATGCACAAATAGGAGGCACCGTGTGGCATGTTAATGCATGCCCATGTAGGAGCATAAAATCCTTACTACTGTAACGGTCTCAGGTGACAGAGTTGTCAAATGTCTGCTATTCCCTAATTCAGCAAGGTCCTCGGAAAGTCCATTTATTGAACAGCACAACCATTGTGGAAAATCAATCGGGCCTCAGGCTTGGTCAGCATTGACTTTATCCTGCATGTCAGTGTTAATCTCAGAGGTCAGTTGCAACACAGTTCCTCTAATCCTTGTGTTCTCTACACAATACTCCCAACAACAGCACCGCAGTTCCTCAAGCAGGGCTGTCAGAGGTTTATAAGGCCTTTGCTGAAGCATGAAAACAAAATTGGAAACAAGGTCGAGGAGAGAGAAAGTTGCAAGAAAGAAAAAAAAGTTGGAGCTGGAATGTGAGTGGGCAGGCACTCACAAACAAACACACACACACAGAGAGATGTAAGTTGAACTGTGTCTGAACACTTGACTGTACTGCTATATGTTCAAACACAATCTGGAAAAGTTCTCCATGAAGACTTTAATCCATGCTACTAAATGGAACTGTTGCATTTATGAGAGATCTGGGATGAAAGATACATGAAAACCTATACATTCCTCCTTCTTTCAGTTTTAGGGAAATCATGTTCTTTGCTTCCTTCTAAACATTAGAAAAAGCGAACACAATCAACAATTTTAAAGAAAGTTCATAAAATATATGTTCGGGGAACTCATTAAAGTTAAAGAGTCAATTAAGGAAATATATTTATTCATTCAGGTTGGATGCCACCTGACCCAAACTGACTCTTGGTAGCTCACAGCTATAAATAACATAACAATACAGACGGAAAAAAACCCAAAAGATAAGTAGAACGAATTACAGAAAAAAAAATATATTAGCTATTACAAGCATTTAGTCAGTTTCATTTATTCTTAAGCCCCTAGGAAACCTGGAAGACTTTTATCTGCAGTCAGGATGATTAGCCCCTAAATTTTTAGGAATTCTTCTGTTCGCAGGACTTGACTTTGATGCCCAGTGTATTTGGGCACCTGGAGAGGTATCTTTGTCTTCTCCCAGCAAATGAGTTGCTTCATTGTTGGAGTTGGTATAGCTAAGTAGACTTCTATCCCATGTCTTGAGACACCTGGTCAATCTTTTCTGATCTCAAGATTGTGATTTGATCTGAGTGTCTGGCTGACCTGAATGTAAGGATTGACTAGGAATGTGCTGGGCCCAAACTAAAATGGATGCTCCCAACAGTAATTTTCCAATATGACAAGGTATATTAATGAACTTAAAGAAAAGAAGAGCTTTTATTAACATATTAATGTCCTCCCTGGTTGGGGGGAACCTTGAGGAGGTTTGACCATGTGAAGTGGAAGAAGAAAAGGCAGGGGCCCTTCTCTCTTCCACAGGGAATTGCAGGAACTGGATCTGGCCAGTTTAGAAAAAACAAGGACTTGGAGGTGACATGATAACAGTGTTCCAATATTTGAGGGGCTGCCCAAAGAAGTTATCAAAGAAGTTCAATTCTCACTGGCTCAAGGTTGACTCAGACTTCCATCCCTTTGAGGTTGGTAAAGCCCAGTGACTCTGTAAACTGCTTAGAGAGGGCTGTAAAGCACAATGAAGCGGTATATAAGTCTAAGTCCTATTGCTATTACCAAAGAGAGATGCAATTTAGAACTAAGGATAAATTTCTTGACAGTGAGAACAATCAATCAGTGGAAGAACTTGTTTCCAGAAGTTGTGGGTGCTCCAACACTGGAGGCTGGACAATGGTTTGTCCGAAATGGTATAGGCTCTCCTGCTGGTGCAGGGGGTTGGACTAGAAGACCTCCAAGGTCCCTTCCAGCTCCATTTTGATTCATTGAGATGCCCATTTCACTCCCCTCTCTCCTTTCTAAATGCTGGTCAGGTTGGGATAAACCTCATGACCGCTTTCTTTGCAAAGACCAGTTTTGTTGAAAGAAATGTTTAGACTGGGTGCAAAGTCTACCATAATAAATCAAGTAATAAGTCAATTCAGGTAGCTTTCGTGGCCTTATTTCTGAACTTTATCTTTACCTGATTTTTCATCAGCATGTGTGGTTAAGGCTGATCAATGACACTATTGAAGTGTCCGTCTGCCAATAAATCATAGTTCCATGGTATAATTATCTTACACAAAGAGATGTCAAAAACTATTAAATAGTCCAAAAATGTTCTGGACAGCTTCGCTGACTGAGGAATTCTGGGAGTTGAAGTCCACAAGTCTTAAAGTTGCCAAGGTTGGAGACCCCTGATTTAAATCATGAAAAGCCTTTAGAAGTCTTCTTGATCCCAGAAAGTAATGATAAAGGTGTCCAAAATATAAGAGGCCTTTGTCTCAGGCTGAGATATGAGTATTTCATTCACTTGGAATGTATTGATGTGGGCAAATTTTGTCATTAACAGGATCTACGTTTGTGTGTACAGAGAACTTGACGAATGTATCTTTTCTTTTATGTACACTGAGAGCTTTTGCACCAAGACAAATTCCTTGTGTGTCCAATCACACTTGGCCAATAAAAAATTCTATTCTATTCTATTCTATTCTATTCTATTCTATTCTATTCTATTCTATTCTATTCTATTCTATTCTATTCTATTCTATTCTATTCTATTCTATTCTATTCCATTCCATTCCATTCCATTCCATTCCATTCCATTCCATTCCATTCCATTCTATTCTACCCTACCCCACCCCACCCCAAAGGAGATGGAGGGAAGGAAGGCGGAGAAGAGAAAAGGACTCTCACTTTCACCTAATCATATCATTTCCAGATGCCAGCCTGGAAGTGACCTTAGATGGGCAGGGCTGGGCTGTGTATGGAGCAGCTCCTTTGAAGTCCTGCTGAAGGATCATTTAACGCAGCCGGTGTCTTAAGCCTGCAAATGAATTTATGGAGTGTAAAATACAGCAATCTAAGACTCTTCCTCGCCTTCCTCTGGCCTCTCGCACTTTCTTTTATATGTCAAAAAGTGATTTAAAGCATAATCTGAAATGCAGGAACTGTAGAGAATAGTATCTCAAGGTTGTTGTTTTTTTCATTTTGCACACACACACATACACACACACACACAGAGTCTCAGTGGAGAGCAGTCAATTTACACCTGTTGAAAAAAAAACGGATGCATTTACAAAGTATTGCTTTGTGATGGCTTTTTTTAAAAAAGAAATCTCATTTTGTGTTTTCTGACTTTGGATGTCTTGGAAGATCAAGTGTAGACACAATACCTAAACCATAGTATGAATGTGGTAATAAAAACAAGATGTACCTCATTCATTCTGCTGATTTGCATATGAGAAAAGCCACCTTCTCAATGTCAGAAATGACATAAATCAAATTGCTTGTTAACAGAAACAGAATCCTGAATAGGGGGGAGTCTGCTTTAACCATCTTATTTAAAAAGTACATTTTATCAGAAAGACAAAGAAAAGGCAACACAGCGAACAAAACAAAAGTACTGGCACCTCATCTAAATACAGTAGAACAACAACAATAAAGGTAACAATTTAATCTAGTAAAGTATTTACAAAGGTTGGTTTCACTTCTGATCAGAAATGCTAATTTTATGATAGTTGGATTGTATAGCAGTTTGATATATGAGTATAGAAAATTGAGAACATTGGGAATTATTAATCATGATAGCCAGTAAAATTTCAATGATCTGTGAACTTTTATGAAATCCTCACACATCCTCATTCATTCATTCATTCATTCACTCATTCACTCATTCATTCTTTTTTTCATTCATTTATTTATCTGTCACATTTATATGGCCACATCTCACAAAAACATGACTCTGGGTGGTGAACCACAGTGAATAAAAAGGAAAGAGCATTAAATATATAATTAAAAACTATATAAATGCCATTGGCTGGAAACACCTCATCCCTTGTTGCTAATCCTTGTATACAACCCAGAGCTCAGTGCCTAACCAAACAGGCCCTCAGGATGCCGCACAAAACCCAGTTTGCCTCTTCGGCTGTTTGAAGTGGCTTCTGTTTCCTGCAAAGAAAGGAACAGGCATTCAGCCAAAGCTTTGCCTCCAATTTTAATCAAGCCTCCTTGCAATATTTTGGATTTCAATGAGTTCCTTGATGCCTAAGGCTGTAGAGCCAAAAGAACTGCAGATGGACTCCCAAAATTATAGTCTAGATTGTAATATGAAAAAAAAAGTCTTTCAACTGAAGGACTCCAACAGATGACCTCTGAGAAGGAAGCTTGTCTCTTACTCTACAATTACTCTGTCAACGCCATTCATTTCAATGAGCCAATGTCATAAACTCCACGATAATCAGATACAGAGCTTGGCGGCATCCTTCTCCCGTTTCATCTCCACGGATCAGATAGATATGCAAGTGGCATTTCCCTCTGCTGGGATCTCTCGGTGATGTTCCCTCGTGTCAAACTGGTTTTCTGTCCCTTCTTTTCCAGAGCATCTTTCAAATAAGGAGTGATAAAATGGCTGATGGAATTTCTTTCTTTGCCACCTGAAAACCAGGCCTGTGCGTTGGACCAAAGAAAAGGAAAATACGCTAAACAGAGCTGGGAAGAAAGTCTCCCAGAGGTTCACCGATCTGTTTCTGTCTAGTTTATTAAGGAGCCAAACAATGATGTGCAAGATTGCAGAGCAGGCTTTTGTTTACATGACATCTGTTTATACAACGCATACACCAGGGCCCTGGCCATTGCCAAGAGAAACTAGGTAATTTAATGCATAATATTCTCTTTTGAGCTCTTTAGTTGCTTCCTTTTCCTCCAATATAACTATTCCAATTCCCATCTTTTAAATTCTGGTCCAGATTATCAGATGGTGAAAAAAAGACATAGGAGGGATTAAAAAGAAAAAAAAAAGCTTACATTCCTAACAGTGCAAAATCAAACAGAGGGGAAATAGTAACATCTACATCCAAAATATGCAAAACTCGGTATTGTTCTAAAGGAAAGAGGATAGCAATACCGGATACATAAGTGTAACTCATAAGAATGTGGTCAGGAGTGTATTTTGCTTTCCTAGACCTTGTAGGAGGAGATCCATGTTAGTGGCAAAAACCTATAAGCAATCTTTTCCAATAAATGAATTGTATTAAAAGACATAAGCTTTGATTTATGGCACTCAATACTGTAGGTTCTTGATAGTTGCTGTAAGACAGCTAAATTTCAATGAGGCCGTGAAGGCTTTTGTTCAGAATTTGGAAGGTATTTGGGAGTGAGAAGAGGAGCAGTTTCCTTCTCCGCTCTCATTTCCTCTATTCAAACCCTCAAAAAACAGTTTTTAAAAAGATTGCACACATCCCTTTCATTGAGGTTAACTCACACCAGAATGGCCTCCTTTAGCCTCCCATTGATTGAGAGGCCTGGGCTGAAGCCTTTGAGCCTGTAGATGTGGCTCAGCCCCGTTCAAAGTTGCTGAGCACCGGAATGGGACTTTTAGTCTCTGACTTTTCATTCTCCTCGGGCGGTTCTCCCCTGACTTATCTCCTCAGCTGGCACGCCTCCAGTCATTTGCCCTGGGGAATGGGCCTCCAGCCTCTTCATCCCAGACCCTTCGACACGGCCCATTCGCAGAAAGAGGGTTCATCCTGGGTGTTCTGCCCTCTGTGACAGTTAGTCCCCAACCAATTGGCTAGAGGGGGTGTAATAGAAATCCAGCGAAAGGAGAGAGGTGTAAAAGAATTTGCCGAAATGCCTGCCTTCCTAGCATTGAGTTTAGTGAGATTTACCTCCGAGTAAACCAACTCTTTCTTAAAAACCTCCAGTGATGGAGCCCCCCCCCCCCCCAATTTCCGAATGCAAGTTGTTCCACTGGTTGATTGTTCTCACTGTTAGGAAGCTTCTCCTTAGTTCTAGGTTGCTTCTCTCCTTGAATTAAGGAGAAACTTAATTCAATTAGTTATGTTTGCTGAATTGTTTATGAAAACAGTAAATAAATAAAGTAAATAACTAAAATACAAAGGCATGTAAGAATATAATAATTGAGGTCAGAGTGTTTGATGGCACTTTAATCCCTGCTTTACAGAAGAACTTGGCCATAGTCTTGGTAATCTTTGGCTTTGCTTAGGAAACACATTTGATACATGCAGATTGTGCTAACCTGAAGGGCAGGTTCCTTGCTGAGAACTACCTGCACACCTGGCCTATGGACTTTGTGCAGCGTGGATCTCAGGTCTGCCTAGACCGGCTCCCCAGTCACCTCCCTTTTCAACTTAGTAATGTCTGTTCTTATTTACCAAAAAAGACATGACTAAACAACCTAGTAGCAGGCGCCTCTGTTGGGAGGCAGACACTAACACCGCACAGCTGCCTGGTGTCTGCCTGGCACTCTGCCATTGGCCTTCAGTTGACGGTAGCCTTCCAGAAGAGAAAATCAAATACGCCGATTCGACAGTTCCTTGAATTGTCAAGGAAGCCTTACAACTTACATCCTTCGTTTGAGTTTGAGCCCTGTCCATTCCTCTCCAGTTCCTGAGAAGATGCCAGTCCTTTGACGACTGGTGTGGTGTGTCCAGATGGGGGGATTTAAGAAAGAGGCTCAGCCTTTCTCCAGAACATCAGGAGACCAGGGGAGCTGATGATGATGATGAATAGATCCAGGTAGAAGACTAATTAAGAAAACAGGAGAGAAGAAACTGCTGTTTCCCAGACTGATAAAAGCCAGAATACAGTCAGTGATTCCAAAAGAAAGATGAAAGAGATGGGAAGGGACTCGGAGAGTTTTAACTCATTCTCTCCCTCCTAACATCCTGACAAAATTTCCCTTTCCAAACTTCCATTTGCATTTCAAGAGAAATCAGTCTGGGCCTTGCCTTGAAATGCAAATCGCGTCTTCTGAGAAGTGATTTATATGGAGACGGTGGTAGAAAGAAAAGCAGCCTTTGGAAGCCCAGCACCAAGCGACAATCGGGAGTTTCATTCATTTCCCACCACCCAAAACATAAATTCCTTCCTCGGGAGCTGCAGCTTCCATTCCAAGAGAAGCCTGAGACTAATGTCAAATCCAGGACAGGAAAGGGAAGGCTTCCCCTCCACCACACCACATGAACAGGCCCCAAAAGACGGCGATTTGCATAGTGAAAAAACAGGGGCACAGTTATACCTCATATGTGTTAGTTGTGTTTACACATTCACACAATTAATGCCAATGCTGGTTTGATCTCCAGCCTGCTGAATGCCTGGAAGGCCATAAAGAGGCCTTCTTTAAAACTTTGAAGAAAACCTGTACAAATGAACAGCTGGTGGGTCAAGACTTTAAACTGGAAGCCAAAGAGACTGAAGTGAGTCACACCTTCCCTTTCCCCCCCCAACTCCTCCCCTCAGTGAGGAGGACAACTTCACCAGTGAAGGTGTTCAATGGCCACTGGGATTGGCAATAAACCTCTCACCACTCAAAATGAACGCAAGAGCTGGAAGAAGGAGAGAAGGTCCAATCATCTGTTGCCCATAGAAATTGCCTGGTAACTTGGTTAGAATTGGACACCCCTCCCTCAACAGAGGGTGAGGAATCAGACACCACCGATCTCCAGTCTACAACTGCAGCCCTTGCAGCCCTTCCAAGAAGATTCCACAACCATTTGCATCCTGATTCAGGTGACCCTGAGATAAACCTCCCAAGTGGCCTCAATGGCTCCCAGAGAGAGTGCTAAGCACTGGATAACTGCAAAGAAATACAAGCCTTCCATCTCACCTGCCATCCTATCAGAACCTGTTCCTCCTTCCAGTCTCAACTGTTAGGACCTATCCTTCTATTCTCCCCCCCCCCCACCACCATCAGAACTGATGAAGCTTCTTGGATGAGAAGCAAAACAACTGGCCCAAAGAATTATCAAAAGAGTTGGACATGGCTGAATGGGCTTCTTCTTCTTCTTCTTCTTCT
>WNWU01000049.1:622444-678871 GCA_012654045.1 Ptyas mucosa
CTTCTCTTCTCTTCTCTTCTCTTCTCTTCTCTTCTCTTCTCTTCTCTCCTCTCCTCTCCTCTCCTCTCCTCTCCTCTCCTCTCCTCTCCCCTGTCTTTTTTCACTTATTGCTTTATGTTAGTTCCCTAGAAAATTGCTTTACAGACAGGTCCATGTGGGTGGCATGATAATTTTTTAAAAATGTTGTGATCTAACCTTAATAATTGGTAAGTACTGGAAAAATGGGATACAAATTAGTATATAAATAAACAAATTCTCCAACTGTTTGTTTTAAACCCCATCCCATCAACCCGAGAATCAAATAAAGGGCCCGCCTTATATTCTGATAACCAAGGGGTTATAACTCCAGTTATCACTAATAAAATCCCAATCTTTGTTTGATCTCACAGAATTTGTAATGGATTTTTCTTGATAGGAAGTCTGACAATTGGTGATTTCAAAAAAGGTATATTTTTGTTGCTCTTGTTTGTTATCTTTCAAATGGATTCAGGATCATCTGTCAGCCCCTGGAGGGGAAATAATCAACAGTGATCAAGTGAAAAGTCTATTTTTCCTTCCATTTATCTCCTGTCCCTGGAAGGAATCAATCCATTAAGTTTGGGCCCTTCTGTATTCCATTAAAGACTTCTTTTAAATGAGTGCAAAACACCTGTTTAGCTAAGCTGCACTAAAAGAAACGGCAGAATGGGAAAGAGAGCTAGGCTTATAAATCTTATCACAGCCTTCCCTGCTACTGTTCTTATGAACATTTGCTACCTAGCAATAACTGGGTTTGATTTATTTAGTCTACTATACAAGGAGAATATTCCAGATTTATATTGGAGTCTGCTTCCTCCCCCCTCCCCAGAGTCTGCTCCAGAGTGGCCTAGCCCGTGTTGTTGATTTAGATTAAGCCTATGCATTTGTCAGCCCTGAGTGACTCTCTGAGTGTTTGCCAAACGTGTAGCTTTTCATAGTATGCGGTCAAATGTAACTTCCTTTTGTGGGACATGCCCCGCATGCAGATCATTTTAGAGTTTGCATGGATTTGGTTACAGGTGCTGGTTGTGACCTCTAAAGTCACCGAATGGGTCCTTGAAAACGGTGACACTTGTGGCCTCCAATGGCATTTCCCCCGGTCATTCAGATGGCCTTGTCCATGCTGGCGCTCAAGGGACCTTTTATCCGACCCTGGGGAGAAGCGTGATGGGTTTGGTGTTGTTTTGTGTTCTCAAGCCTTCTCGTTTTGTGGCTTTTACTAGTTTTATCAGACCATGTCCTTTTGTCGCTGTGATGGCTTTTCTTGTAAGCCACCCAGGGTTGATTGAGTTGGGCGGCTCTACAAATTTAAATGAATGTATGAATAAATTTACATGTTTGATTCTGTTGGGATGGTCCTAGCTGATGAGTCTGGATGTAATTTAGGAATGGTGTTTAAAATTGGACTTGCTGTGAAAAAGAAATCTGATACTTTAATTTGTTTAACACTTCAGGATAAAAAGATGCTTGGCATTTCAATTTAACTCTTGTTGCTTTTTGCAAATGGTTTTCTATAGCAAGGATGACTGGCAAATACATCCCACAGGCAATCTGTTTGAAGTCTATTGTAGAAATATTTCTGAAAAAACTACATTTAAGAGGGACTATGTTCAACTGAGTCAGTGCTAGTACTGTAGTGATAAAAGATGGTTGCAAAATAGAAAGTTGGTAGAGTTCATAAGCTTGGCCTTATTAATTGAGCAGAATTGAGCCTGCTTAGTACTCAATATTGTTGGACTTGAAATATAAAATTTATTCCATAAGAAGTTGAAAGGAGGAAAAAACCACATCTATCTCTAAGATAACTTTGTGGATGTGTCCACAAGGTCACCAGGAGATGAAGTTAACTTGGAGGAGATTTTATTTTCATCACTTGCTAGAAGGAAAACGTGGCTTCCTTGGAATTATATTTTGTTTTTATTTGATAAGGTCAGGCATGTTAGAACATCCTGCTGTTCTGGAGCTCCCTCTTACTGGGTCTAAATTAGTCATGTTCCTTAAAACAGCTGCTCCTCTACAAGATGTCACAGGCAGAGGGACAATGGCCACTTTCTTCACCATAATAGACAAAATTCGTATTTAGTGGTCAGCATCTGGAACTTTGGATCAGGCCTTCTCCCTCGGCCCTCAGGATTGCTGTTATGGGGGGGAAATAGAAGGATTTGTATGTGTTTGTTGCCTTGAGCTATTTACAAAAATAATAAAGGTATATAAATATTGTAAATCAATCAATCAATCAATAAAAATACTGTATTTATCAAATTACAAAGCACTCTAATATGGTGAATTGAACATGTATAAACATGTATATTTATGACTGATATACCCCTAGAATGGATCCTGACATTTAGAAATTCCAAATAAGGGATAGAATTTTGAAGTTCAGAATATTTTTCTCATCCCCAAGTCATATTGTTAAGGTTTAGCCCATGGACAAGTGTGAATACATGGTGTTTTTCTGTATATTATTTCTTCAGTGTTTTCAGTGAGACTGGTCTACCAGGGGCAATCTGGTCTACCCAATTATGGGACGGAGCACAACTGCTTCCGCTTTCGTCTTTCAGCCCCAATCCAGGGGCCTTCGCAGGCAGTCACTTGCACAACAAACTATTTTTTGTGTTGAATTCACAAATATATAATATAAATTCAACATTATTTCTTCAGCACCCTGAACTCTAGGGCAGGTACATCAAGGTGTTTTGACTGATGAGACAGGGGACAAAGCTTCCTCATAATCCTACCCTGCTAATTAACCGTCAAGGGCAAAGGATGTTGAAGTTGAACAAATACACGGAGTCTTTCAAACAGGGTGCTGATGTAAGTCTTGCTGGCATTTTGTCACTCGGCCATGGCAAGTCTGAGCGGAGCCACGGATGGACGGACGGGCGCTATTCCCGGAGAGGCAGATCATGGCAGCTGCCAACCACTCAGCCCGGGTCACCCTGACACTGATTAACAGCTGAACGAACTATGAAAGGCAGCTTCATGAAGCCCCATTGAGATTCCAGGGGAATAGAGATGTAGGCATATGTCAAGCTAATGAGATGTCAGCCGAATGGGAACCAGGATCTCATCCACGAGTCATTGCAATTCCGGCCTAATCAGAATCCGTGCTAATATTAGTGTGAGCTGAAGTAGGTGGATGAAATGCTATAGCGAAAGCTCAAAGGAAATCAAAGTCACAGTCATGCCCTCTCTCCCCGATTCTACATTTCAAACAGTGACCTGAGCTTCTGTTTCATGCCCTTACCTGATAGCGTAAATTAAGATGAGTTATCCAGGGAATATTTCTGCCCAGAATCCTGGATGGGAACATGACAGATTTGGGATGGCACAATCCAGCCCCATTAAAAGTGGGAAATTACAGCTCAGAAGCAACCTGTTTCCATTGCTTGCAACCCTCCAGGGTCAAAGTGAGTCTAATAGCATGTTGGAATGACCTTGGGAGGCCGGGCAGAGAGATGCTGCTAAGGGATGGACAGGTGAAGGGCAGCTGAGCCCCCAGGAGGAAGAAGGATGGGCCAAGAAGCTCAGAGGAGACCCTCCCCTCCCTAGTTTTTTGGCTGTAAAGGTGGTGGGGCAGGCAGAGGTGTAATTTCAAACTTGCAAGATTCTGTTAACGGGGCTTTATAAAAAAAGCACAATGAACAGAATAATAGAGTAACGGACTTTGAAGGGACCTTGGAGGTCTTCTAGTGTAACCCCCTGTTGTGACCTAGGCTTACTGAGTAATTACAATACACAATTAGTCCCAAACAAACCTATTTTATTGTAACAGCTGAGAATTATGTTCATTCCCAGCTGAGTCCCAATTAGCTGCAAAACAAGTCCTTTGGAAGAAGTCCTTTGAGATAATCACCAATCTTTATATTCTTTGACATCCTGCCAAAGGCCTTACTTGGCAAAGCCCCATGAAGTTCAGAAACAAACAAGAGATACCGACTAGAAACAGAGTTAGCAATGTTGCTTTCCTGCAAAAGGCCCCAAGTGTCTTTGTTTCTCTTTTAAGCCTTATGGGAGGGGACAATCATCTCCTGGCCTTACTCCTGAGTTGTCCCTTTTGCTTTAGCTGCTCTCGCCTTCTGGCAGCTCTGCGCATGCGTGCAGTAGGAGCAGGTTCCTCCTGTTCCTCTGCCTCTCTGCTATCCAACGCTGGGGGCTCCGGAGTCCGCGCATCACTTCCAGATGGCCCTGGCCCCATCTCTGCCTCTGATGCAGAGCCCTCATCCAAGCCGTCCCCAGACTCCAGGACTGGCCCATGTTCCTCCCCAGCCTTCTCACTGCCAGCTCCGCGGGCTGCTGGCGGACCACAACACCCCCTGTTCAGGCATTCTGGACAAATGGCTGGACAAATTAGTTCAATCTGGTCATGTTTCCTATCTGGTCTACCTTGCAGGGCTCAAAATATTTAAATTCCACATTCTACTTTTGGCCACTAAATCATAAGATAAATAAAGCAGAATATTTGGAGATGCCTCTCTGGGTGATATCATCACAGCCCCCTGTAGGCCCAGCTGAGGATCAGATATTGCTCCGTTCCCGCCACAGATTCTGCATTCAAAAACTGTGGCCCCAAACCGCCTCATTTAATGGATTCTTTCCAGCGATTTTATTTCCCATCAGATCCAATTCTCCCCAGAGGAGAGGAATTTGGTTCAGCTGGACAGGATGCTTAAAAAAACAGTATGTGCAGACTTTCGAAAGAAAACAAATGCCTTGCACCATTGTGCATTTTAATCATCGATGTCAGAGCAATGTCTCAATTCTTGTGGTTGGTGACAGTCATTGTCATCCAAAAGCTCCCCAGAGAAATGTTTCCATCTGAAGCTCTGTACTTAGTCAAACCCTCTGGGCATCTTCCCTAAAGCCTTCCACCTCCTGACCAGGAGACACCTGCTAACGCTTCTGCTTCCGAGGCTGAAGATGTGAAGATAATGCCCTTCGTATGACCCATTGCCATATTTCAGGGGTTGGAAAGGGACCTTAAACACATTTTATTCCACAGGACTTCGTTTCAAGAAGGCCCCTTCTGAACTCTACGGAAGGTATTCAGGTGAAAATAGCGCGGCCTTCATTCTGTGTAATTGGCCATATGGGCACCCTCACTCGTGTCTAGAAAGAGTAACTTGTAACTTGCATATCACAGTGATTTCAAAACAAAGAAACAAACAAACAAAAAAAGCCAATCTCTGAATAGGTATTTCTTATCAAAACGCGGAAAGAAGGATCAAAGCAATCCTAGGCAATCTCTATATGACTTCATTCCTAAAGTTTTATCCTGTTGTTAATATATTTTCAATTGTTTGAATCCTATGCGTTTTACCCTTTGGTGCAATGTGTTGGAATTGCCACTTTTCATTTTTCTAACCCTTAAATTTCTCCATTTGGCTTTTGCATCACTTTGTGAAATTTCATTAAAAAAAAAAACCCAACCCAATGCTTCTTTCTATGTTTTACTGAATGCATTTTATCTGACCTCTGGTCATCTGTCATCCAACTCTCTGTTTTTCTACCTAGTTCCTCTTGCATAGCAAATATTTCTGCACAGTTTCCCTTTATACGCTACATGATTGTGTTGGCAGCAATTGTGTGTGTGGCTGGGGGCAGATGGGAGATGGCAATGTGATCAAAGCCCCCCCCCCCCATCATTTTGATGGATAAACACATAATTCTCCTCATTTTAAGAACTGGATCTGCAGTCATATGGCTATCTTCTTCCTCTCGACCAATGCCCGGAATCCATTGGCAGATTGATGAAACCCCACCTTAGGAGGTCCGATGGATACCATCATGTCCCCGCCCAAAGGGTTGGCTATGAAGATCTGGAGCTCTTCTGCCAGATCTACTAACCTGGCAGATTCTGACACTTGAACAGGAAAAGCATCTTGGTTGC
Source organism: Ptyas mucosa (assembly GCA_012654045.1). Taxonomy (NCBI): domain Eukaryota; kingdom Metazoa; phylum Chordata; class Lepidosauria; order Squamata; family Colubridae; genus Ptyas; species Ptyas mucosa. Next base: position 628,356 of record WNWU01000049.1, read on the forward strand.
TGAAATTGAATCCGAGCCTTTTTGTAATTCCAGGGGAGTCAATTAACTGCTAACTGGCTTTTTACCTCAGAAGTGCTGCTTACGTCAAACGGAGCATCTCCTCCAGATGAGGAAGGATGGGAGGGAATATCTCTGGCCTTCCTCCTCTTTCGTTTGATTGTCATGCTTGCATCCTGGCTCTTCCCTTTCCATGGCTGGCCAGGAAGTTTCAGAGGAAACAAGAGGACCTTCTCCTTTCCAAGAGAAGCAAAGGCAGCCCTGATGAAGGAGAGGAGTTGCATCCCTCAGACCTTGAATGGCCTTCAAAACACAGAGTCTCCCTCCCCAGAGTTACCTGCTCATTGTGGCTTAGCAGGGCTTGCCCCACTGAACAAAGCAGGAGCTGCGTTCACACGGCACACTCGACCGGGTCAGGGCAGCAGCCATAGCAAGGCCTATTTAGTTAGCCTTCATATTCATTAGTTTTGTCAGGGAAACTATTACACACAAACCTCAGCTATTTCATGGCCTAGTGTATTGTGTGAATCCAGAAAACAAGTTAATTTAGCAGCCAAACTAAATGTGTTGTCTGAATAAGATTGAGTTCTGGAGAAGGATTCACATTTTGTTGGAAATTTTCCCAAAGCAAGACAAAAAGTATGAAAGTAAAAAGGTAAACTATGTTAAGGGGCCAGGATTAAACACAGAGTGCTCGGGGGAAAATATACATATACAGACAAAGAGAGATTGCCAGCATTTTAAATGAAGCCAAGTAAGAGATGAGGTTGGAGACGGATGAAAAAGAGAAGATATTCCACTGTTATTGGGCTTGGAAGACAAAAATGCAACACTAATGACTGTATGACTCAGTCAATCAACATTGGATCTCAGTCACCAGATTATATAAAAACATATATTTTTGCAGAACCCCTGTGTTTAGACTTGCATTTGCTATTCGTTGCAAGCCTACAAAATTCAGCTACCAGACACTGTATATAATAGTTTCATTGTTGAGAGAAGTTTACATGCCTTGACATAAGAGATATTACTCTAATGACATGTTATACTTTGCATTTTGTTTTTATGTTGTACCTTTTCACTTATTTTTAAGCACTTAGGTATTTTTTTTAATTATGTAGGTATTTTTGTGTTTGTTCCTTTTAAATGTTTTCTGTTGTTATTTTAAAAGCAAATTTATTTTTAAACAAAATATTTTTAAAATGGCCATATTGAAGGATATTTTTGAACAATGGAGGCAGAAGTTAATTTTGTCTGCCTTTAAAAATAGACTAAAAGATGTGATAGAATCGGCAGAAGTTCTGACAAGATCGAGACTGAGCTGAACGTGGTGCCACAATTCAGAAGGGATCGTGACTTTTGGGAGCAAGTTCAGGAGAGCAGGTATGATGACGAGTCTGATAACCGAGCCTTGAAAGGAATGGTTAAAGAATCTGGATAGGTTTGGTTTAAAGAAAAGATGATCAAATGGAGAAGAAGGAATGGACTTCTTTTCTAGTGATCCAGGGGGCAGAACCAGAACTTTTGAGCTAAAATAACAGGGAAGGAGGTTCAGGCTTGGTAAATTCAATTCTATGGGATAAATGGCAGATAAAGGAGAATATTTGTAGCTCAGAGTTGAACTGTGGTGATCTCTGAATTTGTTTCCTTGCAGATGTTTCATTACCAAACTAGGGAACATCATCAGTGCTAGAAAGGAGTGGGGTTTGCTCTCCATTTGTGTTCTGGTGGCTTGCCCCATCAGTGTTGTGGGGGAGGGGAGGTTGGCCTTAGAGCTTCTTTGGTTGGGCTGTTGACGGTGAGCTTGTTTGGGCAGTAAATAGCAGAGCCTTTCAGATGTTCTTCGGACCAGCAAGGAGTGGGAGGGTTAACATCAAAAACAGCTTCACCCCACTTAAACAGGCTACAGGATACTGTCCATGATTTCAGTCCAACTAACTATTCCCAGTAGCCATTGGCTTTCTAATTTGGAAAATTTCTATTAAGCTGGCAGATGGAACAAAGAAAGATTATAAGTCTATGGATAATATGACAATTAAACTAATAATAATAATAATTCCACAAATAAATAGAGACTTGAAATATATCAGACACACAGTGATGCTACTTGTGAATTGTCCCCATTCTGCGCCCCCCCCCCTATATTTTATTTTGCCATACATATTCCCTTGTAGTACTCAAAGGGCTTGTTCTAAATGGTGAAATGTTGTGAATGCATCTGGAGCCAATAAGGCTCCCCCTCCCATGAAGGGTTCACGTTCTTTGTAGTTGAGGCATTGTTTGGTCCTGAATGGGTGTTTGTTTTTACATACTTTGTATGTTTTTGCACAAGGATCCCATCCAAAACAAACACCGAAGCAAGTAAACTAGAGGAAAAGGTTGGAAGGTTCCTGCTGAACAGCAACAAGGAAGCACCATGTTAGAGTTAATGTTTTGCCTTCGGGCATATTGTCAGAAGAAGAAAAATGAAATGTATTGGAAGGGCACCAAGAAAACCCAGAAGTTGAGGCTGAGCTGGAGAATTGGGAGAGCTGATTTTGCTGCTCTTCTATTCCCCTTCGATCCTTGTGATGGTTGAATAACACATATTGTTGCACGCAAAGTGAGTTGGTGTATTATAGGCTTTACACGCAAAAGATCCCAGGTTCAATATGCAGCATATGGCAAGAAACAAGCCCATTCCGAATTCCCCATAATGGTTTATAGGGCAAAGAAGTCAGCTGCCTTTGACCAATGGACCTTCTCTCTCTGGAGCAGAATCAGGTGTTCATTTGACTCCCTATTACTTTCAGAGGCCAAATAACAAAGGGGAGCAACCAGTTTAACTCATGGCAGGACTTCCATTCAACTCTCTTGGGCCCAGCGGTTGGAAGGGAGAACGCATTGGGAGGGCACCAAAGGAAGGCTTAAGCCCCCATTGCACAATCCCTCCTGCTGTTTCCCTTCCAGCTGCCACGTATTTGTTACATTTGAACCGGGGCAAAACTGAGTATGCCAATGACAATCAATCTCAACCTCAATAAAGTCTGCCAGTTTTTGTAGCTAATGAACAACAAATTGTCACGGACTCAAAACTGATAGATAAGTTGTTTTACTGTAGAAAGGAAAGAAGTCCTACATTTGCCGATTTGCCTACAGTGTGTCAGCCTCAGGGTTTCAATCCCAGGCCTTCCTGTTGATGGACCTTTGGCCATTCTTGCCCTGGCCCTGAGTCCCTGAGCAGTTTGGTCCATCTTTAGATCCTGATGATTTCTGTTCGGCCTAAGAATTGTTCCTCCCTGCATCCCCATGCCAGGACTTAACAATCTAGTACAAGGATCCTGCAAATGGAAATCTGAGAAGATCCACTTGATCAGGACTGCTATAAAAACAGGTGTACACCATGGTGCAATATCCCAAAACATGGTTAAAAACGGTACACCCAAGGAGGTGATCAAAGGTCCAACTGCTTTTTGTGTGAGTTGTGTTGCATATAAGAAATAGGTAGAGCTTTAGTTGCACAATTGTAACCACATTCTTGACTTTTTTAATCATAACTTGTGGAACATTCTGGATACACTGATAACATTGCCAACAGGAGGATAAATGTGTAAGCAAGCAAAAAACAAAAAACACCTTATTAAGGATGCAATATTTTTTGGGTGTGGATCTGGGGGTGCAGTATATTTTTATTGAATCCAGTCAGACTTACTTTTGAATTTCGGCCTGTGATTACACCCAGACAAGATAATCTGATGATGTGTGGGGTCCGTTTGAAAGGAACCAGACTGGAAAACCTAATTGTAAGAAGACTGAAAAATATGATGAAGATATTGCCCTGTGCTGCAAATTATCTTTCCTATTCACATAATATTTTGTTCTTTCTCCTTATGCCTTTTGCTTTCATATAAGGATTTGTACAAGATGTTGCAGCGTTTGAAGGATGTTGACGTCTGCTTTTAATACAGATTCGAGATATAGATACAGTAAAAAAAAAAAAAGTAAGGAAAAGAAGAGAATAGGGAACTTTCTGAATTAATTGCAGCCCTGAAGAGAGACAGGATATGTGCCCTGCATTTCTTCAATCAAATAAATGGAATACATTAAATCTGTGTGATGATATTGTTATTAAGATTGACTTCTGGCTACTACATGGAATTGTCAACAATAAATATGAAACTGGCTTGCCGTTGCCTTACTCCAGAGTATCCTCCCTCCCCCCCCACACGTACCCTGATTCTAGTCTACAACTCAGTGTGTCCCAGAAGGTTTCCTTGTAAAGTCCTGATCCGACTCATCTTTTTGGAATAAGTCAAGGAGAGCCAAGTACTGCCACCTACTGAAAGGTAGAATGCACAGGGCCCTTGCAAATGTGAACATCTGTACCGAGGACCAAACTTACCAATGAAGACACTTGCATGACTTTAGCTAAGTTTTAGGATGCCTTTTAGAAGAACTGGAAGGCAAGCTTGGGAGGGACCAGCGTACAGCTTGAGTTACATCCTCCTTATATAAAAGCTCTACTGATTCGAGAGCTTCCTGGGTTCATACCACACGCCCATTTTATTGTTAACAATTAGTTAATATTTAACATTAAATTCCAACCCATCATTGGAATGTAACTGAGGCTGTAGCTGAGTCAGTGCATAGAGAGGTGCACAATCATTAGAAGGGAACATGGATTTCTTGAAAAAAGGTAAGTAAATGCACCCATGCACCAAAGAGATAAAGAATTCTTGCTTGAGGGACAGTCTAGAAATGTTCAGAAATATGCAAACGTGTATTACCTAACAATAGATTGTGACAGAGAGACTATCAAGTCAACATGTCTCCTGCTCTTGACCAATTCAATCTTTCAGCATTTTTAGACAAATGACCTTATGTGGGCCTTTCAGACTAATGCAGAGCAGAGTTTTTAGGCTGCTAGCAGACTTTGCAATTTGTTGAAAGTTGTGATGCTGCTTTCAGCAGATTGGAAGTAGCTCGTTTTTACTATTATAAAATGAATAATGGCTGCCTCAAGATGTGTTCAAGTCTTGGTGATCACAAGCCCATCACCATGACACTCCCTTGGCAGCAGTACACAAATTGTTTGCCGTTTCCTTCTCTGATTTTTTTTTTATTTTTTTCAAGTTTTCTGCCTTGTCTACCTGTCTGGTGTTCCCTGATGGATCTCCCAGGCATTTGGCTTCTGCCAAGTCTATGGCACAATTTATTATTTTCTATGACCAGAAGCTAGAATTACTCCTGATCCAGAATGACTTTCTCATGATATTTCTCATGCAACGGAAGAGTTGGAAGAACTCTTTATTTGAAGCACTTTACTAATTTTCCTCCAAATATAACATTTTACATCATATTTGTAAGCTGTACGCTAAATATTTAATGGCGTCCAATTCTCTGTATTATGGGTCTTTCATCTGGCAGAGATATTTTATTTATAGGAAGAAGTTCCATGAAATCATGAATAATGTCTCTTCATACCAAACAAAACCTTCCTTAAATCATTGTTGCTTCAAAACACACACCCACACAACCAAATAAGAGGGGAAAAGGAATTCAAGCTGGCATACCTGATTCTGCGGGAAGCTGTGGTCATGTCCATGATTTTGGTATTGTGATTTTGGATATGGAATCAACAGAGCAGTGTTTCTTTAGTTCAACCCCAGACCAAGACCTAGAAGCATGAAGAACGAGAAGTAAACTTTTATGATCAGCATAAACCTCACTTACCCTATTATGCTCATTAACTTCAAATGACAATTAGCTTGGCTTTAATAACTTTTTGCTTTCATTTATCTCTGAATATCTTTTTAAAAAGTAAGCAATCTAGACCTGTCAGATAACAGCACTCAGGTAACCTTGGTTGATCTCAAGAAGCTGAGCTGAGTTGGCCCTCACTAGCAGTTGGAGGGGAAGACCATCAAGGAATGTCAGACTTCCGTGCTAGACTGGGAAACTGAAGATTTTGTCCTGGAAGACGTCTATGGCAAACTACTTTGGAAGTGTTGCCAGGAATGTGACATGATTGTGTTCATAAAGTCACCACAAACTGGGAAATACTATATTATAGATGAAGTCCAAGCACAACAAAGGAGTTGCTGAATGTTGCTAAAATAAAGTTTCTAATAAGATATTTGCTACTGGTAATTGTCTAGTATAGGTGGACAATAGTCAACCAGTTGAGAATAATGATATGCACTTTTTGAAAGACAGGACTATGGAGCTTTAGTGCTTCAAGCTGAAGGACCTGTAGTAGTACCAAATGTCTTTTCCCAGCTGTGACTGAATGCCAACCGTAATCTGTCCTAGAAAGTCATCCATTTATCCATGGCTAGTTATCTGTGCTCTGGTAACCTTCCCTTTTGATTGTGGAAAGGAGTTATATGCGAGGTTACCTTTGAAGTTGTTAATGCAAATCACAGCTGGCAGAATTCTTACTGCTGTTTTAAATGCATCTTGTTTGTTTTCAAGGAGTTTCAGTACAATAACTTTAAGAAAAGTTAAAGACGAACTCAAGTTAAATTCAACTCTTGATGAACTCAAGTTAAATTCAACTCTTGAGCTGGAATTCAACTCAAGTTAAATTCAACTCATGGACAAAAAGCAGAGGGTTTTAATAACAATAACCTTTATTGTCACTGCACAACATATGTACAATGAGATTGATGGAGCTCCCTCCACCCTTGTTGTTATTATTGGAAAGCTGTGGGGTTTTTTTTTTCTTTTTTGACAATTTGGAAATGGCTTGCCATTATGTTCTTCCAGTTGGAATTTTTTAAACTTCCCTTGATCAAGCCTACCCATTCAAGTATTAACTACATTTCTGAGCTGAAATCAGGCCAGGGACCCTTGAATGCTTAAGTATGAAGCCATAATTGAATTGAGAGAAAATACTACTACAGTAAGTATCTCTTTCCCTAACAAGGTGCTTTAACTTTAAGTAATCCAGGAAAGGTGTTTTCCAAGTGGCTCCCTACGATTCAGAGATGGAGCGTCCCTGGCTTAAGGTTACCATATCAGGCTGTAAAAATCTGGATGACGATGAGATTTAAAAAAAGAGAGACTGAAATGGGGAATGTTGTAACTCAGGTATGGATGCCTTCGGCTCCCATTAGACCTCAAGGGAAATGAATCATCCTCTCATGAAGTGCTAAGTAGGGTCTCGTCTTTTCATAGATTGATAGACAACTTCTACCCCATTTCAGGACCCACAGATTTGGAAGGAGATTGGGCCTGACCCCAAAACATTTTTAAATGTTGAGGAAAAGAAAAAAATATCTGGAAGGTAAAGCTTTCGTACAGAAAATTCAGAGAAAGGTTTTTTTTTTAAAGTTCTAATGCAATAGATTTAGTAGTGAATTTACCTACTATAAATAAAATTCTTTTCACTGGAATGTCCAGTGTGTGTCTTGTCAAAATCATTTTTGTGCCTTTGAAACTCCATCCCCCCTCCCCCCATGCAATGCACATAAAGCTCCTGGACCTTCAATGGTGTCACCGTATTTTTCTTAAAGAAACCCTAGAGATATTCCGGATCTGCACCTGAGTCTAAAATGTGTGATAATTTCATCTTTTAATAGATATGTTTAACCTCTCCGTGACTGTAAGGGAGATCTGAGTGTTACTTAGTGTGGGAAGTTTGCCAAGTATAACAAATTGCACTTGAATATGGAATTATAAATTGGAAAGGAAGCTGATAAAAGGAAATTCAAGTAATACTACAAAGTGGTCATTAATGTTATATATGCCACACAACTTACGGTGTAGGTGAGCTTATGTGTGATGGAATTATTACATGACAAGAAAGGGAAAACAGTTGGAAATCTGCAGATATTCATCACTTTAGTAAAGTGTTCTCAGAAGATTTTGATTTCCAAAGCATGTCTACTATTACCTAATCCTGGGACCACAGTGAGTACACTTAATCAGAATGCGTTTGGCTGACTCTGTATTTTGTTTAGTGCTCCAATCACAGCATACTTACTTCTGCCTCACTTTAGCTTTACAAGGTAACATAAAAGAAAATGTTGCTCCAATAAGCCAAAACTGCTCTGGTAAAGCTTTACTGCCAAGTTAATTTATTAGAGAATTACTCTGCTCTGCATTTGCACAAGCTCAGCTGGTCAGGGAAACCGAGGCCTTATCAAAATCAGATTGAGAAGTAAAAAAAAAGAACAAAAATCAAAAATCCCTAATGGAATACTAAGCACACTTCAAACAGGGAACCATATGGACTCTGTTACCAGGCAGGAATAAACCATAAACTCAAGGAAACAGATTGCAGAAGTCTTAGGCCTACAAAAATGGCTCTTGGCAAATGAGGCTGCATTAAGAATACATGTATCTTGTCAAAAAGTGAATTGCTGTATTACTACCTGGGCCAGCTCTTTGAAAAAGCTTCTTTCTCGTCTATAAAGCATATCTTACACATCTATTACTACCCAGGACGGTGGCTCTTTCTCAGGAATTCCTTTCTTGATTTAGGAAGGCTTGGGAGGAACTGCCCAATTTGGAGAACATAAACTCCACTGCAAAAATCTTTTACAATCAAGACTTTGCCAGCAAGCAGCCAATCTCCAGATGAGCATCGTGCAACTTTAATAGTTTTCTTTTATTAAAGGACGGGAAAGTTTATAGAACATTTGGAACGATTAGGAAACCATCTTTTATGTAGCCTTGTAAACCAGAACTTCTACAGCGCGATTGTTAATCTTAGTGGTTGCAAAACATCGTGCAACTGTCATGTGGACAATCAGATTGTTCCTAGGTCCAGCAAGCACAGCTAGGGTAGATTCCTTGCAGCCATCTTGCATCATGAAAAGCTCTGAACAGGCTAAAGAACTTTGGGGTGTCAAAGCAGAACAAGCGTTCCCCCAAACCTAACAGCAGAGACCAAAGAGATGCCTTCCTCTTCACACCTATTTTACGTCTAGTAGTTGTAGTGCTGATTATTTTATGCACATTAGAGGTGGATTACTTAATTCATCCTCATCCAGCTCCCCGTATTACATCAGGCTCAGATGTGAGTAAAGGTAATAGAAGGAAAGTTAATGAGGAATAAATGGAAAGACCACGATACCATCTTCAGTTCTGACATACGATTTAATATACGTGATTAATGGTTTAATTATTCACCCCCCTGCCTGTCCTGCTTGTGGCCTAAAGCTAGCATGAAAACATTCACGAGAAGTTAATTGCATAGTCATAAATCAGTCGAGAATCTTACAGAAAAGAAATAGTTTCAGTCAAAGACGGGGGAAGGGAGTTCAGACTTCAAGCAAATGGATAGCACAGACTGTAGCAAGGACATGATGAATGGCCAGGCCATACAGAAATTGTGTGGCTTATTAAAGAATCGAGATACAAGAGTTTATGACAAGCTGGGTCAATCAGCTAGCGAGGGTCAAGTACTTCCCTCTTCAGCGTATGGACCCTGCTTATTGCCTTCTAGTCTAAAGGTCATCAGCCTTCATTGCTCAATCCTCCTCTTCCTCCGATGCAGGCACCTGGTCCTTTCCCTTCATCAGCCTTCCTCCACCTTCCTTCTCTTCAGGGGTTTTGTCTGACGCATCAGCCAGAACTGCAGACCAAATCATTGGAAGAGGCTCTCTGTCCTCAACAGTTTGGATTTGGGAGCAATAACCTTATTATAGTATGAGTATTTAAAGGTTTATTCCAAGACATTATAACAAAAGGACAGACCAATAGAACACCAGACAGCAATCAAAAATTATCCAATCATATAGAAGAGTTGGGGGGGGGGGGAAGAAAGACCTTTCAGCCCTTCTCCGAATCAGAATAAAGATGACAATGATTAATATCTGGCATCTTCATGGTTACGTCTGCACCCAAGTTCCATTCCATGGATCCTTTGCTAATATAGCTTATACAGCTATATACAGTTTACACCATGATTAATCATATCTGTTTCCAATTATTATCTTCTGGATTACTGGCAGTTAGGAAAACGGTGGGAAATTTATTACAAAGTTTAAGGGTTAACACAGATTGATTTTTGAGTCATGGCATCATAGAACATAGAATAATAGAATTGGAAGGGACATCATAGGTCTTCTAGTCCAACCCCCTACTCAAGCAGGAGACCCTCTACCATGGTTGTCCACTCTCTTTTTGAAAGCCTCCAGTGATGGAGCACTCACAACTTCTGAAGGTAAGTCATCCCACTGATTGATTGTCCTCACGGTTAGGAAGTTTCTCCCTAGTTCTAGGTTGCTTCTTTCTTTGATGAGTTTTCATCCACTGTTTCTTGTCGTGCCTTTTGGTGCTTTGGAAAACAGTTTGACCCCTTCTTCTTTGTGGCAGCCCCTCAGATATTGGAATACTGCTATTCTGTCTTCCCTAGTCCTTCCTTTCATTAGACTAGACATACCCAATTCCTGTAACCATTTTTCATATGTTTTAACCTTCAGCCCCCTAATCACTCTTGTTGCTCTTCTCTGCACTCTTTCTAGAGTCTCAACATCTTTTTTATATTGTGATGACCAGAACTGGATGCAATATTCCAAGCGTGGTCTTACTAAGGCTCATGATTAAGAAAGATTTACTGACTGGCATCAGAAGCAGTTTTACTTCTGGTCATAAGAAGACTTGTAGCCTAATGGCAAATGTTGGGTACCCACGAGAATTTGGCATTGTTCAACAGCATGAGTTTTTCTCCTAACATGGCCTGGGGGCATCTAGCTTGGGTTTTTTTTTTTAATGTTTGAGTCTCAAATGCTTTTGTATTACTAACTACTTTCTCTAACCTGCTTCATCGGCATTCTTTCCCAAACCATAAATGTATGACCAGCTCAGCTTCCATTAACAATTTCAAGTTTCTCTGGACTGAATTCTTTTTTTGTCCCATTAGAAAACCAAGACTGGATTATAAACTAACCTCCTTCACAGCTGAGAAATGAAGTCAGAAAATGTGATGATTATTTGCCTACATTATTTGCACGTTTGTCAAAAAGCCAGCCTCGGAAGTGTTACAACGGATGCAAAAATCTATATTCATATTTAATTAAAAACTTAATTGCTCTTTACATATCTGACGGTGTGACAACAGCTGGTTGGTGTGACAGATATTGATGAATAAACAACAAACTGGAAGCAACCAAAATGGGAAGAAAAATAGGGGAGGGGAAAAGCTTTTTGTTTGTTTGTTTTTTAACAGCATCCTGAAAAGCCATTGGGAATTTATGTGATAAGAGAACGAAACATGGCATGGCAAGGATTTAAGTCTCACCAGGTCTGATGGAAAGGTGTGCACCGATCTATTCTAAGCAGTGGTGAAATCCAAATGTTTTACTACCAGTTCTGTGGGTGTGGCTTGGTGGGCGTGGCAGGGGAAGGATACTGCAAAATCTCCATTCCCTTCCCACTCCTGGGGGAAGGATATTGCAAAATTCCCATTCCCACCCCACTCTGTGGCCAGCCAGATATGATATCTGCTGGTTCTCCGCACTACTTAAAATTTCTGCCACCAGTTCTCCAGAATCTGCTGGATTTCACCCCTGATTCTAAGTCCTTTACTTCTGAATTGAGGGAAAATCCATAGATTACTTTTCTCTTAAGGCAGACTTCAGTTGAAAGTAATGGATTGAGATCACAGATACGACACCGAAGGAAGTAAAAATGCTAAGTACTGAAAGTATAAGCAAACTAATATAGAGTAGTAAATATGAGAAAGAATTTACGTAATTACCCACTAGAATTGTCTCTTCACAAAATCAAGAGATATACCAGTGTTGGCGATCTCCAAGTCTTACTCTAATTTTGACATCCACAAAAAATGAATTCTTCAGATAAATCAGAATTTTTACAAAATTAATTTCATGTTGCAACCATATTCTGAAATACATGTTCTCTTGCCATGTGGCTTTCAGAGTCAAATATCTTGCCAATCTAAACGGCACAGGCAGTTATACCTTCTTATCCAGATTTAGATAATTTACTTTTGTAGGATAGTAAATTTCTTTCCCGCTATTCAATTACCCACTGAATGCTTCGTGACTGGTTATGGGCTAAACCATGTTCTCCTCTGCATCACTGTTAGAACCGTTATTTGTGGAATGTCAGAGAACTGGAGCTAAAGATGATGGATTATGTAGGAAATAGTTTGTTGGAAGAAAATGAACATTTCTGTACTTTGGTCACACTTAGTAGTGGTCACACTACTAAGAAATGCAATAAAACTTTATATAATTTTCCAAAGATATTATGTGAAAAGCAGTAGTTGACATTTTGTTTAGAATAACCTCCGAAGAGCATTCGGGATATATTAGGTCAATATTGTGTGATATTTTATTGTGATTCATTCATTGTTGTGATGACCAATGCCTCAGGGCAAGAGTAAAATCATGATTGTTCATGGTTTGGGCTAATTTTAGCCAGACAGTTCTAAACCCAGGTTATATTTGGTGAGAGGAGTCCTTTCTGCTAAAGACCACAGATCTCCAGCTGAGCAGAAATTGTTTCTTGGTTGATAAGTTGCATGCCAAGCTTGGCAGCTGCACTTAATGACTTCCATTGTTAGATTAGGAAATGGCAATGGGTTATGCCAATGAATTTGCTTCTACCGCAGCCCCGAGGATTGCAACTTTTTTCAGCCTGAAACTTTCAGAGTTACCTCGGGAATAAATCCTCTCATAAGCATGCATGGTTTGCTTCAACATGTTTGTGGTTTGGAAATAAAACTGGGAAGATGAAGTTTGACAGCTTCATGCCATGCCTTGTATGGAACCCATTATTGGTCAAATAGCCCATTGTAATCAAAGGGAACTGTGGTCAGAGCTGCCATATGCAGAGGTTTGACTGGATAAACCCTTAGTATTAAAATAAATTACTTTGGCTTTTCAAGTTGAAACACCATTATGTGCTGGTATCAATCAGATGTTCTCCAATGGGGTAATGTTCTCTTTATATTAGCCACTTGGTGATTTTCACTTTGTGTTGAGGAATGCTGTGGAGTAGACTCAAGTATTATTTTCCTAGTGTTGCCCAAGTGTTTCTGCTGACCAACTGCATTTGTGGGCTTAACGTCTATGGAAATTCTCACTCACCCAGGTCATGGTTGTCCCAAAGGTTATTTTTCAAGAGGCAACTGGACTGGTTTTTCTTTGAAGACGTTTTGCTTCTCATCCCAGAAACTCCTTCAGCTCTGACTGGATGGTGGGGATTGGAAGGATTTATATTCCTTGCAGACAGTTGGTCATTTGCATTCTTTTTAGTGAGTCATTAAAGCCACCTGGATGTTTATCTGTGTCCTCAGGGTTGGCTAAGTGGTGCAAATGGGAGTGGAGTCTTTTTAGAACTTTTGAAAGGACCGTGTTGTAGACTGGAGATGACTGGAGAGAGATGCTGTCATATCCCTTCCCCTCTATTGAGATAGAGCTGTTCTATTTTGACATAGATGGCCTCTTTGACCCCTCTTTCAAACCAGTGGTCCTCTCTGTCCAAAATGCGGACTTTGCTGTCTTCAACAGAGTGGCCTTTGTCTTTTAAGTGCAGATGGACTGCTGAATCCAATCCTGATAGGTTAGTTCTCCTATGTTGTGCTTATTATGGGCTTGACCTTACCTCAACTGTCCATTACTCTTTCCGACTCATTCAGAGGAAGGAATGCAGTTCTCTAAGGATGAGTTCTGTCCCCAGATGCTTTCTCCTGTCCATCTTATTTTTCATGGCTATATAACAGTTTCCATTAAAAATCCTCCGTGTGCTTTGCAATCAAAGTCACAGCCAGAATCGTGGGAGAGGCTGCTCACAGATTTATCCTTGGCAGTGATGTTAGGTGAAGGAATTTTAAATCTGAATTTGGAGAGGTAGGGATGGGACGTTGGCGATTCCCCATAAGGCTGTGGGAAATAAGGCCAGTTAAAAAGCATCCATTCATGATTACACATAACGCTACTAGCCAACCACTCAGGCTCCTGCCCAGTAAGACATTACATTCTATCCAGGGTTACAAAACCAGGCTTGCGATTCTTATGGTCTATTTTCTCAACTAAACACTCCACTCAAAAACACATCCCTACATGTATCTGTCCAATTCAAAGTCCAGAGAAAGTGAGGTGGGATTCTTCATTAGGCTCAAAATGTGCACATTTCTCATTCATTTAATAATTTCTGGCAAGTCTTGGCTAGTCCTAGCTTTGAGTTCCTCTCATGCTTCCTAATGTTTTTTCCATCTGAATGCCTTCATCTCTGCCAGTTCACATGGGAACCATCTCTTATCTTCAGAACAATTTCTGCTGTATCTTCTTAGAAATAATCATCTTTAATCACTGGTGGCAAAATGTTTGCTTGCTTGGTGTCATGCACTCCCATTGGCCATTCCGCACGGCAAATATAAAAAGACACCATTGATTGAAAGACTCCATCCTGGTGGCTCTGGAGAGGTGAGACCATTGGACAGACTGATACTCCTTCGATGCTCTTTTTATAGAGATATTCAGGAACCCTTTTCCCCCAATAACCGATAGGTATCCTGGCTATTCCAGCACTGCTTATCTCCAGTGGCTACTTAAGGACAAACAGATTGTGATCACAGCACAGGTGGCTGGAGTCTGCACTGGGGAATTCATCGGACACACATGATTAACCCCATCGTAGCTATTTTACACAATTAACGCAGCAAAACCTTTTGCCTTATCACTCTCTCACTCTCTAGTATTTAATGACTAGATTAAGGATTGATATTATATTATAGTTAGGTCATGCTGTGTTTGGTTTGTATGTAATTGACAGAGTGGATGCCAAACTGTGATTTCAATATAGATTTTATTTCTTATTTGATTTTAACATAGAATTTTTAACTGGATATTCCTGGAGTGTTTTTAATTTGCTCCGGTCTTTGTAATAAACATTGACTTGACTTGAAGAAGTGCTGTATTTCTATAAACTAAGAGACAGTTAAGATAGGATAATAGGAAACTCTAAAGAAAGAAAGTTCTGTGAAGGGTAGTATGCTCTAGATAATTGTCCAGCATATGGAATCATTGCTCCTATTATAAAAACAAAACCTTTTTTTCAGACATTGCCACAAAAGACAAGAATTATCAAGACAAACAGTGATTATAAATGTTTATTTTAAGCCTTTGCTCTAAAGTTGGAATTAATTTATTTGAATGTAAAAGGGAACAATATTTGCATTGATACTCTTGTGGTACATAATTTAAATGCTAAATGACATGGTGCCAGAATAAACACTCTTTCTCCAAGACATAACATTCTATTATATACATTTAATTTAAATCTACAGAATTCAAATCATTGGTTTTCTTTTCTGCATTTTGTTAGAAATGAGCTGTTGGCTAAATCTGAACATGATTTTTAATTATTTGACAATATATTTAAAATGTTCTGTTGGTCTTTATAAAGAGACACGTTATTTTCAGGTAGAGTCTTCATTTGGGCACCTAACCAATAGAAGCTACCAGTTGCCTATTCTGGCTAAGAAAATGCTTGAAATTCTTTCACCTAGGTGAAAAATTCCAGATGGCTAGAAAGGATGAATTCATGCTTTAAATAGGAGAGGATTTTAATTCTCCTTTAGAAATTAACAAAAATCCAAATAAATATAAGGGGAAAAAATCAGGTGGAACCAGCTATTAGGTAAATAAAATGCTTCAAGTCCTGGGATGGAAAATCTGGGAACTCAGAACACATGTGGAGATACCACAGATATTCCAGCAGATTTATTTCTGAGAGATCTGGAAGAATGCACACATAAAGGCCAGAACGGTATTGTCTTGAAGAACAGAACATTCCAGAATTCCTTGGAGCATTTGGTTTCTGGAATGTGTTTTCTGCAGAAAACTAATCCATGTTGCATTTCACCCCAAAGGGGAAAATGGCAACTCTGGAAGGTGAATGGATTTCGGATGGAAGCAAAGAAAATTTTATGAAGCTGTGTGGAATTTGATGAGCAAATAAGGAGATGAATGTTTCTTTTCCTCTAAATGAAATGGAATATGGTTATAGACAGATACGTCCCCTTTTCTGAATGTTCCAATACAATTTGCATCCAAACACATTTATAAATTGAAAAAAAAATCTGGTGCATATTCAGAGTCGAACTAGAACCATTTCTGCTAAAATTGAAATGGGGTTGAACCATGTTGCTGTTTCAGACACCTGTCCTTCAAATGTTACCTTTATGCAATGGATCACCATCCTCTGAACTTCAGAAGACAGGATTTTGTTGAATATTTTACTCTTCCTGGAGACGCTCGTGGTAGCCAAGACCATCATCTCCCTCTGTCGCTGCTTCCTGCACACCTGGAAGGATCCCATCCATTTATTATAATGGTTAAAAGGGAGATCGAACCCTGACTCTCTGACTTTAGTGTTGTTTCCTTCTAGAAGCTTCCATTCATGACTTCCCTGCATAATGAAAATTAATTGCCAACTCACCTTGACAATTCAGTTGTGTTCGATCGTGTTTCATGGAGCTGCAAGGGTCACTCGATGTGTTCCTTAAGCAGCCTCTTCAATCTGCAGAGAAGGGTAACCTTTTGCTGCGGTCTATACCAAGAAATGCTAATGATGATGCTAAATGTCATTGTTTATTCAAGAATCAATACATCAAACTGCCCCTTTTTATGAACCCTGTTCAAATGCATTCTCTCCTCATCATAAGAGAACCCCTCTGCAGCCTATCCACGTTCCTTTTCAAAAGCCAGAAGGCCTTAATGCAGGGCAGGGAGTAGCTTCATTCCTGACTGGGGTCGCTGTGAGTGGACACTGACCTTATCACTAATGGCCAAAGTACTGAAATGATCTCAAGGAGTTTCAGTAACGGATAAAAGTCTGTAGAGATTCTCAGTCATCCTGGTCAGGGTTGTCCCAAAGGTGCTTTTTTCTGGAGGCAACTGGACTTTCTTTTTGAAGACCTTTCACTTCTCATCCCAGAAGCTTCTTCAGCTCTGACTGGATGGTTGGGAAGGGAAGGATTTATACTCCTTGCAGAAAGCTGGTTATTTGCATCTTTTTAGAGGGTCATTGAAGCACTTGGAGGTTTATCTGTTTTCCTTGGGGTCACCTGAGTAGTGCAAATGGTTCCTGTAATCTGCAATTTTTCTTTCTCTGGAAATCCATTCCTACTCCCACACTATTCCAAGGGTCTTCATCCCAAATTGTATAGCTAAGGTTTCCTTTAGCAACTTTACAAAAAGCCCTATTATCAGACACCCTACTTCAGATCCTACTGGGTGTTCTACTAAAATTATGTCTTAAATCCAAAAATCAGTTCAATGAGGTGTGGAGGCAACACAATTTGTTTCATTAAAGCTCTTCACTTTGCTGCAAAACAGTGACCGACACTTACAATTGCCAAGTGATGATCCTGCACATACGTTGCCCACGAAGCCTCTTGTTGCACCATTCCTAAAAATAATAGCTGAGACTCAAATCCACCTTCATAAGGAAGGAGATATCTAAAGCAGCTTTTCCTCTGGAAATTCAGCAGAGGCAGAAGTAAAAAGCAGAAACCTGTGGAGGAGACGTGGTTGCATTCATGAGTCTGGAAACTAAATTGTTCTCGCTGTATCTAGAAACCCACTTCGTTATTTTTCTGTAGGCATTCTTAAATGAGAAGTTGATTAATTCCTTGGAGCTGTTATGGATGTGACAACATTTTGAGCCGACCCCATCATAATCCTTGAAGGAGAGAAATAGTATTTCATAACTTTAAAAGTATGAAGACCCAGGGAAGCAAATCTTCAGCTAAGGTAACTAGGAAGAATTTCAAACTGTTCATAATTTCCAACTTTAATGAAATCTACCAAAATCCAACAAAATGGAAATGAAAGTATGGAAGGACAAATCACCAGGAGTGAACGCACTCTTTATGAAATATTCCTTTGTGAAATTTTGAGCCTTGATTTATTTACTGAACCAGGAGTATCTAAAATAAGACTCAGCAGTTTAGGCCACATATCATACTGAGCCTCAGTGCAGTCTGCTTACTTTAGACTTGTGAGAGATAAATGAACAAATCACAGTTTTAGAAATCCAGTTTCTAAATCGTACAATGGTTTGATTACAATTCGAGATCTCTTTGCGGAGTTCAGACCTAGTAAATGGTGACTTGTTTATGTTTTCTGCTTAACTGTTATGCTTCATATGTCCATTCTCCAAGGCTCTTTTCTTTCATCAGTAAACAAATGCTTTTTGAGATTGGTCTCCTTTTATGGGAATGGCAATCTTCTTTTTTCCAAATAAATATTTCTCTTCATTAGCAGAAGAAAATAAATCATCTTTTTTTCTGCTTAATAAAGACCATTTTCTTTCATTGGAAATCAATGGATTTAGATTTTGAGCCTAAACTAAATATTTTTGAGTTCCCAAATTATGCTAAACGATGATTCATTTTATTATGACTTATTAGATAAAACACACCTGATGCGGTTCAAACAAAATGCCATGTCACAGATTGTGGTTTATAAATGACCATGGTTGGATGCATACAATATTCTAAGACAGCACCAAGCAAACTTTATTACCAACCAGTGGAAATGTTGTTCCACTGTAGCTCATTCAGAGCTTTTGTGTCTTCTTTAATTATGTATCATTAAGTCAGGATTAACTGTTAATGACCAACCACATAGACCAGGGGTTTTCCAACCTTGGCAACTTTAAGACTTGTGGACTTCAACTCCCAGAATTCCTCAGCCAGCCATGGAATTTTGGGAGTTAAAGTCCACAAGTCTTAAAGTTGCCAAGGTTGGAAATCCCTGATATAGACTTTCTCCAGGATAGTCTGCCCTAACTCCCAATGGTGCCCTCATTGCGATTGTCCATCAACCTTTCTGCTGGTTGTCCTCTTCCCTTCCACCCTTCCCAGCATTATGTACCTCTCAAGAGACCAGTTATCTTTATGAGGTTTTATTCAGACAACCGTGCACCACAACTTAAAAACAATATTCAGAGTTCCCTGAGGCCTATTAAATACTTTTAATGACTTACTGGAAACAAAGCTGTCAAAGAGACATTCAGGAGATTGACAGGTGCAATGGAGCCCATTTGCCCTATGAGTCATACCAGTTTAAATTTGAAGCAGGGCGGCTGAAATCCATCAGCTGACAATGTAATCCACCATGAACTGTAAACTAACTCACATCAGATGGTGGATCACAGGCTGGAAAGTACCTGAATTCCAAATGGGTTACCATTTCAGCCTCCAGTTTTGTTTTGTTTTTTTCTCACATCCCTGGAATCTGATCAGGGGGTTAAAAAATTACTTCTTAAACAGGCAACATTCCTACTTTGATGGTTGTGATAGATAAAGTATCACAGTATTTGAACAATCTTCTCTCAGTCTGCAGTAGACAGTCTTGCTCAGAGTTGAATTTGGAAGTGGTCAATGTCTATTTGTTTAGATATACACGCATGCTAAAGTACATCCCCCAAAATACAAAGCACCAAGAGTGAACCATTATTGCTTGATCTTTCACAGTCTGGCCAGACTGTCCTTTGTGTTCAGTAACTGGACTGGGAGGAGGTCTGCAGCAGCCTTTAAAGTCCAGTCGGATGGTGCCAATCCATGCACAGAACCAACCACATCAAACAAGGCACCGTGGATTGTTCAAACAGCAGACTCAAGAAACTCAAGAAACAAGAACCACTAAGATTTTTGAGGAGATTGTTGTTGCCTGTACTATACAGTAATATAACAACATCTTGAAAGTCTACTAAAGGGATTCTCCTGCACATCTCACTTTATACCTAGTAGAATCAAGGTGGAGTTACTCTGAGTTTCTTTCTGTCCCACACTTCCTCATTCCCCTGGATTCAAGAAACTTTTATGTAACAATCTTGTTGCCGTCTCCTCTGGTTTACCATCACAGTTTTTTATACATACAACTTTTAACAGTGGGACAACTAAAATGGACTTCAGCTGCCTCCTACATGGGATGAGAGTGAGGTGGAGATGACATCATGAGGACATGTCTCTTAAAAGCAGTTTGCTTGACATTTTCATGCCTGCAGTTGTGCGAGGATATGTTGCCAATTCACTTTGTGACCGAGACCCTATTTTCTGCCTTATATTTGACCTACAATAGCTAACTTAAGCTTGCTTACTTAAGACTATCACTGGAGGTCACAGCACTTGTATGTTGTGGTCAGAAATGGAGCTTAATCACCACTTCTATGAAGCGCCAGGAATGCCTTTTGTATTTATAGTGCAATATAGATGTTCCTCATTTTCCCTTTGAACTTGTCAGATGCTGGTGGTGTTGATGGACTTTGACCTAATGCCCCAGACAGACCTGACCACAAGTCCAAGGACAGAAGGCAGCCGCTTAATGACCTGCTGGCATTTAACTTTGTTTTAAATGGATCTGCATTGTCATACTTACTAAGGCTGCAATTTACTATTAGTCATTTTCATTTGAACATTGCCACAGAGGGAAAATAATCCAAACAAAGTTGAGCAACCATTGTGTTGATTTTGTTTTTCCGAAAAGTAAATCTCATTTCATCCCATCCCATATTTATATAGAAGTAAGAAAGGATACTTAAGTACGTGCTTAGGGAAGATGGAACGTGCCTTACATTTTTCAGAAGAACAATTTTATGGATTCAAGCTAACTCGGGTAAAACCATTTTAAATATTCAAGTTGTTCTTTGGTTTTCTCTGATACTAATGAGATATTTTTAAATTAAAATTTCCAAACATCAATGGAGTTGCATTAATGGGTTTGCAGAGTTTTGCCCACAATGAAGGATCCTTTGACTTGGATTAGTAGCACAGAAAAGATGTACAGAAAAGTATCTCAGCTGCCTTTCCATGATCATCTGGATTGTCATGAGAACTCTCTTCACCTCCATTTTGGTTTAGGCTGCAATTCAGACCAGGTGTTTGGATGGTGCAGAGTCATCCATGGGAATTCGTCTTCTCTCTCCCTCTTCCCAACTTTTCTCTTTGCTATAGAATTATTGTTCTCCCAATGGGTTTGTGTGAAACCAATTTTCCATTTGACCTTGGAAGGACATAGGAAGGACCTGGGAGGCAGTTGGAGTGAGAGGGAACTCAGTTGAAGTTCACCATCTCAACTTAGTGTTGTATTCATTGCTGTTGTAATCATACACTGTGTGGGTATGCTCATCATTTATCTGAAGCCCTCCACCCCATTCCTTCACATGCCATGTTGAGGGATTGGGGCTATTTTTGAACTGAAATGAAAAGAAGGATTCCTGCATTAAGACTTGAAGAATAGCCTCTTAGCCATGGGGGCCCCACGATTTATGTTGCCGACTCAAGGATGGGAGCCTTGCGGTTTAATGTGGCCACAAGAAAGTCCCCCTTTTCCTGTTTGACTCAGCAGCTAAACAGGCCCATCAATTCTGGTAAATATTTGGATTCGAGACCTCAAGGGTCGATAGAATAGACTGAGGAGTTGAAATAACATCCTGAAAGAACATAATGGTGGACCTCCTGTATAGTTGCTAACAAAATGATCTGGACGAGTCTGCAATATCGCCTGTAATCCAGTGGGTGACCGCACTGGGCCTAATCAAGGCAGAGAAAGATGGAGGAAAAATACCTGGGAAGAACACTGCAGATCACTTCCCTCCAGTGTTGCCAAGACAACAAGAAACCAAGTTTTCCTTCTGACAAAGTCAATGTTGACGTTTCTCTTTATTGAGGCATAACAAGCACACCAAAGTGTTTAGGATAAAGCTTTTTTATTACAAATACATTATTTGGGTTTGGGACTCAGTTATAAATTGCTGTGATATGTTTAGCATAGAAAGCTTATCTTTTTTAAAACTATAGATAGCACTCTTGAATTTTTCCAAATAACTTTTGGGGTATTTAAATACAGATTTATTATCTCATTTTTAAAGATTTTTTTAATCCCGTCTTTTTATTTTTATAAATAATTCAAGGCAGTGAACAGACCTAATGCTTCTTTCTCTTCCCGTTTTTTCCACAACGACAACCCTCTGAGGTGGGTTGGGCTGAGAGAGAATGACGGGCCCAAAGTCACCCAGTGAGTTTTTCATGCCTAAAATGAGACTAGAACTTGCCATCTCCTGGTTGCTAGCCTGGTGCCTTAACCACTAGACCAACTGGCCATTATTTGGCACGAAAGCAAAATAACTACTTGTTGCATTGCTACAGCAGGTTTGATGCTGTGATCTATTTAAGAAGCAACCCGGAACAAAAATGTTTGCTTATTTGTTTATGACATTTACAGTTCTGTAGCCGGCCTTCACTGTAGGCTCTGGCAGGTATGAAATAGAGTGATAATTATACAAACGGGGGAAAAGCACTCCTGAAATTGTAATAGAAAATACACCAGGCTAGCTAACATGACACAAAACAGCTCATATTGAAGGTGTGATAGAACAGAATTGATTTAATCACCTTTCAAAATGCCGGAAAGAAAGGCACTTTAATTTTTAAATATTCCCTGTGCTTTTCTCCCATTTGCATTTTCATTTCCTTGCAGGCGATCTGTGGACTTGATAGAGAGTTGAGGATCATTCTAAACATGGCAGCATCTGGAGAGAAGAATCCCTTTGTGCCTCTCTGAATGAGGGATACAAGCCTTTTCCCACAGCAAACTAAATCTAAAATCCCTCTTCTTTCACTAATTGAATAAGGACATAAACCATTCGTACCAAGTAAATCCACATTAATTTATTACAAAATTTCACCCTGTCCTATTGGGTACTCGTTATTAAATTACCTCCGCATGTACGAAATCTGATACGTGGGTGTAGGCGCTTTCTTGTCATATCCATTCTTCAAAAACTAGGGATTCAGACCATCACAACAATGCTGGAACTAATGAGGAATCAATTGCACACAGCAGGTATTCTTCTGTGGTCTCCCCTAAATGTCATTGTTCTTGTATCCTGCCATTGTTTATAGGTCTCCAAGCATAAGTGACATTATTCATCATGCTTTTTAATACATTGAGATCATCCCAAAGTTCTGTTTTCCAGTTAATTAAGAACACCGTCCTCATTCTCACTGTGAAATTATAGACAAAATCAGAAACAATGAGAGAAAAGCTACTGGAATGGAGGAGGGCTTGGAATCTGGATCCATCTGCCTGGAATCATCAGGACTTAAGCCATGAAACCCAGGCTGTACGTCAGACATTAAGGGGCAAATAGTTTATTAGGAACCAAGTATAAGAGTGTCAGACCCTCCTTTAAGTAGCTTGATGAGCATAACAAATCTGAACTTGGACAATTCAACAAATTTGAAGACAAAAGAGAAAGAGAGAAATGAAGAAAAAGGATGACCTTCTCAGCCATGACAGGTGTCAACAAGAAAAACAAATGCTGCAGAAGTTTTGGGAGTGCTCCAGTGACTGAACTTAAGAATCCAACTTTCACCTGAAACCCTGAGCATTCCTGGCCAGTTTGTGATTGTTTTTATAAGTGGGTTCCCTGTAGAAAATTGGTGGATAAAAGACGCACCTGGCAGACTTATGAGGCGTACATAGCATTTAAAGTGAGTTATACCTTTCAACCTCTTAGAATCGTTAAACGTAAGATGCTTTGAATGGCATGTAAACCTGATTTTTACGGTTTCAGAAATTGCCAGTAAGCATTAGTTCTGGTGCATTAGAAAGATTTTTCTTTCTCTTCTCTTTGAGAAAATCAGAGAGATACCGATTTCTGCTAACATCAGTTTAAAGGTCAGGCAATCCACACATTGATTTCTCTACCAACCGTATCTTGTTGTGAGTTTCGTAATAAAGCAGTGAACATTTGGCAATTCTTGGAGGAAAAAGAGTTGATTCTGAGTGCCGAAACTTAAGTCACACGTTCAAATTAATTACACGGATAACTTTGAGCAGAACCCAGCTATCTAGATTTTCTTTGACACAATCTCAGCAGTGATTAAGCAATGAGAACAGAAATGATTTCTTTCTTAGTCTATCTTACATCTGTATCTAATTTGTGCATAAAAGGTTGGTTGGTTTAGATCTTAATGTCTTTGTACTCTTTTTCTGGAGAAATGCGTAATAGCTTTGACTTAGATGCAGCGTATATCGTAATTTGTTCAATTCCAACTGTTTCTGCTCCCTCTATATATCCTTGAATTCCATTTTGATTCAACCGACCTCTCAGTGAATGGAGACTTCTATCATCCTAGCATAGAGCAGTATTAAGCAATATGTTAGGATTCAGCAGGCACGTAGAACAATGTGCCATGTATATCATCCTGCAATGTATGGGGGCATAGATGAGAAGGTGCTTGGATCTGGACCAGATGGCTACTCCCTTGTATAGGTACCATGAGTAGGTATCGATTAAGGAATTGTTTCACCTGGTTAGTAAACAAAAATAAGAAAGCCCACAGTACTAGGGGTGAAGTGGATTCCTTACCAAACAAGCTTAGAATTCTTAGTTTTTATTGTATGAAATTTTCCTGTTGGGTTTCCTGTTCAGGATTTTTTTTTTAAAAGTAACTTGCATTTGCTCTTATGCTGTTTTACATTTTGATACCAATATTATCATAAGTGGAAATGATATTTTGCTGCAGATAAAGGACCACAGGATGAAAGGTACCTGCTTACCATTAAAAAAAAAAGAAAACTGGTAGATTTATTCTTTTAGCTCCGTCTATACCAGGGACGCGGTGGCTCAGTGGCTAAGACACTGAGCTTGTCGATTGAAAGGCCGGCAGTTCAGAGGTTCGAATCCCTAGTGCCGTGTAATGGGATGAGCTCCCGTTACTTGTCCCAGCTTCTGCCAAGCTAGTGGTTTGAAAGCAGGTAAAAAATGCTAGTAGAAAAATAGGGACCACCTTTGGTGGGAAGGTAACAGCGTTCCATGCGCCTTTGGCGTTGAGTCATGCCGGCCACATGACCACGGAGACGTCTTCGGACAACTCTGGCTCTTCTGCTTTAGAAACAGAGATGAGCACTGCCCCCTAGAGTCAGGGATGACTAGCACATATGTGCGAGGGGAACCTTTACCTTTACCTTTTATACCAGAGAAGTGCAGATGGAGAAAATTCTAGCCACAGAATTCAGTATTTTGGCATAGGGAAAAATAATAAAGACAAATCAATCCTGTTTTTCTTTGACACAAGTGTAGATTTCAATTTAAACAATTAAACCAGCAGAACAATGTCATTGCTAATGGCAAAGTGTTATCCGTGGAATAGCTTGCCTCCTGGAGATTTTCAAAAGTCGACAACAACCATTTGACTGGATGGCATGAAGGCTCCTGACTTGAGCAGGGGATTAAGACCAGGAGACCTCTGAGGTCCCTTTCAGTCCTATGATTTTATGTCCAGTTTTGCAGTCAAGAGCACCTGGGGAGAGTCAGACCCCATATTTGTTATAACTAGAGGAACAATCTGGAGTATTTAGTTCTAAAGCCCAACACGACTAGGCCAAAACTGCAGCTACTGCAGACTGAAGCAACATTTGTTTGGCTGCTTTTGCACCTGAAAAAAAAAAAAGCCCACATCATCAAGAGACTGGGGTGAATTATTTGTTCTAGCCTTGCCCATAAAATCCAGCAAGTTGTGCCAAGAAGGTGAATTATGAGGCAAAAGGGGGAAACCAAACAGGTTTCTAGTAATGAAGTGTCACCCCTGCAAAAAAAAGGTGGAAGGAAGAATGATGGAAAGCTGGAGTTCTCTGAAGCCAGGCAGAACGTTCACCTTCCCAGATTTACAACGGCAACAGTGCAGAGCCAGTCCAAAAATCACGAATTCTTCTTTCTGCCTTTGCAAAATAAAGCCACAGAAAAAAAGAAAGTGTCAGTCTCCCTAAGAAGAGGTGTTTTCTTTCATACGGGCCTTATTTTTTTCCTTTTGTATTCCCATTAATCATTATTTTAACTCCCGGTGATGCAATATAATGTTTCACTTGATGAAAGAGTAGCTTAACTCTAAAGGCACCGAGGCTTTCATCGTGGCTCTACAACAGACCCCTGGAAAAGTGCAGTCAGGGGGTGGCCTTTCACCAGGAAAGGGACATTTCTGTGTCTTCATAACTATGTAATTTGGTTTATTCCTACATTAGCAAGATTACCTTCCCATAAAAGTAGAATGAGCTTTGATGTCTCCTCTCAAACTCTGTTGGAACACATTGCCCGAACACATTGTCAAAATATTCCGATGTGCTCAGAAGAATCCTGATCCGGGCAAACCCCCTCCAAAGTATGATCTTCCCAAGGAATTAATCAATACATAATTCAACGTATGAGTACACTGGGACACCAAGCCTTCCCCCGGTTTCTCCCCATTTATGCTATGGTCCTACTATCCAGGTTAGTGGCTGTTAGCCCTGTGAGGTAGTCCGGCTAAAAAGGACAACTCTGTCTTTATTGTTTAATGATAATAAGATAATTCACATAACATTGCAAGTCTGGAAGCATTTCTTCCTTCCTTTCCTTCCAATTTCGGGGAAACTAGGAAGGGTCCCTTCTGAAAATATTTTCCATGCTCTTCTACTTTCTGTGGGGAAAATATCTTTTGTACCTTAGTTGTCCATTACTGGGACAATTTCCAATTTAGCGTGTACCCGGCACATTCCCAGTTAATCCCAGTATCCAGATCAGAGCAGGAATAGACTGTATACCAGTCAGTTCAGCTCGTAAAAAAGCAAAGCTTGTTTTTCTTTTTTTACTGATTAAACCTCAGCAAACCTCCCCCAAACTGATAAAGCAGGAAGAAAAAAAGACACAAGCAAGAGGCAACAATTTACATTATCTATATCTTCCTAGTTATATTAAAAAGCCCAGAACGTTCCATGAGATCCTGGATGAAACTGATTGCAAACTGATTGCACGCTAAATAAGAGCCGCCTGTGAGTTACGATTGCATAGAAAGCATGTGCAATTTTAGGCTGAATTAACAAATGTATCTTGAGAAGAAAAAAATCCATGTGGATTGTGTCAGCCCTCCGTCTTGTGTACTAGGGCCGGTTCTGGGAGCTACACTTTGTAAAGAAGATTCAGAGAAACCAGAACAGCTTCAGGAAGGGAAAAACCACAAACTAGGTACTACATTCTGGGATAAGTTGTAAAAGAACTGAATTTGCTGAATGAAGACACCGTCTTCCAATATGTGGTTGGAAGGTGATCCATATGACAAGGTTGTTCATTCAAGATATGGAGGAAGAATGCATTTAAGCTACAGGAAAGTTGATTCTGATCAAATCCAAGAAATAATTTTTCCAATGAGTCAAAACGGTTCAGCAAAGGAACCAACTAACCAGGGAGAACCTGCCCAGCTCTTCCACCTGATTCTCTTTAGCTGCCTGTCTGCCTTAATTTTGAGAGTTGGACTTTTAGCCAAAGGGTTTCATTCACAGAATTCCCATAGCTTAATTGCTCCGTAGCCTTTAGTATTCAGAAGGATGAAGTTTTATCCAATTCAACATTTAATATATCATTGATATTAAACCATTGACCATTAACAACTTCAAACTGTAAATTCAAATTAATTGTATTAATATGTCACTAATTGTATATTTATTAAGTATGTACCCAAGTTATCTATTCATTAAAATAGATATAAATCTCCATGTTTGCTCCTTTGCTTGCAACAAATAATGTTCAACATGGTGAACAGAAAAAAATGAACAGGAGCGAAATCTGGTTCTCTTTAACACCATCTGTTTTAGTGATAATGTTTTTACTTTTTCTTTTTTTCCCTTCCTTTTTCTCCAAAGTTCATAATTATTCTGATGATATACTCTATTTCACTGCATTTCCAGTTTATGCAGTCACTAAAAACTGCTAATAATAGTCATTCCTATAATTTTGTGCACCATCGCTCATTGAAAATGTTTCCAAAAATCTCATTCTGAAAGGGTCCCTTTCTCCAAATAACTAGTTTATTCTGGTTTCCACTTCCCAGAATGACACCAGCAAGGGCTGTGCTTACAAATAGGGCATGCCTCATAACTTTTGATTTCTTTTCTTTCTAACAATGAATGAAATATACAGATGGCCTTCTGGTTCCTACTCCCTGGAGTTGCGGTTTATTAAAACTGCAACCGTTTTTTTCCTTTCCCATTTGCACTGGTTTCCATCTAGAGTTCATCCTCCACTTTATAAGAAACATGCTATTCATGGAAATGGCGTTATTGGAAACATAAATCATGACATAAACCCAGCTTACACACACCCTATTGTAACTTTTGTGGATTTTATTGGAGGTGGGGCAGAGAGGGTGGAAACTACTTCCTGGGCAGTTAGTTGCCGTCGGAATTGCTAAAGAAAAGTTTCCTTCAGGTTCAGCACAATCCTGGTGAGTTGGCTGGTTTTAATTTTTTTTCGTCTTCTGCCTCTCACCAGCTTTTTCAGCCACAGCAAGGATGGGTGAATTCAGAATAAATAAAAATGCAAACAAAAAGGCATTTGATCCCTGTTTGATCTCTACAGAGTTGTTGCAATTGTTGTGTCTTTTACTTACAGCAAATTAAATTGCACTAAAGGTTCAGGGAAAAGCACAAAGTTAGAAAGGGTTGCCATCTTGACGGTAGGGTGCCTAGACTTTAACCTCTCGGTCAAATGTTCTGTTTTTAGACCTGCTGCAACTTAAATCTTTAAATAGAAATGTTTTCTTTTCTTTCAGAAAGAAAAACAGGATTTTAGGCTCTCCAACACTACCACAAAACCTCACGTCACACATTTGCTACACGATCGTAGGAACCATCATTGTCAAATTCTGGCCTTGAAGGAGAGAGGTGGTTTCTGTTGGTGGCAACTATTGTCCTCCTCTCTACAGCTCCTTCTGAAGGCTACTCAAAGACGTCTTGGAGCTTACAGTGAAGCTTTTCCTCTGCTCCAGTTATTGGGCACTGGTTGAACGTGGCTGGAAGAGGAAATCAGCCCTGCAGAGTAACAAGATAACTGGGACCCTTTGTTGAGTTCTTTGCAAGTGGATTAGTTTAGTGTGGCTGAATAACTGAATAACAGAGTTGGAAGGGACATTGGAGGTCTTCTAGTCCAACCCCCTGCTCAAGCAGGAGATCCTGTGCCATTCCAGACAAATGTCTGTTCAGAGTCTTTAAAAACCTCCAGTGATGGAGCACCCACAACTTCTGGAGGCAAGTTATTCCACTGATTAATTGATCTCGGATTATAGAATAACCGAATAACAGAGTTGGAAGGGACCCTGGAGGTCTTCTAGTCCAACCCCCTGCTCAAGCAGGAGACCCTTTGCCATTTCACACTAGTGAAACGGTGGCTGTCCAGTCTTTTCTTAAAAACCTCCAGTGATGAAGCATCCACAACTTCTGGAGGCAAGTTATTCCACTGATTAGTTGTTCTGTGTTAGGAAGTTTCTCTTTAATTCCAGGTTGCTTCTGTCTTTGATGAGTTTCCATCCGTTGCTTCTTGTTTCTTGCCTTCAGGTGCTTTGGAGAATAGGTGGACTCCCCCTTCTTTGTGGCAGCCCCTCAAATACTGGAATCCTGCTATCATGTCATCCCTAGACTGGATAGAATTAGAGGAACTATTTATGGACAGCAAAGGGAATCTACTGGAGGTTTTCATTCCCTAATTTGGTGGAAAACGAGTGTGGGGTGCATTTGTCCTTCCTTCCTTGCATGTTCAAATTACATATTTTTGCAACATCTGAAAGTTGGACTATGTGTGTTGTGTGTGTAATTATACTGGTAAATATCTTGGTAATTGCATTTAGCAAGCATTCCCTGTAACAAAATCACCTTCTATAGCTCAGATCAAAGAAAAGTTTAAAACCATCAGAAATAGCCCATCTACTGTAAGTAAATTGGCCCATTCCCAGGGGAGGTGCCATCCATTGTTAGAAACTGTCTGGAGCTATGAAACTTCAAACATTTCAAACTTTCTCCACATAGGCCCCAGATTTTTCTCCTTAAATCTAATATCTCTCTTATTCCCTTAACGTTTCAGAAGAGGACTGTTATAGATTAAGGGCCATTTTAAAGGCCATGTTGCCAGCTGAAATAAATGTTAATAATTTTTGAGAATGGAAGAATGACACTAAATGAACTCTGTAGGATACACAAACTATTATCTGTCTTTATAGCCCCTTTGAGTTGTAGCTTTTAACATCTGAGACATTTTCTAGGCCAGGGAAAGGAGATGGAAGGAGAGCTTTGGTCCTGATCAACTACAGATGCTACGGCTTAATCTCATTGGAAAAGCAGCTCAAACAACTGCCTTCCAGGCCATTAAGTGAAGAAAGTCGAGCTTTCTTCCCAATTATTCATTTGTGTTCCCTCTCTTCTTTTGGGAACTGACACTTTCCTGAGGGCATCTAAAAATGGGAATGTGACTGATAATTCCCCATGAACTAGAGGCTTCCCACTCCCAGGGCCCTGCTCTCAAAATGCTCTTCTCATCCTGGAGGAAGAGCTTTCTGCTTGTGGGGGGATGCAGCTCTCAGGGAATTACTGTGTTGGTTGGGGCCATCAGAAGAGGAATCACTGGTTTCATGAATGCTTTCCATGTGATGGGAAGATGGGAGGAGAAACGGAAGTCTTCCTGTTGTTTTTACTGGTAGGGTAAAGAAGAGGAATAGGAAAGGTTGAGAATTAGGTGGTTGAAGGAAAAGGGAGGATGAGAGGCAGAAGAAGAGGAAAGGGAAAATAGGAACAGAAAACGGGAGAAGAAAAAGGAAGGAAAATGGTGACAAGAAGAAAAAAGAAAGAAGAGAGTTTTAGAAAATGAGGATTGTCAAAGGAGGAGGAGGGATGAAAAGAGAGCAAGGGGCCTTGATCACGTGATCAAAGACCCGCCCCTTTCTATGTTCATTGCCACGCATGGAAAAGGGGTGGAGCCTTCATCAGGCAGTCATAGTTGCCATCTTGATTTTTTTTTTACCCTCATCCCTGCTATGAACACCTTTGTCTTGTACTGGGTTTTCCTTCTACTGAAGGGAGACAATTCCCTTCACCCCAACTCTCTCATCAGCTTCCACCTCCTCTAAAACACATTCTTCCCCCACCCCAACTGCGAAGGTCAGAAGCAACTTTGCAGTGGGGTCACTTTGCCTGCACATGTTGCTGTGACATATCAGTTGAAGGTGGATTTCTGACCCAGTTGCATCAATAGTGAAATCATGAGTTCTACTTACGGGGGATTTTAGGAGGTTATGGAACTGCAGAGTTGGAAACTCTTTCCTTTAGGGACTTTTCCTTGGAGGGGTGTGTGTGTGTACTGGGTAAGAGGACAAACACACATTCTATGTGTCCCATACACACCCTTGTCAAATACTCAGGAGGCTTCCCTTTTGGGGAGGGGGTGGGTGCATCTGTTAAAGTTGATACTTGCTGGCAAAGCCACAGAAGAATACATTCGGTCTGCAGCCCAGACAGCATTAGCGTGATGATAAATATTTCTACCAAGACAGACCACCGGGCCGTTTGCCCTCCATCCAAATCTGAGAGGAGAGAGAGAGTAAAAATAATAATAATAAATCCTTCAGGAATAATGATAAGTTGATCCTCGGCTATATTGTATGTCACTGTCAACTCTCAGTTTACTAAAATATTACAGAAGCTCTTACTCCTAAAGTCTAGAAAAATAGGACTCTCTAGCACTGTTATCCAGAGGCAGATTTATTCTTGCTGCCTGTCTGCACAAACCTGAATGGCTTTTTTGTTGCTGTCGTAACTTTTTAAAGTTCAGAAGTCCGAGTGTGCTTGCATTAGCTTTTTATAGGAGCACAATTATTTTCTGTCTCAATGTGGGTCTCCTGCAGAAGAGTCCTTCCCAGAAAATTCCCCAGACACTAGAAATAACTGGGGCTAAAAATCAGAGGTAGAGGCAAAAATCCAAGATGCAAGCATTGCAATCAAGTCCTGTCCCTTTTCACATCTTTAATTGCATGGTTGCCACTACCATTTTGTGTCCCCCCCCCTTCCATCCCTCCCTCCCAGACTGCAGCTGCCCCTTGGTGAGTCTAGAACAGCAACTAAACGAGTCTTGAGTGAACTGTTGCAGAACCGACAAAAGTAGCACAGCTGGCTCTCAGCACAAGAGACACAAACACCATAGAAACCATGGATGGATTTGATCCAGAATCACCATTAATTTCTAACTCATTTTTTTAAAACAGAACCATACCTTCATCTTTCTAGGGAGAACTCAAGGCATCTAAGAAAAATTAAAAATAAAAGCAGAATTTTAAAAAAGTAATATTTTGACCTATATAGATAAACACTATAATCAATATTACCACCATTTAATAATTAACAGCTTGGCAAAAGTGATTAATTTTGTCAATGGAGGCCTGCAGTAATTGGCTTTGAAATCATCATCATTATCATCATCATCATCATCCTGGACCATGGGGTTTGTGGGTTGCTTAAGAAATCTGTGAATGACACTCACTGGGAATAAGAGCCATGTTAAATATTAGCATCCCTTCGTTCTTCTGGAACATTTTCAGGGGTATCAGGACTGAAAATCAGAGAACTACCAACTCATTTTTATCTAATCCAAGGATTCTTAAATACACTGATTAACTTCTGGACTGGGCCTCCAGATTTTATTATGTACTTGATTTGATTTATGCCCCTCCTTTCTGCTTTAGGGAAAGTAGTTCACAAATTGGTAAAAACAATAGAAAACAAAAATGAAAATAAAAACAGAAACAATACACCCACACCCCCTTGTGCTTTCACCTAAAACTAGTGGCTGTTTTCAATATCACAAATAAAATCCCCCATTTGCCAGTCTAGGTGAAAAAAACAACGAGAAAAATCCATCTTTCCCAGAATTCCATTCACTCCCCTCTGAACTGGAGTATGAACATAAAGGTGGGATGGAAACATGGAAAGCGTTCTGTTTCAAAGAATAACACTGCTAAATGAGAAAGGAGGCCTTTGCTTTTAGAGAACAGGAAAAAAAATTGCCTATTGTTCACATCAGTGTGTTTAATGCAAAAACTAACACAATTCTGCCCATATAAACATTTCTAGTGTTTCAAAGTAATCCAGCTCTTACTGTGTTCTTTGATGGATCTGTTGAACATCTTGATTATAACGGAAGGCGCCAGATTATTCAAAGACAGGCTTTCCACAAAACGGCACGATGGGCTCAGCTCTGTTTGATGGCCGCTCAGCAGACAAGACTTGAAGGACCAAATTAGCCTTTGCCTGACAAGCCGGTTCTTGCTTTGCAAACTTTGTTATCTGCAGTGTGCAGAATGGGACTAAGGGACTGTGGGCTTCATGTCTCCTCAGCCATTCCACCACCTTCGGTGGATCCAGGAGGCCTCTTCACAGCTACAATAAACTTCTCACAGAGCAAAGAATTCCTGTTCTCCCTGTCTTGCAGGACATAGCAATCATAGTACGCATAGTCACTTGCAGAGGGGCACATTTCCAAAATGTTAGGGTGTCAGGACCAGTACACTGAAATCCCAAGAATTAAGCCTTAATTAATTAATTAATTAATTACTACAGTACATGCAGTGGTTTGCACTTCAGATAGGGGATGCTACTAATTTCTGTACCTTAGAAAATATCCCTTCTCCCATAAACGCAATTCCAGCAGCCCCTGTGTGCATTGTAAGAATGGAAAGCCAGAAATACTTCAACTGCCTTCCACAATGGAGTTGCCAGGACAAGTCCCAATGCAACGGTGCCATCTATTCAACCACAACCTGAATCCCTGGCCTGGTTTCTGTTGTGAGTCTCTGAATTCTGTTTCCAGCTGCCTCTCTCTGTCTTCCCTTCCACATTCATTAAACCATCTGTGTCTCACATTTCACTCCAAAGGAATTGCCCAGCAGCTGAACTGAAGAAGTTGCAAATACTTGAGAGACCCACTTCTCTTAGGCCTGCAAAGAATGCATGTTATTGTATGGAATGCATGTAAATGCTGTTTTCTTAAGCATTAGGAACAACTCTGGAGATGCAGGTAGGTGTATACGTAAGATAAAATACGGATTATGATGCTTGAATTTTCAAGAGTCTACCTATAGTTCTGTCAGTCTTCCGTCCTTCTTAATAGTCTTCTGGCTACAGATAAAAAAAGAAACTGCTTGTACAGAAATGTGTTCTGACATGTTTTCTCTTTCTTTACATTATTTTTTTTTGAAACTTTCTACATGCTGTATAGCATAATTTATACACTGCATTTTTATCTTGAAAGATATGGTGAGGAAGGTTCATAGACAACTTAAAGACTCTAACCATCCCATGGGGAGACGCTGACGTACCTTCCCTGAACCAAAAATACTGCAGATCCCTTGCTGCCCCATGGGCTACAAAGCATGGGAGGGTCTAAGGCTAATGTTAATTTTTATCTCAATCATGATTGATTCACTAATCATCATATGATTAACTTATTCATTCTGGTGACTTTTCATTTTTTAACGAAACTAAATTCTCTTTTCTCTTTCCTTGTCTATTCTAAACTTTAATTCCCTTTTTCACTTGCATAACGATGATGATCTAAGATTTCATTTCCCTTCTCAGAGAAGACAGATGCAAAGTAAGGATGCCTTCACGCCATCACCCATCCACAAGTCCCCTTCTCCTCTTGGCAGAGCCACAGAAGATCACTTCCCTCGTTGCTTTTGGTCTTTCTCAAAGGCTTCAGCTCCTTTTGAGGTTGAGTCTTTCTGATACAATTTCTACAGTTCCTCAACGCTACCTTGTGGTCTCCTTTGGTCTACAGAGAAGAGCTGATGTCACCCCAAAAGGATGATCTCAAGACCTTTCAAAGGATGGAAGGAGATTGTTGAACAACCTTCCTCATCCTGGTGCAATCAGGAGTCCTTACTTTAACTGAGTGGTTAATTTGCAGAATCTTATTGTGGCTACATATGTTTTAGTGATTTAGCTGGTAGTGCTGGAGAAACACAAGAGTATTCAACACTGTGAAAAGCTTTTCAAGTTGTAGAATGTAAAACCGATGCCAAAGTCCATAAACACCGGGTCTTGCTTCTGGGCTGAAACAATGCCGCTGTTTATACAAAGTACGATTAGAGAGTGGTACCATATACTGCAATATAAACAATTTAATAAATACTGGCTGTATTATGAGGATTTTAAAAAAGACCATATGCAGATCAGATGGATTCCTGTATTTGGAGAAAGCAAACATCTAAGACAAAATTTGCTGATGTGTTTTGGTTAAAATGTTTACAAATTCAGTACGGGGAAAGCGTAGATAGATTTTTTCCCCCCAAGCTCCAGAAACAAAATGACAGTCTTTCTCAGTGCATTTCTTAAAAATTAGCCTTACAGCAGGAATTTTAAGTATAAAATAATCTCCCACGTGGTCATATATATAAAATCCTTGTCATCAGCAGCACCGTGTTTCAGTTAATATTGTTGGACCTACTTTATGCTGTTTGTGAAAGACTGGGAAAAAAACCCTGAATTCTTAACCTGTGTGGGAAGATTTCTAAGGAAGGCTTCCTTGCCTGTTAGTCATTGGATTTTGAGCGGAGATAAATTGAGCTCTGAACAATTTTGCATGATGGTTATTTATCCACATAAACAGAATTCAGTCAGGAATGGCACTAGCTAACCAGGGACAAATCCAATGTGAGATTTTGATTGACAATTTGAATCTTTATGGGAGGTATTTTTTTAAACTTCTCTATGCAGCAAAATCACTGATTTCCATCAAGCACTAAACTTGTTTCCAAAATAGCTTCGTTTCCTTTGCAGCAAATAATCTTAGAAATCTTCATGAGAATTGATACCGAAGCAGGAAAAATGAGATCTAATTCGTTGCTGAAGACTCTCCATGGAGGAAGAGTTTGTCCAATCACTCAGATTAAACAATTTCCTGGACTTCCAGTATGGCTGATAATTATCATACTCACAGTATAGAATCTGGGGTTTGCAAATAGAAGAACAATCTACACATATTTAAAATAAAATATTAAAAAAGCTTCCTGAAACTCTGCTCACATAAACCTGCTTCCATAATCTGCAATATGGCACAGCCTGGATTAAACTTTTATTTCTGCTCGATCTGAACTTCCACTGTTATCATTTTGAGTGTTTTGAGCCCCAGGTGTTTTGAGATTCAGGTTTCTTGAGTTTCCTTTTCAATTTAACAGAATGGCAGAGTTGGAAGGGACCTTGGAGGTCTTCTAGTCCAACCCCCTGCTCAGGCATTTCAAACAAATGGTTGTCCAATCTCTTCTTAAAAACTTCTTTGTTTTATCCATTTCCTTAGTTCTAAATAAGATTTCCCAGTTCTTTGAGAAACTCAAGAGAATGATAACGAGGACTCCAAACTCACCACGAGGGTGGATTACCTCATTTCAAAGTAAATACATATTACGATCTAAAGATCTGAGGAGTGAGAAGATCATTAATTCCAGAACTAAGTTTTTCTAACTACATTGCTATTCCAGACAATGCTCACTTACATATACAGTTAATTTGAAAGAAATAAGAACAATATGTTGGCAACCACACAAATGTTTATAAAACAAAGAAAGTTAAGTTTAGCTTTACTTATTCATTTTCATGTACAAAACACTGAATACTTCTGATTCAAGAAACTTATTTATTGATCAATCATGGTTGGGAACAAAGAGCAATAGATCTTTCTGCATTTCTCAAGCAAGCAAGCAAGCAATTTTTCTTGTTTTAAAATTCTCCCTTCTCTGTAATGTTGAAAGGTGCAGTCAACCGAAAAACTGCCTTCCACACCCTCCTCTTGCTTAGCCGGAGAAATTATATTCTGATGTCTTTCCTGATACAAAATGTTAACCTTTATCAAGTGCCTTCTACAGTAATTAAAAGCAGGCCCAGATCCTTTACCAATCAAGTTGTTAAAAGATATTGTAGAGGACGGATGCTACTCCAAGCTAAGACGAAAGCTTCTCAATGTATGTTCTCAAAGGTTCTATCAGCAGAATTAAACACAAGAGATTTTTCTTAAGCAAAATTGTTTGAAAAGAGAAAACTTGCTCTCTGCTTGCAATTAGTAGGTGAAAAGCCAGCCGAAAGATCACACCAGTATCCGTGTCTTTGAGAAGAAAAAAACCTTCAGCTGCCCATCAATTGCTGGAACATCCAACAAGGAAAAGGAAGAGTAGCCACTGAACAACATTCGTTATTTCTCCAGGGACCAAATCCCTCTTAAACGTGATTTAAACACTGAAGGAGGAATAGGAAGCAGCAGACAGAAATCTAGGTTGCAGAGAGAAAAACAAACAAACAATTCAGATTACATGACCTTTTAATTCAAACCAAAAATAAAGGAAGGATACAAGACTATTTTCCACCTGCAGAATGCAATAAAAACAAACTTTGGGGAAAGGATTCCATCAAACAGAATGTTCTCTAAGTAGGGGTGAAAACCTATTTTGATGCTAAAATGTTTAACGAACCAATTTATTTGCTATGTGCAATCATTTAAATAATTTAAAAATTATTGGTTATTATTCTTACTATGTTGTGGACATATTGTGAGACGGCTAGAACAAAGCCCAGGCAGAAAGTTCATGATCTTCTTTTAACCCTAGACTTGAGTATTGGGACTTTGGGGCCCTTTCTTCCTGCGCATGAAAATATCCTGTGCAAAGACTATTAGGCTCTCTGAATGGCCCTGGCATCCCTCTGCCATTTGGCTGCTCAGCCACAAGACTGTGAAGAAGAGACTTCTGGAAACGTTGCAGGAACCGGTCAATAGAGAGCGGGAGGGCTGGGGAATTCTGGGAGTTGAAGTTCACACATCTTAAAATTGCTGAGGTTGAGAAACTCTGGTTTAATCTGTTCTAGCTGACAAATGTCTTAAGAAGGTGCTAAGAATAGCACTTCTCTTGCCAGCTCTTATAATGCTAGCCTTTGGGGATAACATGATTGATTTTATTTAAAAGAAGCGCAGTAAGAAAATATGCTTCAGTAAAATGAAATGCCATTGATTGCAGCCCAATACACAGTAACCGAAATGAACCGTGGTTTTTTGTGACTGATGTAGACATTCTTCTACGTTATTTCACTGAAATAATTACAATAATATGTACTGTAATCATTATTTTAATCACGATTAACAGGCTACCCGTAGGGGTCATTTCACTGGGAATAATCATACTGTAAATTGTTTGTGTTCCACGAAACTTAAGCTATTGCAACAGTGCGTTGAAGATGGTGATTAAACTCTTCCATTCAGATTAAGAACCGAATGACAATCTGTAGTTGAGTTGTGAAGAACTGTACTTGGTTTTCCTTAACAGGGATTTTTTCTTTTAGATCATAGTCTTCTATATCTTTCAAGCCAGATCCTTGTGAAATCGCCCTCTTTCAAATGGAGCCATGGTTTGTTAATGGAAGTCTCCTTTGTACTTTGGGGAGCTTGCAAATGTCTGAATTAAATTCTTCTGATTTTTTTTAAGAAAAAGGTTAAAATCCTCCCCCCCCTCCCTTTCATTTCACCATAAGCCTTTGATTATAAAACCTATCAAGGGCCTTCTTTATCCATCTACCATTCTCCCCCCATGGATCAATCTAGACACCTCAGATTTCAGGATGTCACAAACTTTGGGAAAGTAGTTTGAGATCAAATAGCTTCGGAGAACTCACCCTGGTGGCTATTATCCTAATGTCCAAGGCCCACATCACTTAACAGCCCTTACTTGACAGCTCCCCCTTGTGAGGGATAGAAGCGTCATTATCTCCATTTTTTCAAACAGCCGAAGTCATAAGTGGTTTTGCGAAAGGTCATTCAAGAAGATTGCTAGCAAAGCGGATAATTGGAAATTTGTTCCCCATCTCCCCAGGCTGAAAACTTAGCTATTAGTCTTTTCCTTTACCTGTCAGCTTACTCTACTGTAGGGTTGGATGAAACCTAGGCCTTCATCTCCTCAGACACGTGTTGGCAAGGAATATTTGGGATACCAAAGGGGCAAAACCACAGTCAAACACTATTTTAAATATCTACGCAGATCCAACCGATCGTGGAATTTCTTCTCCTACAGATGAAAAACTTTGATTATTTGAACAAATATTTTTTTTAAAAAAGATGATTTAAATCATATCTGATCATGAATCCTGCTTGTATTGGTAGATTTTCTTTGGGTATGTGTGAAAAGTATATTCTTATTCTATTGCATGGATTCATATGAGATTGCTTAGAAATGGTTGAGTCCAAAAATACGATGACCAGGGAAGTATCAACAAAAATGATCAAATGACCACAGCAGATCCAAAATTATCCAGATGACTCTCTCTGGATCCCATGCCTATCTCATGTTGGATCCTACATAGATTTAGGGCTGAATGCATGTGCAGTTTTGTTTATGTATAAGTGTAGAATTACAAATAGATTGTAAAGAGACACAGATTTGACTACCTCCAAAGAGAAATTCCTACACAAATCTTTCTCGCTCAAAGTGGGTTTGGTTACTTCCTCCGTGTCCACCCATAAAATTTTAAAAGAATACTAAAAACGTAAGAATAAAATAGTAGAATATACGAAACAGCAGGATGAGGATGGCATCAACTGCATTGAGTTTAGCACAACACTTCTTGTTTACCTGAAAAAATAAAGAAGATTATTTGACTCTCCCTCTCTCCCCTCTCTTGTTGACAGTGAATGAAATGTGTGCATATTCCAAGTAACTCTGCTTGGAGACAATTGAATGCCCACCCCCCTTTCTTTCATGCACACACAAATGCTTGACCTAGGCATCACACTCAGACACCGAGGGGATCCAATGTGCCACAGTGAAATTCAGGTGTAAGAGTCTTGTTTGTCAGAAGGAGAAGGAAAAAAGAAAGAAAGAAAAACCAAGAAATTTAGAAGAAATTTAGCTAGGAAAACTCTTACTGCTTTTGCAAGACTTCAGGTGTGCACAACAGCTGCTCAAGTAAGATAAAATGCTGCTTTAATGACCTATGAAGACAACCTTAATGGAAATGGGATATAAACACGTTTCAGATCATTTGGGTACACTTAAAACTCAAGTGTGAAATCTGCTAAGGAGTACACACTCTAATGGCTTTTATCTGCTATTACCAGACTCTCACAGAAGTTCTTTTCTAACATCTGTTTTTATTGTCTCTGGTAAACAATCAGTCAAGTCAAAAGACTAGAAAGGACGGTGTAAAATTCCTAATACATCGAGCATGGAACAGGCTCTAGTACTATTACATGCACACTGACAGGAACACAACCATCAGTCAATGCTTTGCATTCAAGCCATATTTTGATTTGCTCACCTGACACAAGCCCCTTGGAACCTCACATGTCCAGATCAGGATTTAAGATGTGGACTAACCACGAATCATGGGCTGCTTTTCACCTTAGGAATTTTACAATCTCTTTTCCTGTCACCAGAAAATATGATAACTTGGACTTTTATTCCTCTGACCAAGATTGGAGCTCTGTTTGGTTCCTACAGTAATTGACTAGGTATGTTTTGATGATTCTACAGTGCCCATAATTCTATTGTTCCAATTCTCTAATAATTACAGTATCTATAATAATTATAATTCTATAATTTCTATAATTGAATCTTATTGTTGTCATCCTATTTCTGAGCTTGCTTAGGATGTGAACAAGAACCTCTCAGAGAATAGTCAGGCGGCATTTCCTTAGTGCTGCCAAGAAAACGACATACATTTTCCATCAAGACTCCAGGGTCAGTTTACCTTTGCCATTATGTTTACAGTTATGGCTATTAACCCTCATTATTGTCTTCATCATCATTTCTCTTATCACGGCTGCAGGAATTATTACTTGCAATACTGTAATTTTCACCATTATTACGATCGCCCGTAGAATGGTGTACTATTATTATTGTAGTCGTCATCATTATTGTCAGGACGAGTAAGACTCAAACTCATGTCGGCCGGTTTCCTGACTGCATCCCAAGCCATAGAAAATCTAAGCTCATCTTTTGGCACCCAACATCCATGCTGCTCTAATCAGGAGAGCCTCCTTCATTGAGAAGGCTGTGAAGGTTCCTGATCCTTTGTCTTCGGAAGGGATTGTATTTGAACAGGGCCCAGATTCCTCGACACTTTTTACAGTCTCTCTTCAAACTCTCTGCTGGACGTTCGTGCTAAAACCTGGAAGCAGGACACATTACTAGCAATTCACATGCAGATGAATGATTAGGAAAGCCCAACAATTTCAGAAAAAATTTGGAGAACTGAGCAGACGTCTCTGGAGAACTGCTTGCCCTTGACTGATGGAAGGATCCATTAAAAATAATAAAATAAAGTGGAAGTGGAAGTGGAAAATTTAAAAGAGGAAAAGTGAATTGTTGAAACAAAATTTCCTCCGTTAAAATTAAAAAAAAAAAGCATATGAAGAAAATCTGGATGGAAACTTTTCGAGTAATACTCAGTACAAATAGATTTTCCCATAATTTCTGATGTTTAACAATGCTAATTTATGCCCTCCAGACTTTTTTATGTTTCTGATATTACTGAACTTTGTATGTTGAAATGCAATATAGGAATGCTATTTTTAGGATCTATGCTCTTGTTTATTGCTTGTTTATTAAATCAGCACCTTAAATTATTTTCTGCTATTTTATCCAAAAGACCGAGCCTCATTGTCATCTCCTTTGCTCATTTAATTTTATGGAAAGTAATATTGTAGAGATGACAAATTGCTTCAGAATATTAGATGATTAGATGTAGATGAAGTCAGGGACCAGGGGGGGAAAAGTCATAAAAAGTGAACTACTCAAAAGGGCATTTATTTATTTAAAATTCCTCACTGCACATCTGTTACTTTTACAATACTTTATGAAATAAAGTTTTGACAGTTTTATTATTTCTATATTATTCTACTTTTCTGTTACAAACAATTTGGTGGGTTTTTTTCCCTGTATACTGCCATGAGTTTATATGGGGCATGGAAGTATGAGAAAGTAAGCAAGAAATAAATTAAAAACTACATGGTGGAAAATTGTATCATCAAGGTATTATGGTGATCATCCATGCAGAAGACTTGGGGAAGGAATTAAGCACAAAATAGATTGGCTGTGTAGTATCTTCAGGGTCGGAGATGACAAATTTCCACAGACCATTGAGGAGTGAAGTTTTGGTGTTTCTGCTCAAACTCTTCTCTAGGAAGCTTTACTCCATCTAGGCTCCCTGAGCTTAATAGCTCCCTCTTTCATTTGAAACCACGTCTTCAGCTTCACCTGGTTTAATTCGAACCATGCATCTTTCTGTCATCTGGAGCAGAAATGCCATCTGATGAACCGTTTCATTTGAGAAGAGTAGATTTCATCGTCTCATCAGTGAGAGGCTCCATGTTTCTTCCACTCATCATCATTAGTTGAACGGATCATTACGCTAATTCTGGGCAGTCTTGAGAAAATGAGAGGCCGAGGGGGTTTCCGAGAGCTTTGTGGGAGGCAGATATGATAGGTACAGTACAGGATCAAATGAGCAGTTGGGGATTGGCCTTATGAAACAATTCTGTGTCCTCAATCACAATGGAACAAATTGATATCCAAATGCTCTTACTGAGATTTGTATGACTGCATGTGTCTATATTTTGGGGAACACCATGCTTTCCAATTAATCAGGAATTGGCTTTTTGATCTAATTTTCCTTCCCTTCAACACAGCTAATAATACAACTATCATATAAATCCTTGGCATCAGTGATCGGTTGCTACCGGTTTGCCCAGAATCGGGAAAACCTGTAGCGGCAGTGGTGGGAGGCTCCGCCCACCTGCCCGGACGCTTCTGCGCATGCAGAACGAATGAACCGGTAGTGACGGGTTTTGAGACCCGCCCTTGCTTGGCATGATGAGTGAACTACAAGAACGTACCATAAATTTTTGGCGAACCTTTAAGATAGAAGCAATAAATGGTTTTTTGCTGCATTATTGAAGCCAGGTTACATTTTTTTTACATCTATCACTGACATTATTTTATTCAGTTTGTATGGGTGACCTCAATGGATGGCCTTGTATCCTGAGTCCTCTGTAATTTTATCAGAACTTTCTGTTTTCCAAGTAGCTCTTGCAGATCGTGAGATCAGACTTATGTTTCTTTTTTTTTATTGAAAAAGTTTTAAAAGTTTTACATACATTTCCCCCCCCCCAACCACCACCCCGACTTCCCAGAGCAAATACAAAATATAAAATACAGCTTAAATCCCCTAAATTCAACTCCATCTCTCACTTATCATAATCATTAAACAAATAGATAAAAGGAAAGCAAGTCTTCTTTCTTCTTATTCCATCTAATTTAACAGAATTAATATCCATTTATAGTTGCAGCAGTTAATAAAACAGTTAAATATTACCTAATCAAACCTATCATTACTCAATTTAACTAATACACACTTAACAGATTATTAGATCTATACAGTTTAAGATATTTTATAACTTCTTTCATTGAAAACAAAAAAAAACCTCATTCAAAAACCCCAAATTTAAAATAAAATATTATATAAACTCTTCCATC
The DNA here is from genome assembly GCA_012654045.1 of Ptyas mucosa. Taxonomy (NCBI): domain Eukaryota; kingdom Metazoa; phylum Chordata; class Lepidosauria; order Squamata; family Colubridae; genus Ptyas; species Ptyas mucosa. The sequence goes on from WNWU01000049.1 coordinate 671,686, forward strand.
CTCCACTTTTAAATGATCAAGGTCCGATTATAGTTAAAACACTTAAAAAAAAATTTCTAACTAAAAAATAATAATCAAACCTCTTATTAATTTATCAGTACATATTAACAAATCAACTAAAAACATCATTTAATAGCTATATCAAACATTTAAATTCTTCATACTAGATTAAACCAGTTGTTAATCTTCTTATCTTCACATCTTCCAACAGCATGTAGAATATCTTCATTTGCGTCTACCCACCTAAATAAAAATTGCTTCTTTATATAACCCCGCCCCGAGTGACTTTGTAATTGTATTTCAAATAATATCCATCAAATCCAGCCAAAAATTAGATTAATAAGTTCATCAGATGTATTAGGGAAACCACCAGATCAGCTGCAATTGCCCTAGGCCCATAGTCCTTTTGCCTTATATTTATTACCTTCAAACAGAAAACTCCAATTTACTATATTCAATAAAGCTTCTGCAATTACAATTAAGTCCAAATTTATTACAGTCCTTAATAAAATATTCCAAATCACTCAGGTCAAGGCTTATTTCACAACTCAACACACCAGCATTGCAGTGATCTGTTTATTCTTCTCAAAATATTCCAATACAGCTGTAGGTTACCTCCTCATCATCGCTCATCGCTTAGTTAACTGGCATTAAGCTGTTGGATGTTTTCTTCCAAAAGTTCAAAATCTTTAAACACTTAAACAATACTTTTTAAGGACCATCATCTCATCAAGCAGGGTTATTTTCCTTGTCTCCAGTCTTTCTTCTTCTCCTTTTTACAAACTCTTTTCTTAACTTTGATTCCTCTGCCTTTTTTAACTCCAATATAATCTTGCATTTTTTGGGATTGCATATTATAAAATTTTTGCAAAAGTATAACTTCTTCTGAAAACAGCTCTTTAAATGCAGGTTGGACTTTGTAACAAAAAATTCGTATAGCCAAAATCTCATCAGCTCCCAAAATTTCTTGCTCCTTATTCTGCAAGGCATCCATCTTACTCTCTAAAAATACTGTAGGCTGTTGTTGTTGTTCTTTTCCTTCTCCCAGCTCTTCAATCAATCCCCCACTGCTAGATTGCAACTCAGTATTTCCATGTATTTCATTGTTTCCAGCTTGAGAAGCTTGAAATATAGTATCAATTTATTCCAATAAAGCAGAGGTAATTGAGCTCCAAGCTTCCTCAAAATCAGACCATATTTGAGGGTTAATTAACCCTTCTTTGCTTTCTTTGCTTTCAAAAAGACCAGCCATCTTGCCCCCCTTCTTCTTTCCCTTCCAAAAGGACAGGAAAAAAAAGTATCAAAAAGAAAAAAGACCCTTTGCAATTTGTAATTTATATTACTGCTTCAATTATTATAATTACTTCCTTTCTTGGTTAATCCACTTTTCAGAAAAGAGTTTTACGTTTCAAGCAGGGGCTTGTCAATAATTGCTTTTAACTTTCACTTCTTCACGCCCCGTTGAAACTCAAACGCCATCTTGCTTTCACTTTCTCTGCTTAAAGAAAATCTTTTAAAGAAGGTAAATCTTTGGAGTTAAAAAAAAGAAAATACTTGCTGTTTTATTCTTGCTGCTTATGCTCCGCTAGCTCGATTCAAAAAGTATTTATATAAAGTTGGTTGCTGGGATGGTCACGACATCTAGCTCTGCAAAGCAGAGACATCCAGGGTCCGGAGTACTGACAGGCTTAGCGGGGAGCTCTCATCTTCGAGCGCCAGATTATGGGTAAAATCTGGCACTCTTAGGGAGCTCTACCCCACCCATCTACTTACTTTCCCCCCTCTTACCAGGTGGAAAGTTTCCAAACCGCAAGACAGCTGATAGTCGCTGTTCTTGTGGTTCTACGGAGCCCTGGGTTGGCGCTTCAAAAAGAAGCGTTTGGCGATGTTGCGATCCCACCGGAAGTCCCAGACTTATGTTTCTCATGTACTAATAAAAAAAAAACATCTTGCACAGATATTCATGCCATCCTATACAATTAAAGCCAATCCCATAACAATTAGGAAAACAATGGGAAATCAGACGTACCAGCTAGAAGGTGTAGATCATGCTTCTAAACCATCCTCCAGTTGAGACGCTTTGCAATATAAAAAGAAAAGCAACGACTTTAGTAGGTCATATTGTATGGATGGAGAAGGCCTATATTAATTTTATTTGCTTATTATTCAATTCCAAATTCCTCTGGCTAAGTTTCAATTCATTGATATTGGGGGGAAAAATCAATATATACAGTACAAAATCCATGAGTCTTCCAAAGAAAAATATAATATTTGAAATACTGTCTGTCCAAAATGGAAAATTCTCTCACAAGAAGCCTGCTGTGTTGAAGAAGAAGAAGACTTGAAGATGCCGTGTGAGACAGAGACCCTGTCCTTCTTGCTTCCAGCAAGGTGATCCAGCCCCAAATCCAGCAGAGAAACTGAGTTTACGACTATGAGGGAAATCTGGGAATATCACAACAATAAACACCCTTTGCAAGACCAGGAAAGCACTTGAGCATTTCATAGGCATCAGCTTTGCAGATGTTAACAGCCAGATGATATTCTCCGCTGGTTTATTGGTGATCTCATCAAATCAGCAAAACCACTTGAATAAGAAACCAATCAACATTTATATGTAAATTCTTAGGATTGGGTGTGAATATACTTTATTCATTAACCATAAGGCATATCAGAATACAAAATACAGAACAACAATAATGTAACAAAATAAAGTAAAAGAACTAAAAAGAGCTACACATTACATTTATCTCCTGTACAATTTACCCCAATCATATCCACTTGGGCTTCCCCCCCCAAATAAAAGTCTGTGTTATATGTCATATTTGGGTTCTGACTGCACTTGTTTTAATGCATGGATCCCAATAGGCTGTTGGTCTAATTGTAATCCAAGATATTGATCTCTCTCTTATGTGGTAGGGGAGATACCGTGATCATGATTGGGTTATCATGTTTGTTTTTAGGGCCCAAAATCCACTAATCAAACGTACACAGGTTGTATCTTTGGAAATGGAGAGAGATCTATACTCATTGGTTGCCACTCCTCAGATCCTTCCACCAGGTCCTGAAAATTCTGTGTTAATGCTGGAAGATGTTTGACTGTTGTAGCCACAACTGTCCAAAGCAATGTTTGAAAAAGCAACCATGTTTTGTGGCTCACAAAGATTGCTTATCACTCCAAAAGGCTTCCTCACCAGCCATTTTGCCTGCAAGGTCCTACTGGAATTCTTCCAGTGATGAAAACGGAGAAAAAGGCAAATAAAAGACCTCACACCTGCATTGCTGAGGGGAGCCGTCTTTTGTGAAGACAAAGGGGAGGGCAGACAGCAGCTCTCAAGCTGGATGCTTTCCCTTCAATTACACAATAAATTAAGGGAAATGACACAAAGGGGAGGGGACCAAACACAATTCAGGAGGTGCATTTAAGACAAGATGATTTGGGAATAAAGACATCTAAAAGAGAGGGAGGAGTTAACACCTAGTGAGAGGGAAGGAAGTTTTCCCCCCAATTCATTCCACCCACTTTTCTTGTTCCTTCAAATTGCAAGGTTGGAATTTAAAGGCGTTTCCTTGAGTTCATCTCAGAGGGGGAAGGCCGCAATTACAGAAGCCGAAGAACTGATAAAGGGAGCATCAGGCACAGGGACCGATGGCATTTTAAAACTGCTTTTAGAAATCGAAATAAAGCTGTTATCTGACTTATACTGGATTGGGTCTAAATCTGCCTCTTCCACTGTAGCACTCCTTAAATGCTCGTAATGTTTGGAGATGGCGTGACTAGAGAGCCACGCATGCACTTTTATTTTTCAAACAATAAACTTGTCAGACGGCTACTAGAAATGTTGCATGGCTCCCTCAGACAAGAAGAGACTGGACAGACATTCTGGACAGAATAGAATAGGTTCTCTTGCTTTAACAGGGCATTGGATTAATTCAATTTATATGCCACCCCTCTCCAAAGACTCAGGGCGGCTCACAATACATTTTAAAAAATCATTATAAAAAATATTTAAAAATTAAAAACATTAAAAACATATTTGGAAGGGACCTTGGAGATCTTCTAGTCTAACCCCCTGCTCAAACAGGAAACTCTAGATCAGGGGTCTTCAAACTTGGCAGCTTTAAGACTTGTGGACTTCAACCCCCAGAATTCTCCAGCCAGCATAGCTGGCTTAAGATCCACAAGTCTTAAAGCTGCCAAGTTTGAAGACCCCTGCCCTAGGCCATTCCAGACAAAATGGCGGTCCAATCTCTTCTTAAAAACCTCCAGTGATGGAGCACCCAAAACTTCTGGAGGCAAGTTGTACTCACTCTCAGGAAATTTCTCCTTAGTTGAGTGTGGGCCATTGCCAGCAACAGGTATTTACAGGAGCTGCTTCTGGTTTATACAAACCATTGAGAATTTGCTCCTCCTGGACAGGTCCACTCACTTCCACAAACATCCAGTCGGCTGCCTTACTGCTTTTATGTCATAAGAAAACAATTGTTTCTGCTGGTCCTGCGTTTCCCCACATTTAGCACTGAGCTGAAGTTGGATAATTCCATATGGTATTTATTGTTTATGCACATGGTCTGATGTAAGTGGAGGCTCTGGTTTGAATTGGGACTCCTGCTCCCCACGCAGTAGCAGGGCAGCCCAGTCCCCATATAATGGCTTCAATGAGACGTGAAGTAGGTTTTGTTGAGACGTAAATGGGGCTCAGGGTAAGGATCAAGTTGGAAATTGAATAGCAGGGGTGCTGGCTAAGTCACCATGTGGTACATATTTGAATGGTGGACTTGCCATTAATTATTCAATTGCTAAGAGGCTTCTGGGAATTAAAAAATCAAACATCAGAAATGCTGTATAATTTATGGGCAGACCCCACCAGGAAGTAGAACAATTGGAAAATTAAAAAATGCCCGGACTTTCTAATGATTCTGCTGAACTTTACTATTTTCTTCCACAGAAGTGCAGTGGAATGAAGCATGACCAATGCCGGCTATTTATAAAAATGTATTTGGAATACACGAAAGAAAGAAATACTCCCCAAGGGAGGTTCAACAACTCCCAGTCGCAACCCAGCACGTACCATTTACTCAATTCAGAAGCCAAACCAAATAAATCAGAAGTCAAATTGTTATAAATCTGTAATGGCTTAATCCCATGTTAATGTTGCTCTTGATAGTTAAATTCTTCTTTTTTAAAAATGTCTATTCATAGATAGTTCCATTCTTCCTTGCAAACCTTCTGAGCATTTCAGTTCCTGGCAACACAGATGTTGTGTCAGAGCCCTTCATAAAAATGTATAAATTGAGTTTAACCAGCCATAGTTTAATTTAGATTCTGGAAGTTACTGATATTTTCTTACTATTTTGTGCTATTATGTTACTTGCGTTTTAATCTAGTTTTCCAAGAAAAGTGATTATTTTCCTACTTCTGAGCGAAACAAACTACTGTGTTGTAATCCTTGACCCTTCCTGCAAGATCAGTCCACCTATGGATCTATTTGAGGCATTTACCGTTAAAATCTTCATTCTTCTAACACAAAGGGAATATTATCACAACAAAAACCACCATCAGAATATTCAGCCAAGTTATAATTAATTACTATTAGTATCATTATAATAAATGGTTCCATCATTTCCCTGTGCACCCGGGTTTCTTAACTTAGGCAGATTCCAGATGTGCGGACTTAAGCCTCCCAGAATTCTCCCAGGGTTCTCATGGCTGGCAAAGGAATTCTGGGAATTGGAGACCACACATCTGGAAGTTGCTTAGTTTAGGAACCATTCCCCTCTGCCGTCAAATTGTCCTTGAAATGAGGATGTTTCTTTAAAATTAGCATTTATCTGCACTCAATTGTTCCATTTTTTTAAAAAGTCCTTATTTATCCTAATACACTGAATTGTGCTAGAATTGCAGGATTGCCTAGGCCGTAGGGTCATGGGTCATGGATTTTGGACCCATTCTGTTAGTTAATTCATTTGAGCTACGTTGATTCAAAAAGTGTGGCCCTATGATGCGCTATTTCCCTCAATTGAAGGTTACAAGGAGAATTTGGTTTTAGTCATATAGAGTTGCTTCTCCCAAAGGTGCTTTCTTCAGAAGGCCACTGGACTTTGGTTTTCCTTGAAGACATTGAGCTTCTCATCCAATAAGAAGAAGCTGAACTGAAGAAGCTTCTTGGATGAGAAGCAAAACATCTTCAGGGAAAAACAAAGTCCAGTTGACTTTGGCAAAAAGCATCTTTGGGACAACCATGACCTGGATGACAGAGAATCTCCACAGACACACAATCGCTTCATTTTTCACTCCCTTTTGCATTTCTCTGAAATTTATTTTCTATCTTTTACATTTTCTTTAAAACTAATCATTGCATTTTAATATCCAAACTCGTTCTAAAACAAAAATGAGGCAATGTCAAAGGACACAGGAGGGAATTGCCCTGATTTGTGATTAATTTCGCCAAGGTTTCTCAAGGGCTTCGTATTTACTGAACACCGAATGAGCTCGTCGAGATCACCTCATTAATTTTAATGTCAGGATTGGATTTTTCCAGGTGATTCATCATGTACAGTCAGAGGTTTTGTTTTGTTTAACGGGTTACCTGAGAAAGAAAAGGAGATACGGCCATCGAAAGGCACAAGGGCATCTCATCGGCCAGCTCACCTTCCTGGTAAAGGTCTGGCTCAGATATAAAACTATTGCAGTGAAAAAAAATGGGGGGGGTTTTCCTCCCTTCAACCCCCCCCCAAGAGGCTTTTTATCAGCAGTTTAAAGTAAAAAGACCAAATATGCCCATGACGTCAGTGACACGGATTCTATTCTTACTGCTTTCTCTCCTGCCTTGCCTCCCCGTGTATTTCCGCTGCAGAATATATCATAAATAAGAAAAACTAAAAGGCAGCTGAAGTGTCAGCCACCTTCTGTAACAACCTATAAAGGCCATAAATAAATTAGAGCTCAACCAACTGCCAATTTTTTTTTTTGGTATTTTGATTTTAATATATTTTTTGAATTGCAAGCTTCTCTGAATCATTGACTGAGATGGAGGCTCTTTCCTTTTGATGAACATATATTTTCTTCTATCTACACTGAGAGCTTTTGCACCAAGACAAATTCCTTGTGTGTCCAATCACACTTGGCCAATACAAAATTCTCTTCTCTTCTCTTCTCTTCTCTTCTCTTCTCTTCTCTTCTCTT
>WNWU01000049.1:678881-694695 GCA_012654045.1 Ptyas mucosa
TCTTCTCTTCTCTTCTCTTCTCTTCTCTTCTCTTCTCTTCTCTTCTCATTCCATTCCATTCCATTCCATTCCATTCCATTCCATTCCATTCTTCAAAATTCACCCATAATATGCCAATATTGTGTGGCCAGGAAGATAAAGGCTTGTCCATTGGAGCTCAACTCCCGGCATTTGCATGGTTAGGGAAATGTTGTTTTCTAGGGTCTGGAATCTCCCTTCTCACCCATTTTGGTTACTTCCACAAAATCCTTCCTTCTCTTTCCACCTTCCACCAAAGGCTGAAACTCCCTGCAATTCTCAGAAAAAGAAATTAAATGTATGTTTCAGATAGCTAAGAAGGTTGCCCATTCTTCCGTCAATGGCTCCAAATGATTTTTACCAAGGAGGCCAAAGTACCATAGGGTTGAAAATTGACTTCACTAAACTCTTCATGATGATGATGATGATGATGATGATGATGATGATGATGATGATGATTACTACTACTACTACTACTACTACTACTACTATTACTGCTATTACTATTACTATTACTATTACTGCTACTACTATTACTATTATTATTACTACTACTACTATTACTATTATTATTATCATCATCATCATCATTATATGGGTAGGTCTTTATTCTTCTCACATGGACAGTGGACTGCCAGGAGTGACGTTATGCTGCCTGTATCACCTCTAACAATAACAATTGCGGAGAGTGGAGCATAATCTCTCAAATCCACCATACAGTGGCTGTCCAAAGATGATAGGTATCTCTTACTTTTATTAACAAAAAACAGGTGATGAATTAAGTGTTTCTGATAAATGACACTCTCTTCGAGTTCTGAAAACATGAGAGAGAGAGAGAGAGAGAAATTTCAAGCAGACATATGTTTTGTATAAAATAAAGACTCTTTCATAAAGACATCCCTAATTTGGATTTTATATTGCTAATGGTTTAGAGCATATGAGAAAAAAATTAGTAACTTAGGGCCATGTATCTAGGACTGTCTTCATATTTTATCACCCACCGTCTCTTCAGTCTCTGCCTTGACAATGAGAGAGGTGAGATAGGAGTGTTGCAATTATGATTTACAGGCTTTAATTTTTGCCATGTGGAGAATAAACTATTTATTGTACAAACCTGGACAAAGTAATGAAACAGTATTCTTCAGAGCACCCAGGAAATGGTTGTGATGTAGGAACACCAGACCAATACAGGATGATATGTCTGGATAAGTCTATGATGAAGGCCACAAATCAGTGTAGCAATACTAGGAACTCTATCAGTGTCTCTCAACCTTCATAACTTTAAGAAATGTGGACTTCAATTCCTAAAATTCCCCAGACAGCAAACCTCTTCTACATTATTGCTCGGAAAATTATGTAGAGTGTCCACAATCCCAGCCCCTGCTGAATTCAACTCAAAGGCACCCATAGAATCCAACTTTGAGTGACTTGCTTCATGCTTTGGTTTGTTTAGATGGGAACTTCTAGTTTCCACCACAGTTGACCAACTACTACTGCACACCTCTCCCATTCTTCAATTATACACCAGGAGCAAAGATGTTAAAATAATTATGGACTAATTGCCAAAATTTAGTGTCTGGTAAGTGCCTAAATTAGCAGACGATGAAGTGAAATTGTATCTGCATATGAATAATGTTTGAGTCTCAGGTGGAACTTTAAGGCAGCCACAAATCTCCAAGAGAAAAACAAATCTGAAGACTCTTTGTCCCTCCTCAGTTGGGGGAAAGATGCAGCTCTGCGTTTCACACACTCTGCACCTGTCCAATAAATGTGCCACAATGTATTTTGCATGGTGATTTTCCCAAGAAAAAGAGGTGATGCTGGGGTTCTTGCTGCTATCAAAATATGTTTCCCAGACAGCCACAGACATTCTTTCACAAATGTGAATGACAGACGTAAAAAAGTATTTTCCTATTCCTGAGGGGCAGGTTAGGGTTAAAATTCCTTTTTTTAATCAGGTGTAAGATCGCAAAAATAATTCTGTTTGCCAGATTTTGGAAACCGCATCCTTAAAGTGAAGTCATCAGTTCCATAGTCAGAATAATACCTGAACACAAAACTTAATCCTCATTTCAGAAACCGCAGGAAACATTTGCCATCTGGTCAGGATGGGCTGCTGGCGATTGCCTGGACAAATCCCTGCATTTTTTTGTCAAGATTTCAGAAGTGACTTGCCATTGCCTGCTTCCTAAGGTTGAGAGAGAATGACTGGCTCAAGGTTACCCAGCTGGGTTCGTGCCTAAGATGGGACTTGGTCTCATGGCCTCCTGGTGCCTTCACTACGGCACCAGACTGGCTTTGTAGGGGAGGATGCAGACTGATGTTATTCATATGGTTGGCTTTATATTCTTTATATTTATATTCAGCTGGTGTCAACCAGGTGCTCCTTCATCCGACCTATAAGGAACATCCTTACAGACAGAAGACCCTACCTGAAATAATCAGAAATTCAGAATGAGGGAGTTCCTGCAAATCTTGAGGAACAGAGACCTCTGGGGTTCCTGCTACCCGTGTGTCTCTCCAAATCCCACAGGGTGGCCTTCAGACTGGGACCAGGAAAACCAAAGGTTTTTGAGGAAGCTGTGATAAAACTGTAATGTAAACTCTGAGTAGGCACCTCACCATCCCAAACTGGATGGCGTTCAAAGGGCTCCATGTCCCCCTTTTCGACCATTAGCCCTTCCAAAAGAATCAAGTGGATTCCCTTGCTCAACCCAAGTGTGTCTCCTCTGCTGTTCAAGAAGAGTTTGGGAGACCTAACTAGCCAGTGGGTCCTCTTGTAAACAGAGGCAGGGACCAACTGGGGGGGGGGGGGCGAAAAGGTATCGGAGCAGTGAGGCTCTTGGCTGGCTCTCTGCAGCATCTGGCACCCAAGTGCCTCCCAAGTCGCTTTGGCTCTGGAAGTGAAAGAATTGAGAAATACACTCAGGACCTCTGCGGTGTAAATCTCTTGTTCATTTGTACTAAGGCAACTAATCCTTTTATAATCATAAATGTCCCTTTGTGTTTAAGTGTTGCTCGTTTTGCTTCATTTGGTCGGAAGCCCAGAAGGTCTGTTCTTTATTTGATTTTGGCGCTGGGTTGCCGTTTCCTAGTGGCTGCAGAGAGGATAACGCCGAGAGACCAAGAACTTGGCAGGCAGCAGGGCTTTCTGTGAAAGGATTTATTTCAGATCTCCAAGATTCGGCTTTCCTGCTTTTCTTTAAGCCTATATTTTAAGACTCCGTCCATCAGCAAGAAGGCCCGGTTTGCATTGGGGATAATTTGTTAATAAGTTCATTTCAAGCAAGACTACGAGAGATCTATACATCAATGATAGAAATTGGGAGAAGGTGCAACCTTCACCAAAACTTTACTCTGAGTCCAAGACAGGGCTCGTTTTCTAAAAGAAGGATTGGATATTAGTAACAGGCAGCTGAATTTTCCCCACAGATTCTACAACCACTAAATGCTAAAGGATTATCTCTAATGTAAGTGTTTATTTTTCAAAGTTTTGAGGGTGGGGGGGAAATGAACTAAAATCACCCGGCCAGGTGACTCCGTTTGTGAGCGCCGACTTTGTTCTTACTCACTGCAGTGATTCTGTTCGCAGCCCCAGCTGACTTCCAGATCAGAAGTTTTCCTGGCAACCAGGAACTCATCCCATTTGAAGACCTGAACAAGGTCACATGGGAAACGGTGCAGCTGAGCGAACCTGGATTTACTACATCTAAGCCCCTTTGAGAGCCATCAAAAATCACACGATGGAGAAACTTCAATTTCTTTGGCATGAGATTCCATAGAAGGGGAGATTTTCCAAAAGTTCATTGGCCTGTTTGAGAAGGGCATATAATCCTTCTTATCCTTAATCCTTAGAATCCTAATCCTTAGAATATTATTCTATCATTGCACCAAGTTACAAAGGTTTTAAATAACCTTTATAGCTAATAGAAAAATGTTTGATGGTTGGGAATGGCACACAGTGGCGAGTGCGTTGGGCCGTGGATATCAAAGCTCAAATGTTAACAGTGGCATGAAACTCACTCTTCTTAGTCATTATTCTGCAGGGCAGCCTCCTCAAAAGACCTCCTTCCGGTCTTCTTCTGCCGGTAAAAATCAAGGTGCTTCAATTAGAGCTTTTCAGCTAAGTAGTGTCCAAATGTCCTGCGGTTCACAAATTCTTGAAGTCTGTGTCCTTTGGAAAGTGGCATGCAGAAAATAAGACATTTTATGTTTATTAGCATGTATTCAATCCATGTCCCTTTTTTTTTTTTTTTTTAATCCAGAGAACATTTCTCTTCGGAAGAAACACTTACAAAATGCTCATACTTGAAAAAGTATGCTTATTTGTAATACTTACCGAAATGCTTATATTAGAAAAAACATGGTGCATTATGTAAGGAAAGTGTATATAAATACTCAGGGTGCACAGGACAATTTTATACCACCCTGTTGTTCTCAGGTACTACTAACCCTGCTACAACATGTAACTTTTGCCAGTTTTCATGCAACAGCATTCAAAATAAACCAGAAGATGATTTGTAACACTATGACTTCTAATGAGCGTTTACATTATAGACTGCTATGTACAATGACTTGGTTTACGCTCTTTTAATTACCATTTATTGTTTTTTAAAAGACTTAAAATATGTTTAGATGTTGTTTTATCTTTTTATGTCATTTTTATTTTTGTATTTTTCAGTTTTTTGTTAAGCCTTATTCCTTATTGTGGTTATTGACTGAAAAAAAGATTGATTAATTGATTGAATGTTTGGAAACATTTAATATATTTAAAGAACTGTTCACCAAATTGTATAAGGGAGAGTTACATATGGGAATGAAAAAAAAATGTGGACACATATGCATTTCACCCCCTAAATTATAGAGTGATCAGATTGAGTGAGATAACAAGTGACTTCTCATTAAGTATCATGCCATGCCATTCCATGATCATAGATCAGATAAAAACTGAGCCATATCCTCTCTTATTAGAAGACAGGGTTACACCACGTTGGATGAAGAGGGGAGTGTGAGGGATGGTCTTTTTAAGCAGGCCACATAAACCTGAAGTAGGTATCTGAGGCAGTTCAGATGATTCATGTACTGTTAGGAGAGAGGTTATATAAGTCTACCTCTGGGGCAGCTTTGAAAATGCAGAGTTCTGATAACATTAGCCTCGCAAAGAGGCTCCAGCAAATCTAGATTACAGGTACAGACTCTTTCAAAAGATGAACGGTTATAAAGCACATTCTTAAGCCTCCGTTTAAATTCTGTCAGGAGATATGGGTAATGGATGCCAGGGGAAGAGAGGACTGAGCAGAGATCTCTTCAAAAGGAACACCTATTTGGGTTTCACGTTAAAGTTACCTTTAAGCTATTTTGTTTGGTTCATGCACGGTGGGGGACGAGGAGTGAATTACAAGGATTACTGATGGGTTGTGTATGATCAGCCACTCCTCTTCCAAAGTAAACCAGTCAATGTAGATAATAAAGTTAAACCTTTTTGTCAGCTTTCCTTCTTTTTAAGGCACAGCCACTCTTGAGAGAGCCAAATAGATCTAGTGGTGATTGGGCCTGGATCCAGACTAAGTTCGACACATTTTATTTCCTTGAGTTTCCTTGGAAAAAGGGTCATCATCATTAAGCTGTCATGTTTGATTCTCAATACGATGATAGGATGACTAATTTAATTTGCCTTCAGTTCTTTCTCTTTCTTTGCTTTCCTCATAACAAAGAGGGATTCTACAGCATTTCGTCTGATGTGCCAAATGGAAAAAAGCTTTAGGCCTTTGTGGGATTTTTATAGTTGATGGGAGTTTCAGAGATTCTGATTTCCAAACTGAGATTTGGATTCAGTCCCATGTAGAATCACAGAAAATTTCTGAATTTACATTTTCTCCTATTAATCAAAATAGTGTATATCCATCCTTAAGGTACTGTCTCCTTGAGGTTATCTGGATAAATATTAGAAAGTAAGAAAAGCTATTAAAGTTCAGGAACATTTGTTATTGCTTCAGAAAATCTGAACACTGTTATTATGCCTTATAGCAATAAAGTGGAATTCCAGCCCTTCATGGAGTGTCTGTTTCTGGTCTACCTTGAAGGACTTACACAAACACACACATCAATTATTCTTTTAGGTTTAAAATATCCCTCTTCGAAAGGCCTTGTCCTTTCTAGAAGCACACCTCATCATTTTGTGCTACCTAGAAAGATGGAATTCCACATGTTCAGACTTACATTCAAACACTCTCACATTCATCAAGTTGTAAACCTTTTAGGTGACTTTGTTATTTTCATCAGCGCCGGTACTGCTGAACGTGTGCTTCTGTTTCCTGTACTCCCGAGCGTGCCAGCTGGCAGACCAAAAGGCATCAATAAAATTATGAAATTGCTATTAAACCCCGTCAATGGATCCCCTCCATCCATCTTTCTGCACCAATCCACCTATGTTTAGGGTTGGGTGCAGTTTCAGCAGGCTGAACCAGCTCTCCGTCCGTCTCTTTCCCTGCTCTCAGAAGGAATTACAAGCAACGTGCCTCTGCTTTTCATTGGCAACCAACAGCTACCTTGTGGGAAAGTAATGAAAACCTTGTTGTAAATAATAAAATATGCTACAGAGGAGCTTCTTATTCTTTGGCTTTCTCTCTGGAACTTCCTCCTCTGTTTCTAGATGCCAGCAGGAGGCGTTGACAAAGAGAAAACAATGACCCATCAACGCATCTGCCAGTGTGAACTCGAGGGCACAATAATCTTCCTCCTCTCCACAGAAGACTCACAAAATACACACTTTGTGCCAAAGGAACACCCCTTCTTTTTGGGGGGGAAGGATATCCCTCAGACTTCCAATGTAAAAGCGGTTGAAACCAGATTTCACGGACTTCGATTCCCACAGCCTTTTGATTGTCCCCATAAAGCTTGGCATGCTAGCCAGGCGATGTGTGGGGGGTTTCCTTTAAAAACCCTCCTTTATTTTGCTCTCTTTAATTTAGACAGAAAATATTTTTTTTTCTTCCAAGAAGGTGTGGCAGTGCAACTTTCAGATCAGTTCTCAATTATATCACAAAAGGCTTCCTTCCTTCCTCCCTCCCTCCCTCCCCCTTCCTTCCTTCCTTCCTTCCTTCCTTCCTTCCTTCCTTCCTTCCTTCCCTCCTTCCTTCCTTCTCCATAATTCTTACATCTCAACTTCTATTTGACAAAATGTTTTTAAAAAAGAAATGGAACAGCATGTTCTGAGCATGAGTTGAATCTGCCACAGTGATGAAAGCAGAAGTGGGCTTGTAAATTATACGTTCATTTATATGAGAAATAAGGATCTCGGAGCCATCAAAGCTAGATCAAGTTAAACATTTAATCCAAATACATTTTTCTCCCAGTCGAAATTGGCACCGTCTAAAAGCAATGTGAACTGTGCAGAGTGGGAGGTCTCTCTCATCCTTTGGTTGAAATCCATGAAGCTAATGGGTTTTCGGCTTGCAATGCTGGTAGTGACCTAAATTGTTCCTGCAAATTGACTATGATGGGGTGTTGAGATGCATCATTAAATGCTTGTTGTTGGTTGCTTTTCTGTAATGAGCTTATCCTTAGGAACTCAAGTCAGTGTGGACGGAAACTGCCCCTTTTCTCTGCCTAGCAGTTGGTCGGGTCCAGAATCACCCCAAAAGTTTTGTGCCCCAGAAGGGTTTGGAACTTTGCTCTCCTGACGCATTTTCAGAAGTTTCATTGGAACTTCACATGTGGACCTGGCCTTTTGCACCTGACAACTGGAGAAGCTTTTGTCTGTATTTATTTTTTTAAAATTTCTCTGGATGGGGGAGAGGGTTGACTCTTCTTCCCTCCTCATGACACGATCTTTGGGAGGTTTTTTTGTTGGACTTTTGTCTGTTTTCATATGTTAAGCCACCCGAGTCAAAGCCCAGCCTAGAAATGGATTTCCTGTCATTTGTAGGGGAAAGCGAGTGAAAACAATTACATAACCCAGTGTTGAAGCTTAACATTGTCCCCACCCTAGCTGGAAATCTAACACCTAAAACAAACCTTTGGAAATTCCTGTCCTGCCCATCTTAGTGTTATCGACATAGCAAATCTGACAGTCCCTAATTAGCTAAAACAAATATAATTATGAGGTCCTGGGTAAAAAGACAACCTATCCACAGTGATGAGAGAGACTCATTTAAACTGAATGAACTGTTTCGGCCTTCTCCAACAAATATCTGATGCTCGGATCCTTGAATGTTCAACTATGGCCGCAATGCTGGGGGGAATTCTGGGAGCTTACACTCGGAATCAAGAGGGTGGCCAGGTTGGATCATTAGTACAGAATTGTATGTTTTAAAAAGGACTGAAGAGGCTCAAGGAACAGGCTTTTCCCCCTGTCCATTTTGGATCATACCGGGTACATTGTTGAATCCTGCTTTTACAGCTACTATGGCTATAACTGACTAATACACAGAATTAATGCTCATTTACTGCTGTGGGAGAGGCTTGGAGAGCAAAGCAGATTTCAGAGAGAAATAGCTGCTTTGCTGAATACGTCATCTGTGGTTTGCAACCAGCTCCTACTCTAGTTTGGGGGTAACAGTCATGTTCAAAGAGTAGTCTCAGGGTGGCAGCTTCTGGTCAGTTGGAGGGTCAATGGACTGGGACACCAGTTCAGAGGCTGTAGAAGATGCAGGCAAGAAGCACTAGAAAGAAATGCAGCTGTTGACAATACCAGGAGAAATCAGAGGGGAAGCTGAAGTCTCCTGAAACTGAGCACCTCCATCAAGGGCTGCCTCCTGGCTTCTCAGATCCATTATCAGCTCTGCTTTCTGAGACTCTGGTGGTAGAGACTGATTGCTTTTCTCCTGCCTTCTTATCTTTCAGATAATGCTTGCACAGGTCCTTCCTTCCTTCCTTCCTTCCTTCCTTCCTTCCTTCCTTCCTTCCTTCCTTCCTTCCTTCCTTCCTTCTTCTCTCTCTCTCTTTCTTAATTCTGCTTCCCACCCTCTTTCCCTCCCTGTCTGCCTTCCTGCTTTCTGAAAAGAAAAGAAAAATCTATCTTTTATACCGTACATTAATTAGTCAATGAATTCACTACTATGTGAACAATGTGAGATGCTATAGTAAGGTATCATAGAAACTATGGTGGAGATTGCTGTATCCTTTGATTAGTAGAAAATATTGCCTGGTCAGTCAGCTCTTACATTTCTTACACTTACAGCATTTAAAAAAAAACACAACCTGTTGTCCATCCTTTCAGATACGTTCTTTGGTGAAATACAATTTTTGATGAATTAACCTTAATCTCAAATCTATGGCTACCGCCATGCACAAGTTCTTTCCCTACAGCTGGCCAGGCTGCTAAGC
The DNA here is from genome assembly GCA_012654045.1 of Ptyas mucosa. Classification (NCBI taxonomy): domain Eukaryota; kingdom Metazoa; phylum Chordata; class Lepidosauria; order Squamata; family Colubridae; genus Ptyas; species Ptyas mucosa. The sequence continues at coordinate 688,227 of WNWU01000049.1, forward strand.
TCTCCGGTCATCAAGGCTTCCTGGTTAGAAGCCATGGCACCAAGTCCAAAGCCTGCTTCTTTGGTTGTTTTCAACAGGGCCAAAGCAATACGTGCATCTCACCTCTACGTCACCCACAGTGTCTTCTCCAGGGAATGTGATGGATGAGCTCTCAAACCCAAAAGCTTTGGAAAAACTGCAGAGAGCCGAGATCAAACCTCACCCAGCATAAATCAAACACAGACCCTCCGACTTCTTTTCTCCCCCTTTATTTTGAGAAGCAGCAGCAAGGATTCCTTGGCATCCAGTTTGGTTGACTGATATATTAACTTTCCCTCCTGATGGAAAGAAAATTCCAGAGGGGAAAAGAGATACTTTCCCCAATTTATTAAAAGGCTGGCCTAAGACCGTTAAAGCCATTTGCCAAGGGGGTTTGGTGATGTTCAATATATATTTATCTTACATTTCTACCGAAGCGCACACTTGAAAAATTCAGCCCAAACTCAATTTCTAGTCATTATTGTAACTTACCCTCTAATATGGGCTTATTGTAGTCTACATACGTCTCATGCACACTTCTCAAAATAAACTCATCTTCAATGCCTTTATCCAGATGTTCAGATATCCTGGAATGGGGCTTCTATATTATCTGTCTCTTTTCACAGACTTTGAGGTAATAAAGAATGTTTTGCAATGTATTTCTGTAAAAAATACTTTAAAATTGCTTAACGCATTGTAAGCTGCCCTGAGTCTCCAGAGAAAGGCGGCATAGAAATCGAACCAATAAATCAAACCAATAAAAAGACACGGTGCAAATACACAGGCGTGACTGTGGAGCAGGGAAGTGTTGCTTATTGTTCCAGAACTTCGGCAACTTCAAAGGCTGTCTGGAAAAAAGGACTTCCAGTAATCTTGACTGGTTATCCTCAGATGAAATGAATAAGGTAGAAAATAGCATCTGGAAGGGTTCACCCACCCATCCTGCTTGGCCCAGCATGAAGATGACCCACCAATCATTGGTTAAGAACATCAACCTCCATCATTCTCAACCTGCCCCAGATCAAAGTCTTCCCTTATTTTGTTTCTAAAACATGTCTAAAATGACATTTTTCAACTTTGGCCTGCCCAGGCTGTGCTAAGTGTCCACTTCAAGGCAAGTTTTTCAAAGGAAGCTTATTGGGCAGTCCCTGTGTTGTTGTGTTCGGCTACCTACCACATATCCTTGGACCTTGGCCAGTGGTCTCCAGGGCTGTAGTGGTTGATGGCTGATTCTAACATGTCCACCATGTTGTGTAGGTGGGAAGAACTGTACACATATCTCTCTCTCTCCCTCTACCAGTCTTCTAGGGGAAGCGTCTCAGACCGAAGTCCTTTTCTTTTAACACCCGGGTGTCTCTAGTTGTGAATCCCTCCCCTTCTTTCACAGGAGTTGGATCAAAAGTACAATATATGCTTTCCAAATCAAAGTAACCAGAAATAAGAAGAAGGAAATACAAATTGTCCCTTTCATTGTTAGGCACGCAGATGCTAAACCAATTACAGGTAGCTGAAAGAAAGACTACAGTGCCAATAAAATCATAAACACCCTCTTAAAAATCAATCTCCAATAAAATACTATTCAGGATACTGAAGAGCAACTGATAGTGGTTCGGACGTGTAACTGAAAGAGCCAAGGTGGAACAAAGGCACAAGAACAGAGTAGGCATCAAGTACAATAAACTCCCGATACAAAACACCAGAAACAATGACCAGAGACGCATTCCAGCTATCAGCATTGATTGAGTAGATTAAAGCACGCATCTTTAAAAAGATCAAGGACCTGACTGCAAAATGCTTTATTCTTTAGCAACAAAGGATTCTCCCAGCATGCTTTTTCCCGTTTGCTTCTCCGGGGCTCCAGTATCTGGTGTGGACATTGATTGGTTCATCTTTAACTGTGGGTTAATTTGTGTAATTGAAGCCACGATGAGTTTCATTTAACTTTTGATGGGTTCAGAAAATTTCTCTGAAAGGAAAAGCAGGCCCGAGTTAATTAAGGTTAAAGGAACAGCTTCCTGTTTCAGTCTAATTTCACACTACAATGAACAATGTCGAGGTGTCAACTTCTTTGTTAAAAGCATCTTGCGTTGCACTGGCAAACTGCTCATTGGTGTATAATTTGGCAAAAATTCAGGAGATCCTGTCAACTGATATTTTCTGATTTATTTAGTTAATGCATCTGGGAAATGAATTGTGAATAGCACAATGTACTAAAAAGTGAACAAAAGTATGAATAAAGAGAAAAGCTAGACTTGTTTGTGCCTCTTAAATTTCATGAGTGAAATGTTGACATTCTTCTAGTCAGATCCGCTCTTGATATTCAGTTGCTCACTTGGATCTCTTTTATAATTTCAAGAGGACCATGACTCCCCATCCCCTGGTCTCCCTTTCACCTACATCTTGCAACCCATCTCCAAATCATCATTTGCTTCCTTTATCTATTAGTTTGATGGATACCCTACTTTTTAGTCAGGAACTCAAGGCAATGTGAGCAGAATTCTCTCTTCCCATTTTGCACCCTAACCACAAACCCTATCGGATGGGTGAATTTTGAGACAGGCCCAAAGTCATCTAAAGAGCTCTTGTTGCTGCAGAGGATTTGAACTTATGTCTCGTCCTATCCTTCCATTCCCCTCCCCCCATCAGAACTGATGAAGCTTCTTGGGTGAGAAGATGTTTGTGGTTGTGGTCCCAGAACAGATATAAATCTCCCGGCGAAAGGAATTAATTACATTCTGTACTAGAATTCTGTCCTTCCTAAATGTCAGTGAATTCATTCCATCTTAAGTAAGAGGAGCAGAGAAAAGGACAGGCCTGGAGCAGCGGAACAGATAACAGATTTGGAGGGCCTGAGGATGAACTCCTTGTTCCCTCTTGTCAGGCTGTGAACAATCATCCCAAATAATGACTCAGCGTCCACCAGGAAAGGGCGAAGAGCCCGTCACACTTAGAGCCTTCAAATTATTTAAACAGGTGCCCAGTAGAGCAGGATAGGGTCCCATGTTTAGGGGGATGGAGGAAAACAAATAAGAACCAAGAGCTAAGCAAACGTTGCAGAAACAAAACAGCTATTAAATTATTTGGCTTTGCTCTTCTCTGGCTGGATGAAACTTGCCTACAGATTGCTGATAGCATTGCAATTTTTTTTTCGTCATGAGTATTTCCCCCCCCCTCTGATACACAAAGAGAAAAGTATATTTGTGACAACCCTGTGATAGTGCTTCCATCTAGATGAAGTTCTTTGTGATATGTGATAGTACATACCATGGGTATCTGCAGGGAAGGTTCAGAAAAATCAAGATGGTGGCCATGGCCATGTAATCAATGACCCACTCATTTGATGTGCTGTACCCCTCCCTGTGGACCCTTCTGAGATATGTAGAATTGGTCTACATTCTTTCTTCTCTCATTCCCCCCTCCCCCGTCTTCTAAACCCACTGAGAACAGTTGGACAGTTTCATGTTTAATCAGGAATTGAATCTAAGAGCCCAGGACTGAAGGCTAAGCTAGGTTATCTGTGATCCCTCAAATTGGAATCCTCACTTGGGATATAAAAGAAGTCATTTATGGATCTTCCTTACTTCTGAAGATTTAACATCCACGCCCATTCAAGACTGTTTCTCTCCACCAGCATCAGTTGATCCTGGATGACCCCGCTGATCTCAAATCATCTCAAGAAGAGATGTTGAGGGTCTCCACTCCAAGTGAGGAGAAATAGGCCTGAAAAGGCTCAGTCTACGGAGCAGGTTTCTTCTCAGATATGAGAGATACCGTCTTAGTTGCCTTTTGCGAAGCGTTATTGATCCTTCTATTCAGGAATGGTTTTCTGGTGGATGATGGACCTGAGCAGTGGTTATTTTATTAATTGTTTTGTGTTCTTTTCTTTCAGTTTTAACCAGCACGAGTCTTTGTAAGCAAGGCAGATATAGAAACATCTATATAAATCAAATACACCAAACAATTAAAAAAAATGCACGAAAAGGGCTAGGGATTAAGTAGCCCTGTTCCCAACTAACTCAGCACCAAGAAAGGTCTGTGAAAAAGCAACCACAATTTCAGATTCCATCAATAAGTATATATTTTCTACATATCAAAAGTAATTGTTCCACTTAATTCTATATTGGTCAGGCTTCACCTCAAACACCAAAGTCTTTTGTGGCCTCACGCTTCAAAAGAATTCTCAGAGAAACTGGAAGAGTTTATTTTTAATGGTTCTGTACATCATTTTATAAAAGTTCCCTTTAACGTCGTAACAGGGTAAATTTCAACCCTTTTAACCACATATTTTCCCATCCTTCCATCTGTATATTATAACCAAAGTTTTTAGCTCACTTTATCATTTGTTCTTCCGCTCGTTCGTCTTCTGTTTTATATTTCAATAAAAGCTTATACTTTAGCAATCACATGTGCATCGTTTGTCTATAGTGCTGTTTCAAATTCAGTCTTAAATGGTTCAGAACCATAAAATCTTTTATCTACTTTCAGATAACTGTAAACAGTAAAACATAGATATTCATCCCTATAAAGACGGGTTGAAGGAATAGGATATTTTTAGCTTTAAAGGAAGAAAAAGACTGATGAGAACCTAATAGCATTTTTCAAAGTCTTGAAAGTTCGTCAGACAAAAGAAGACGAGACCAATGTCACCTTATTCCAGCTTGCAAAAACATGGAATTATGGATTAATGTTACAGGAAGTTACAGTTTCCTGCTCTGAAAGCCATGATTTTAGGAATTCTGGTTTATTTATGGAGCTTAACTCTTGGTTTTTATTTTACATATTTATTTTATAAACAGTTCATTTCCTAATGATGTAATTCCACTCCCCTTTAACTAGAAATAACTTTTGCAGAAAGCATAAATATGCTCTGCTTAAAGCTCTACTCTTTTGGTGCAGAAACTAAAACAAATATTTGTCATTTGTGAGAGAGATTCGGACTGGATTTGGAATTCTAATACTAGAACATTATTGGGAATTAGAATGTTCTAATATTCTCTCTTCTATAATAGAGAATATTATATATTATAAAATATTATCGTTAGAGATTAGGATATTATTTTTTTAGATTTGGATTTGGACTGGATTTGGTGTTAAAAAAAATTAATTCTCCAGGAGAAGGGCAGCATATAAATCGAACCAATAAATAAATAAATAAATAAATTCTAACATTTTGACGTTCTAATGTTTATGGGCAGTTATAATTCCAACCAGAACTAAACTGGAATGATTTGATTTTCTTCCTCTTCCTCCCCTCAGCTTCAAGGGGGGAAATCCTCGCCGCAGACCCAAGCTTTGAAGGATATAACTCAATGTCCTAATATCCCACATGTTCACCCCGAGGATGTGATCTAACCCAGTGACAGTTGGATATAATCTTTATTAGTTTTACCTTTGGAAAGGTTAAACGTATGAATGAAACCCGCATGAGAAGGCTTAACTCCGATGCTGCTGGGGGATCAGAAGAGGGTGGCAGAAGGAATGTTCCAGAAGGGGCCCTCCTGTGATCCGAGGTCTGATGTGATTTAACACAGAAGCACAGCGGCCTTTAAGATCGCACTTCTGTTTTCCTAAGGAGCCGCTGCTGAAGATACGCACACAAATTATGGTAACACAGAACAGTTGGCAAAAAAGACCAGCAATGATATCTAATTAAAAAAAAAGAATATTCTGTAGGCCACGAGGCTCTTTTGTTACCACAAACCATCTGTTTCTACAAGACGTCTGAACCTCATTGCCATCTTGTAGCTGGGCTTTGTGGAGGGGAAGGAGAGGGAAGAAATATCTTCAAACCTTCCTTCCTGTGCTTAGAATTTTCTTTTATTAACAAATCTGTCAATAAGCCACATTTTGGACGATCACCTGTTATTAACCTGGATCTGTAGATGTGCTAAATGCATAGTATCTGCTTTGGAATTGGTCCAATATGTTGGCCCTTGAAAAAAAGAAACACAATTTCCATCGGTTTCTAATTGTCTTTTTCTAATGTTAAAACCAGAAGAAATTTAGAATGGCTTGGTCTAAAATGAGGGATTTAAAGTAGAAACACCTGGGGAAAATATTTGAAGGCTCAACTTATCTTTGATTGGCAGATGGAAGGATTGGGTCATCCCATGCCACAAGCTGGAGAAAAGACATGAGTCACACTTGTGAATAGATCTGTGAGAGGGGCTTGCTGGTCTTTGAGCTGTGAAAGAAATGTGGGGAACCCAAATTAAGAGTTTAAAAGTTAATGTTTGAACAGGGTGATTAGATTTAGGCCATAAAAATCCAGCTGCTCACTGGATTTTGATGTGCTATCATTCATCTCTCATCTCTCTGTCCATCTTTCCATCCATCCATCCATCCATCCATCCATCTATCCATCCATCCATCCATCTATCCATCCACCCATCCATCCCTATCTATCTATCTATCTATCTATCTATCTATCTATCTATCTATCTATCTATCT
>WNWU01000049.1:694705-728290 GCA_012654045.1 Ptyas mucosa
TCTATCTATCTATCTATCTATCTATCTATCTATCTATCTATCTATCTGCATGATCTCAAATATCACTTGAAAATGGCTTTCGTAATTGTCACTGGGGACATCTTGATAGTTGGTGTGACCAGAATCTGGTCCAAGCCCCAGTCACCTACCTCTTGCCCTTTCTTCCTTTCTGATATCACATTTGTGAAGAGAAGTAACTTTTTTCATAATAATTTATGACTGCTTCATTTTACTCAACATGATAAATGTCATAAATCAAACACTTTAATTTGAATAACTTATTCAACTGTCAGAAACTTAATTTTGTTGCCACAAATGTGTTTCCTCTTTTCCAATACTTTGCTTTTAGGCGAACTGTCTCTGCATTTCTGGACTGCAGGCAAAGAGCAAAGATTTCCATTACAAGGAATCTAAAGAAAAAGATCCTCTTTTGGGGCAGCTGGTTACTATATACCAGTTGAAAATAATCCTACAAGCAACAGGGAACCAGATATTGATGTAATTTGCCATATATAGGATTTCTTTCTGTGTGTGTCTCTCTCTGTGTGTTTGTATGTGTAAGACCATATGCACAATAAAAAAACCCCACTGTGTGTAACTTAATATCAATAGACTATATATTTGAGAAACACCTTTGAAGTGCCAAATCTGATGATCCAAAACATACGTCTATGGTAAAGATATTTATTCTCTCCGCTGCTGGACTGGTAGCCTTTAGGCAATTCAGGGGGGGGGGGGGGTTGTTTTAAAATCTGACAAAACAGATATCAAGTTCTCTAATATTTTGAACTGGGGGCATCGATACCCTAGTAACTATATTTTAAAGATCTGGGTGTGTTTTTTCCCCACGAAATGCTTTTTTTTTTACTTTTCACTTAATTTCTGTGATTTTCATTACTGCTCCTGAAAGTTATAAATTTTTTTTGTTACACTTTTCTTGTCCAAGGCTTATTTGATTGCTGCAAGCTCGTAGCCTTGTGAGAATCAGACTAATTATTTCCACTTCTTTTCCTTTTCAGATAAAACATCAGTCACACCCTTAGAGTGTACTTCAATGTTGCTTTTAAAACTCCATTTGCAACAGTTCCGGTCGATTGAGTCGTCTGTAAAAGTGTGGAGTTTGTAGGATAGTGTAAACATTTTCCTAATTTTTTCTTAAAAAATGACAGCAGGTGGACAGAAGCATGGCATTTCCCTTCTTTGTGCAGTTGTGTTGATCTGAACTTGTATTTCAGCTAAAAGTTTGACTGAATTTATTTTATTTATTTATTTATTTTATTTATTTATTTGTCAAGAACGTATTTGGTAGTAAGTATAAGCATGGACTGGATACATAAAATAGATACAAATAGAGGAAACATTAGGACAGAGATGGAAGGCATGCTGGTGCTCTTATGCACGCCCCTTACAGACCTCTTAGGAATGGGGTGAGGTCAACAGCAGACAATCATAGGTTAAAATTTTGGGGGGTTTTGGGATGAAACCACAGTGTCAGGTAGTGCATTCCAAGCATTGACTATTCTGTTGCTGAAGTCGTATTTTCTGTAATCGAGTTCGGAGTGGTTCTTTTTAAGTTTGTATCTATTGTGTGCTCATGTATTGCTGTGGTTGAAGCTGAAGTAGTCATTGACAAGTAGGACATTGTGGCAGATAATTTTATGAGCTACGCTTAGGTCACACTGAAGGCGGTGTAGTTCTAAATTTTCTAAGCCCAGAATTTCAAGTTTGGTGACACAGGGTATTTTATTGCAAGCAGAGGAGTGGAGGACTCTTCTTGTGAAATATTTCTGGACATGTTCAATTGTATTAATGTCTGATATGCAGTGCGGGTTCCAGACAGATGAGCTGTATTCGAGAACTGGTCTAGCAAATGTTTTGTATGCTCTGGTTAGTAGTGGGATATTACCAGAGAAGAAGCTACGCAAGAGTAGGTTTACAACTCTGAATGCCTTTTTGGCGATGTCGTTACAGTGGCCTCTGGCACTTAGATCATTAGATATGAGAACATATAGTACTCCAAGGTCCTTGACAGAGTGAGGGTCGTCTACAAGGTCCTGTCCACTCAGCTTGTATTTTGTGTTCTTTTATTTATTTATTTATTATTTATTAAATATTTATTATTTATTTATATTTATATTATTAAATATTTATTATTTGTATTTTGTGTTTTAGCCCCCCCCCCATTACATTGTGCACTTATAAAATGCAACAAGGCAGAAAAATAACCAGCGAAAAATTACCTGTGTTTGTGACAAGGCTATTTTTATGCTGTCATATTGTTGTATACATTTAATAACTAAATCACCTGGCTTTAGTAACAATCACCCTACCTCTTACCTAAACCAGAAGGAGAATGCCGGTCTCCCTTTGCATTTCCTTTATTGCTTAACCTTGCCCATAATTCCATTTAAAAAAAAGAGAGAGAGAGAGAGAGAGAGAAAACCCTATATGTTTCATGCCAAATTAAACACCCCCATACATTCCGCATTATTGCTCTCGAGCTGCACTCTTGGATAATGGCGGGTAATTACTGCCCAGCCAAGCGCCTCAGTTCCCTGTCAGGAAGAACGGGCTCCTTGCTGGGCTGCTTCCTTTCCCGCCTGGCTCCCCCACTGGCAGGTTGTGATGGCAGAGGCCCCGTTGCTTCCTCTGAAGCGGAGGACACCCCTGGTAATACCGGGGTTTTTCCCCCTGCTGATGAATTTATCCCAATGCTGGCTTTGGTGGGAAGGCCGGCTCCATTGCCTCTGACTCCTTAGCACCTCCTGATCCACTGACAAAGGGGAGGCTGTGGCGTGCAGCTAGAGAGCTCAGTATTTCTTCTGCCCCCCTCCCCCCGCTCTTCATCTTGTTTAGTTGCCAAGTTGTGTCTGACTCTTTGTAATCCCATGGACCAGAGCCTGTCAGCCCCCCCCCCCCATCCTCCATGGTCTCTGGGAGTTTGCCCCAATTCACGTTCATTGCGTCGATGACCCTATCTAACCATCTCCTCCTCTGCTGTCCCCTGCTCCTTTGGTCTTCCCTCTTTCCCAACATTGGGGTCTAAGAGATGGCAAATCTGAAGTCTATTCCTTTGGCTCTTCTACCTAAGCTTAGAATAGATGCTTTTGAGCATTTCTTCTGGTTGGGTGTACTATAGATGGCTGGCTGTTTTGCTCATTCTCACAATGTATTTCAAGAAATAAGCCTCATTTCTGTTGTAGTTGTAAAACTTGATTGGCTAATGATTGCTTGGGAAAGATTCTGAGCTCAGGAATTCTGGGGTACCCACCCAAAACATACACCGCCAACAGGTTTAATTGTGGTACTGATTATATTTTGTAAGCTACTTTGGGAGGAGAGTATGTGAGTATGGGGGGTAGCCGTTGGATCCTTGAAACTGGGTCATAAGTAGCTCTTGGGAAGTCTGTCATAACATTGAACAGTTGCTAAGCAACTGGTTGTAAATTAAGGATTACCTGTAAACAAACTGTAGTCAGAAGGCAAAAGAAGATTTATTATATATTAGAATATGGTATACCATCTGAATTAACAGCAGCTGTGAAGCCTCATAAAATCTGGAGGCCAATTCATCACCAGCTAACCAGGGACATAGTTGTAAGTCCATGGAATTCTTTTGTCTTGCCCTTTTTCTGGGAACAACTGGGGGTTTTTTAAGCCATGCACTCTCTTTTTTTCCCCCTTATTTTTCCCGGTGCTGCTGTTTAAGTTTCTTGTGTTCCCAAATCCAAGCCAAGGATACAGTCAACTTTACAGGATTTTCTTAATATAGGAGAATTCATTTAGTTCTGCAGAAAGGTTGATAATTAGAAACAACCGGGAGCATCAGATATTTCACTAATTGTCTATAATGTTTGACCCCTTTAAACCTTTCGTGACAGAATGAAAAATTTCAGCTTAATTGGCTCCCCCCTCAGTGTATGTTTGTGAAACATATTGCAAAACTGGTGCCAGAAAGCAATTTGAAATCTCTCTGTTTATTTCTCTTAGATATTTTTTTCCTTTTTCTCAAGAGTTTTTCGCTTTTCAAACTTCATGCCTTCCAGATTCAGCTGGTGAAACTTAGGGAAGCTAGTGAAGCAATAGGAAAGTTTTTTTTTTTGGATGATTGTTTGCAAAATTAGTTGTTTTTAAGACAAGATTGTGGCTTAATGAAGTCCTTGATTCATTCCAAAATTATTCTTGTTTGCATTCAACAGTTTTTGGCTTGTCTGCTGCAGTATCCACCTGCAGCTTCAAGGCTGAATCTTGCACTCTTCAGTTTCTCAACAAAACTTTTATTACTCTTTGTCCTTAACAGAATACCAGAGTTGGAAGGGACCTTGGAGGTCTTCTAGTCCAACCCTCTGCTCAGTCAGGAATCCCGATACCATTCTAGACTAATGACTGTCCAGTCGCTTCTTAAAAACCTCCAATGATGGAGCACCCACAACTTCTGGAGGGAAGTTCTTCCACTAATTAATTGTTCTCAGTGCCAGGGAATTTCTCTTTAGTTCTAGGTTGCTTCTCTCCTTGATTGGTTTCCTTCCGTTGCTTCTTGACCTCCACTCCCAAAGTTACAACTTGGTGAAGGATACGTTTTGCATTCATGGGCCAATTATCTCTCTTGTCCATCTATAAAGGATCAGAAGCAGTTGGCTGAGCCTGAACCTTTTTTAAAATCTTTGTCTCCATGAAACATCTGACCCAGGTATAACTGGGCTTTCTGAGAACTTTTCTATAAATAACGGTGCATTTTTTCTCTCCCACTTTTAACCCGTTTTTAAAAGTGGGAGAATCTGTTTTGCTTGCTTGCTTTTCAATGACAATGCAGCTATTTTACATATTCATTTTTGCAACAATCCTTCTTCTATGTATTTTTCTTTATCTACCAGCTTTTTCAATTCAGCAGTCTAGAAATCACTTTTCACTTTTCCCAGAACAATATATTCTTTTCACCTTGTTTCAAAACAATCCTTTTTGCTTTTGTTCACTTTCCAGTCATTTCAATGGAGAATCAACTTACAAACAGGACTCATAATTTCTTTTCTTCCTTCTACTGTTCCTTTTCCTTCTTTTTTTCCTCTACATCTATTAGTTTTCTTAACTTCACTTTTGATACAAACTTTTCCCATATTCAGAAACTACAGCATCCTTCACTAATCCTCTCCAAACATCAAAAACGGTCATATCCAACACCCTTCTAGATTCCTTCTTTGCCCTGGTGTGCATACGAATACGCTCAATGCATGTATTTGAAGCAAAATGAATGACTTGTGAACAGAAACACACCAGTCACCGTATCAATTCATTCCTGGGTCTCCAAATAGTCCAATGGCTTTTTGTAGTCTCTCATTCTGAGCCCTTGTCTCCCAGCAGAATATTTTCCACCCTGGGCTGTGTTCAATCTGGCAACACATCATCTCAGCACTTCCACTATTTTATAACTTAAACTTACTTTAAAGGTTTTTTTTTTTTAAAAAAATCTTGCATCATTTCAGCCAACAAAATGTCCTTTGTTGTATTTTTACTTCTTTTCATGCCCGTCTAGTTGGGAGGCCCTCGCTGACTTTGGCTCGCTCCAAAGAGTTAAGCAGGTGTCCTCCTTGTAACGCAAGTATGAAAGGGCCATGAAACTATGGGCTGAGAGGTCTTAAATGTGCTTTGTAATTCTGTGCTTGGGGATGGATGGAAGAACAAGGGGGATTCACAGCAGAGTTGATTTTCTGTGCAGAAAAATAGGAACGTTTATTTGTAGGCCAGTCCAAGAGTTTTAGGAAGTAGCCTAGAAGGCTCTAGTCTAAAAACCAGAAAAATTAAGCCATCTCTGTGATATATCAATTTCACCCCCGTTTTCATTGTCTTTAAAAATCCATTCTTTGTAAAATGACCCATACAATTTGGGTCAAAGAAATCCCACCTATACTGTATATACTATAAAAATCAGTTTCATCCCCCTGAAATAAAATTACACTAAGAATTTTCTTTATTTATACGACCAAGCTAAAGCAATGAAGGGAGCCTGTAATGGCCTCCAGAGTTACTTGCAGTTTTATTTTATTCATTGATGTTTTTTACCCAGTAACCTGGACCACAACATATGAACACCCCTGAAATAGTTAACCTCCACTTAATTTTTAAAATAGGAACTGCTTGAGAGTTTCACTGTGTTATGCAGAAGCCACTGAGCTATTTGGATCCACTGATTTCATCCTACCCATCCCAAAATACTTTAATTAAATCCTCATCTGACCTTTTCTCTTTTCTCTGCTTTTTCTCTTCTGTTTTATAAAATCTCCTGTTTTACAAACAAACAAAAAATCCCTACTCTTCCAAATTGCATTGGGTTGGACAGTTGGCCTTCTTGATGGAGATGTTTAGCAGTATTTTATTCCAGTAACAAATTTTGGTCAATTGGATTTTGGCTCCAGCAATGCTTCAATATTAGACACTTGAATAAATGCAAGGCCAAATGGCTCACGAGTGCCTGTATTCCACCCCCACCCCAAAGGTGCAGCCCTTTACCCAACTTCCAAGGCCGAATATGGCCGCATAATTATTAATAAAAAAAATTCACACACACAAATTCAGGAAGTACGTAAAGAAACATCTATTCCCCCCCCCCCAGAGCTGGAATCAAAACCAGCCTCTGTTTTATTGAGTGCCACGCCAATTACATGGATTTCCCACAAAATTTACTCCCAAGATGAAAGAGAATGCATGAGAAATAAGAAAAACCTGCCGTTTTTGGTATCAATCAAAACCTGTAAGGAAAATGGCTAATTTGTCATTTCACACTGACAAAAGGCATGAAACAGTAGGGCGTTAGGTGAGGTAAGGGCAATGGATGGAGAATTGGCGTCAAGAAGACAATGCTTGTGCAAAAACAGCCTGAAAAATCAGCAAACTAGGCTCTCCTCCGTCTCGCTTCTGAAGCTACAAACCAGCTTCTATGAAACCAGGATTGTAACTTTGGCTGGCCTGTTTCATTTGTCTGCTTGAGAGTAACAACCTGCTGAAAATAAGGCGTCCTTTTGCAAAAACGTATCAATCATTTAAGCAGCAAAAAGTTAAAAAGTTTTTTTTTTAAAAAAGAGAATATTTTACAAAATTTTTTGAAGCTGCCCATCTCTTTTGTGCGCATTATTTACACATGGACTTTGTTTTCATTTTATTTTAGTAAAAAATATAAAACACAATTTCCGCCAATGCGCTATGGCTTCTAACATACCGGGGAAAAGGCTGTTTTCCCACATCTTCTCAACAATGCTGCTTCCCTCCTTTTGCTGGTAGAGTTAATCGGTCTAGATTTCTTGCTGAAAAGCAGCAAGAGAGTTAACATGGTAAGGCGAGAGAGATGTGGAGAAGAGGGACAAAAAATATCTTTCAAAAAAACCGGGTATTGCCAGAAATTTTGCGCTGGCCACCCACTTGCCTCCTGGATATGAGAAGATAGAATAATAGGGTTGGATGGGACCTTGGAGGTCTTCTAGTCCAACCTTCTGTTCAATTGTCTTCTCTGTTGGCAGTTCCAATCTGTGTCGGTGTATCCTTTCAACAGACAGCGGTCCAACTGGTTGCTACTCATGTCCACCTTCTTTCTATGAAGCTAAGATTACACTGATTTGATATATGAAGGCATCCCTCTTCTTCCTTAATACAAGGCCTTTCTCACCTGTCCATTCCACCCAGGACATTTGTGGGTGGACCCAAAGGATCTATGGATGGCTAGAAGAAATCTCACAGTCTGACAGCCACACATAGTTTTTAGTTTCCTTGAACTTAATAGTTCAATCACCCCACAGGCCTTTTGTTCAACCTTGGGGAAGCAAGGGAGCAGCCCCTGGATCTCCTTCATCAAGGAACTTTACAGAGCATTGTTTTATCTCAGTTCAGAACTGAGGAACATACAAATCCCAAAGGCTTTCCCCCATTAATGGTCTATTTGTCCAAAGAGCTCAAAGGCCTTGGCGATTATGTGCCACCAGGTCTCTTTGAGAAGCAACATTGCTGGAGAGAAGCCCACCACAACCACAACAAAAGTACTTTCCATGGCACAACTGTCTCTTAAATAAGACCCCGGAGCTATGTGGATGAGGGCTGGTGATGCCTCCGGTTCCGTTTCTTCTTAATCTCTTGAACATGCTTCCATTTTGGACCACCTTTGTTACGCTGCCGTTTCTTTTCCCGGTGCCACATCTGCTCACAGTACTCGTCCAGGCTGAAGCTGGGACTGCTAAGCAGCTGGAGATAATCTTTGTATCTCAGCCGGGACTCGGTTTGGAGATCTCGCGTCCGGCTGGGTTCTTCTTCCGCTCTGTGACTGTTCTCCATCTGTCCGTTCTCGATGACATTCAGATTTAACTTCACGATGGTGTGGACAAAGGTGTGTTCCTGCGCCTTACAATAATACGTCCCAGTGTCCTTCTTTTGCAAGCTACGGATTAGCAGCCCGTATTCTGTCTTGAAGACCCTTTCATCTGGTTTCAACTGTTGAGCAGAAGAAGAAGAAAAAACGATCAATTTTTATTTTATATTTTATAGAAAAGAAGTATATGTTATATGAACATTGAACCCCCAAAAAGGAAGAGATTTTTTTCAACAAAATCTAACACATCACCTCTTTGTGAAGCTTTTTTCTACTCAGACTTAGTCCATATTGTTTTGTAGCTTCCATGTGTTATTTGTGATTACTCCACAAACAAAGTTTTTGATTATTATGATTCTGCAGCCCGTAAAGCTTTCCCTCATCTGTCCAGTTTCACGTTCAAGTAAGATAGATATAAAAGTGACATGATCCTAAAAGAACATATCTGGGTGTTGCAATATGACTCCTGTGATACAAAGTCTGCACTTATTCATGTGATAGATAGGGAAAGAAGCAGAATTCTCAGCTGCAAAACGAAAAAGAAAATGTAATTGCTAGATACCCATAAACTGTGGATATATAAAGTAGAGAAACAATCTTCATGGTATGTTCTTGGACTATAACAGAAAGTTATTCTGGAATACATGTTCCATGTATTACATGTTCCATGTAAACTCATATAAACTTTTATAGATTCCTTATTTCTAGATATCTCATTTCATGCATGAATGCCATTGGCCACTGTGGTATTCCACAGTTTCTGAACCCACCATCCCTCATAATTGGCCAGGTGGATTATGGCTGCTCGGAGTTGTAGGCAAGCAACATCTGGAGGATGACAGTTTTTACACTCTTACATTTCCTAAGAACAGGAATGTAACAAGATGGTTAGCATGCCTAGAACTAAAAAGGATGGGTTGAAATTAGTTAAAAAATATCCATCAATGCAGGCCATGGTGCTTGGAAGCAGTAATTCCAAAACAGACTGAGTATGGTTTTGATCTAGGAAGCTTGAAAAAAATAGATGGTAGAAAATTTAGATGGCAGAAAATTTAGATGGCAGAAAACTCTTAATGTCTGCGGTGGTAGAACTGACAAAAACATCTATTTGATTGGGTGTACGGATGAAACTCCCAGGCCATGCCAAGAGTGCCTTTGTCCAGGGGTCCCAACAGGCCAGATCAAGGAAGTTTTCAAGGAAGACCCTGTTGGTGCCACGGAGTCGAGACAGCAGAAATGCCTTCTAATAATAGGGATTCTTAGAAGGGGCAGTCTGTGCAGGGAGGCAGTTGCTTCCAACTTCCACAGTGGCAATTCCAGGCTTTTTGTGGTCGTTCTTTTGTTAAATGTACCATTTTAAAAGCATGCTCTGGGTTTATATCCAAATATTGTACAGGTCAAAATGCAATTTTTTCCTTTTTTTCTTTTCTCCTGAAGAAAAACCAACTGGGTTTTCTGAGCTACTCTGGGTGTGGGCTTGGTGTGGATGCCATTGAGTGGGCTGTATTCTCCAATCTGTTAGCGACTGAGTCTCCGTGGCATTAAAGGGTAAACCGCAGCCATCTTGTACAGATCTTGCAATCAATGTAGTACAATAAACATTTCCTGATGTTGAAGCCAGTATTGGTTTTCAGGCATTTTTACATGCAATTAATAATTATAGGATCTATTACAAATAACAACTGTTTGCATTAGTCTTTCGCTGCTGATGAAAGGAACAATGGAGCCCTGCGGTCTAATATTATCGGACGGGTTCATTTGCACGACCCAGTTCCAATCTGTGGCTCTGATCCAGGTATCTGGAAACATCATGGATGGCATCAATCATCCCCAGCAATTTATTCCACAGTGGCTAAATACAAACCCACCAGAAGCCTCCTTCCTTCTAAGGCACGGCCGTTTTATGGTGGCTCATCCCTTCATTGTACAATATGAATTCCATAGTTGCCTTTTGCATTTTTGTTTATCTTCAACCTCTTTACCTTTCAGCTTTCCTGAGTGAGTCCAATTCCAGTTTTATAAGTGAGGAAGAAAATGGTTTTCCTATTTATTTCTCTGCACTGTGCCCATTTTTTGGGGGGGATGTGTGTGTAACTTTTCCATGCTTATGGCTTCATGACATTTTATTCCTTGTGCAACTCCCATAAAATATATGTATTTCCTCTTTGCCTATTCTGGATTGAATGAGAATACCCCAAAAAATGTCTTCCTCTTTGCTCAGAAGATTTCTTTCAATGCACTGAAAATGACTTTACTTTAATCACTTTACTTAAAAAAAACCAAAAGAAAGATTAAGGATTTAAAATGGATATTTATTCTAACTGACAACTATTCCCATGGGACAAATATGTGTTTTTTTTCTTTCATGTGTGAAGTTGAGACAACTTTATCACTTTAATTTAACAGTTGGTCCAACCATTTTCTCCAATATAAGTTTAAATTTTCTCCTCCTCCGATGAGGCAGATGGCAAGGGTACATTCCTTTTTCTGCACTGCCTCCATCCCAGGATGTGAGAGATTGCTAATGTGGTGAGAAATATCCCGTGGAAATACTCCTGGAGCTTCTGATATTCCAGAGGAACAGTTGAAGGAAGCCCGTCCAGCAGTTCTTACATTTCTGAAAGTAATCTTGGAACTGGACAGAAGCGATGTGGTGGTCAGCCAAAAATATAGCTACAATGAATTCAAAATGGCTGCCCCAAAATTTCACCCCAGTAGAGCAGAACAGATCTTAATATCTGATAATCTAATCTTAAGGACATGTTTGTGTTTTCCTTAAATGTTCCAACAGGTTGCTGCGTGCAATCCACCTCAGAAGATTCATAAGTCATTCTGGCCACTGGTCACTGCACATGAAAAGCTAAGAGTGAGGTATAGACTTGTCAGACAGGACCTCCTGATCTTTGGGATCTCCCTTTGGGACTTCCTGGCTCACAATCCATGCATTCAGCCATTATATCCCAGGCAGGCTTTCTAAAGCATGTTTTCACTGAAGTGGAGATAAATCTGAAAGCATTCCCTGACATGACAAAGTCACATCATGTTCTTCTACTGCCACACTGAGGCCTACAGAATGAAAAGCAGAAACGGTGGAAGACTGAGCTTGACCAAACAGCATGTAGCATGGAATACTCGGAAATCTCAGGAATATGCTAATCATACAAAATAAATTGTCGGGTTAAAATTTTAGCTTTCAAAAATTCCTGTTGCTGTCTTTAGCAGAATAAGAAGAGGGTTCAGATGAGTAAAGCAGAAGTGAAAATGGAATGCTGCCCACTTGATTTGTGTGCCTTCCTAGCAAACTTCGGAAGGAATAGATTTACAAAGCAAGGAGGATGACTTAATTGAATGTATTCCCAGTGGGCAGATCGTATGCCGCTCCCTTACGTGAAAAATATGTGGACAAAATTCCCTCTTTCCCTCGTCATTCATTCATTCTCTCACACACACATTCCCTGAAAACTGAATAGCAAGACAGATGCATGAATCTGAATCACCGATTGCATCATAGATTTTAATATAGATGTTTTAAGAAAGGGAGACTATGACCGAATACCAAGCTAGACATCAGTAGCAGGGAAGACTTCAGGATTTTGATTTCTCCTGCTTCTCATTTGTAATATGCTTTTGTACCGTGAAGTCCAGATCTACAAAACTACCAACAAATGGCCATCCATATCATCCAGTCGTTTAGCAAATTTACAGAAATGAGGGGGCCCTTTTGGTGGTGACAAAGGAACGTTGAAGTTGGAAGTGGAGATTTAGAAATACCTGCCATGGTCCTATTTCCTTTGAAGAAACAGATGAGAGTTTAAGTCAAATGTAGGAGGTGATTTTGTTGTGAATGTAATTTCCTTTAAATCAGAGTGAAGCCCCCAATGAATGAGTTGCAGAAGGGTTTGGTTCAGATTGCCATTATATTGCTAAGGATATTTTAATAAACTCTATTGTTTTGTATTAATTAATTATGTTGATGTTGGATAAGTGGTGTAGGGTTTCCTGCCTAAGCAGGGGATTGGACTAGAAGACCTCCAAGGTCCCTTCCAACTCTGCTATTCTATTCTATTCTCATTATGGCTTTCTTTTTTTGACTTTTTTGATGTTACTCAAAGTAACTTAGTTGGTGAGTTGGGGATCCATATAAATACACCAACTTTAAACTAAACTAAACTAAAATAAATGGAATATTATAATTTATGATAGTTCTGTTGCATTTTAAATTTTGTTGCTTCTGGGGAAAAATGAATGACAGCTAGCCTTGGGCCATAATGAAAAGTTATTCTAGAATAAACCTCTGTATTATCAATTAGATAAACCACTTTAAAATAACCAGCTTATTTAAAATCGTGACTTCTTTTAAATTAAGGAGTCACACCTATTGTAGATATCTTGCTGGAGAAGTTATATATTTTTCCTCCCACAGTAAGGATGATTTTATTGTTCATTGTGACACAGGCATGCATTCTCATCCAGAGAACATTTTCTCTTTTCAGCCCAAACATTCCATTCAAAGAAAGAAAACACGCCGTGTTGTCATTGATTAACAGTCCTACAATTATTTGACCAAAACATATTTGACTGACAACTGCAAAGAAGAAACCATGAATGTCAAGATTAAGTAGAACTGCAGTGTTATCTCAGCCAATATTTGCAAGTACTTAGCTAAGAAAAACAGATTCAAAGATATGGTGTGGAAGGGGAAGCTCTAAAGAAGGATCTGGAGGAGAATGTCCAGATGGAGATTCTTTAAATCTGGAGTGGGGAGGCATTTGCTAAGGACCTGTAGGCTGGAAAGTGAGAAACAGCTGAATTATCCATTGAACTTTGGATTCTCTTTTCTGCATGGTTCACTTAATAATTAGGTCCTACAAGCTGCTCCAAACAGATTCTTCTGAATGGCTAACATTCTAATTGGCTGGTACTTTTAATGGTTGATCTTCTGCCTTTGACTATCATTCAGTCCTGATCCTTCTTAGATCTATATAAAAGCTCTTTTTAGACCCAGTCTAGGGGTAGATCTCCAAGTATCCATTTCAGGGATTTTGCACAAATAACCACGCTAATTGAAAAGTTTAATTTTGGCCTTTCATCAAATTATCTCTGAACTGAATCTCCCGACTGAACCCTTGCGGACTTTATATGAAAGCAAAACAGGCCAGGCGAAGGTAGTAAAAATGGCTTTTTCACTGTCATGCTCTCGAGCGTCGACTTCTGATTCTCTCTCGTTCTAAAATACTAATACTTTCCAGATGGACTGTGCTTCTTATCATTAATTTTCTTTTGCAGCATTAGCTGGGAATTGTGAGAATTGAGATTCATTCTGAGATAACAAGATGCCAAGATGGTCTGTTTATCATTGTAGTGATTTTTTTTTATTCCAGCACTTATTTTTCTCAAGTCACTGTGATAGGAATATTTCTAACTGGTAAAGCAAATACCATATTGATACAGATTATTGTATTCTGTGTTCCTTATAAGGAAACCATGAGTTGTATTCAAATTTGAGGTTTTCAGAAATACATGTCAAGAATAGAAGGGAACCTGGATTTAGTGCCTGACTATCATCTATCATCTTTAATGACACGGGAAAAAATGACACCGCTACCTCTATCACACTTTGAAGAGCAGTTCAATATTTTTGTCTTCCTTACTTCCTTTGGCATTTTTGTTTGCCCGTAAGTTTAGAATCCTCCCTTCCCTCTCCTCAGGCCTCTGGAGTTTCATAAACAGCAGGCATTTCATTTCTTGCTACCAGGTCTTCAATCTTTCATTCAGATGCTTAATTTATAACAGGTTTGGTGGATATACTAGATATACTAAAAAAAAACTTTGATTAAATTCCAAACAGTGAAAAAAAAAAAAAACGCCAAGGCACACAAAGCAACTCTACAAAGATGTAAATTAAACAAACATTGTGGCTGGTAGATCAGACTCAGTCCTAACTAGGACTGTGCAAACTTTTGAGGAGGTGCAGCCTTAACAAAAGCCGCTGCTCTCACCCAAAACCTTCACCATTAGTGAAGTAAAGCAGAGGTATTACTAACATCTCCCACAGTTCTAACAACGGCAAGAGGTCCTGTCTATGCCAAGAAATCTCTGCCAGTCTTCTGTCCGGCCAAAAGAAGCAGACGTTCAAAGCCTCTTCCAGGGGCAGAAATTCCTGGGGAAGGCTTTGGGCAATCTAATCTTCAGTCAAACTGTGCTGCGTCTTCCGTCTTTAGGCGAGAATTGCATCACTTCTGTGCATACAGCGTCTCTCCAAAGCAAAGCCAAACCACTTTGTGCTGGCCCAGAAAAAGAAAGAGAGCTGCAGGAGGATATTCACTTAGAGTATCTCTATTTCATTGAATTGTGGACTATTTTGAAGTCTGTATAATCTATGCCTAACAAATGCAGTGGTTTTGTTGAACTTGGCTCTTAAAAAGTGAACATTTAAAGCATGCTCAGGCCTGAGTTCAGTTCTACACATGAGCCAATGTGGTAGCATGGTTAGTGTTGGATGAAGATGGGGCTGACCTAGGTCACGGCCACCCTTAGCTATGGAAACTCACTTGGGAAACTCAGCCCAGACACTTTAAGGTACCAGACTTATGATTGAGGACAATCGTTAGAAATTATGAAGGCAAAGATGCCCATGTTTAAAATTAGAATTCTCCCCATGCAGCTGCAAGAGAAATTATCTTTTACAAAACAGAAGATCTGGGAATGAAAGTATTTTGGGTGGAGGTCACGAGAATCACGATGGAAAAGTGTCAATTGTAACAGTGATGTATCAGCTTCCTACCAATTACAGAATCCTCAGGGAATATTCCACAGAGACAAGATAATGCATTAAATAACTCCCACCATTTCTGCTGAAATAGTCTTAACTCAAACTGAAAAATGCCAGACATTTTCAGTGAGACTTAATTATAGCTATCTGTATGTGAAACAAGCTGCAGATCTCTCTCACACACTCTTACATACAGGACCGAATCCACTTCTAACTAAAACTTGATCGCACCAAAACCAATGGGGAAAAGTCAGCTATGATCTGGGGTCTCCCATTCTGGGGATGGAGTCCCATCAATAAATCAGCTCTAAAAAAATCCCATTTCCTGGCCTCATCCCAATCCTCTGCTTTGGCCACAGTGATATTTTGATGTTTCATCTAGGTGGCCCTTGGTGGAGGGAGGATAACACCGTGTCTTCTTGCCTTGAGAAATGTCTTGTGGTCTATAATGGTGCTGACACAAGCGGATCATCTCTTGACTTTAAATGCCACTGACGTCAATCAATCATCTTCATTTTCTTCATCTTCATAGCAATGTCATAAAGAACCTTGTATTTTCCAAGCTTGGACTCATATTAATGACTGGGATATCCATTTAGAGCCATTCGTTCTTTCAATACAAATCAAAGCACTATTAAAGGCAATTGCGTATTAGGGAGAAAATATTAAGAGAGTAGTAAAAAAAGACAGAAAGCAACAGATTAAAAGTGCACTAAGGGCTGGCAACTTCACTTGCCCCTGTGAATGGTTTATTTAGAAAGGACTTCGGTCTTTCTACTCCCAGAACATGGAATCTCTTTGTCTCCCATTATTGGAAAAACTTCAGGATTTCATTTATTGTCTAACCATTATGTTCACGTTTTGGGCAAATCTGAGATTTAGAATGTAATAGTTATTATCTCTTGCTTTTTTGCACTTTTCTGTGGAGCACTGGGGAACATTATAAGAAAGAAATCAGAATATTAACTCCATTCTCTTATCTATTTTGAGGTAAAAGGCTAAAAAGGTTACATTATGTGGAAATGTCAAAACAGGATATACACGTTTCCCTTTTATTTTATTTTATGAATTTCATAAACTGATGAAGAAGTGAGCCAGAATGAAATTATATATAAATATTTGCCCTAAGTCAAAATAACCCAAACAATAGATAAATATTTCCTTTCCTAATGATAATATAAATAGGTAACATTTGTACAGCAATTTATGTAACTTAAAACATTGTTGGTTTAGGACTCAAGACAGCAAAATTTCCATACCCAACCTCAAATCTCATGGGGTAACTTCTGATAACCTCAGCCTATTTTAACCATAGAGGGAGGGGGAAATACAGAAATAATACTTATGCCACTTTGTGTTCCTTGGAGGAAAAGAGAAAATAGAATTTCAGTAAGTAATGGAATGTAGTTTAGTATTATTATTATTCCCACATTTTAAATGAAATATAGAAAGATTTAGAAATGGGGAGCTGCCAAAGGCTGCCTGGGGAGTTCCTGGCAAAAATGACACTTGAATAAGGAAGTCCTTAATTCATAGCCTGAGCTTCCAAACCATTAAGAGACCTTCCTTATTCCTCACATTAAATCTTAACTGATTACTTAGGAAACCACCCGGTGGGGAAAAAGTCAGCAGAGAAGAGTAAGGAAAACCAAGAATACACAAGTTGCCATTTTAGGTGTAGAACCCATTCAATTTCTATGAAAATACTCTTTTTATTTTACTAATAAAATTTATACGGCCGCCCATCTCATGGGAAGTGGCTCTGGGCAGGATACAACAATCCAACAAAACAATAAATACAAAACAATGGTTTTATATTTATGGCAATCTTGGGGAAAATTGGACTTGGGGCTGTAACTTAATGTAATTAAATTAAGTAACTTAATGTAACTTAAGCTGCATCTAATGTTTCTTTAAAGTGGCAAACGGCCTTTACCAAGAAGAGGGCAGAAGTTGGTTCTCATGCTTACGTGCTTTTGTATTTCACTGCAGAAAGGAACTTTATGATGACTAAATCATTGGATGAGGGTCCGAGGTATCTCAGCTGATTCCGACTTCATGCGCGAATGATGTAAGGATGACACCCTAATTCTTTTCTCCCTCCTCTTCTCTGGGACTCTAGTACAAGCAGGAGAACAGTCTCTAAACCAAGAGACAAAACTGCTCCTTGGCTTGAGCATCCCTGGAATAAAAGTGACTTCTTCTCACTGCAGGGAGATGTCCTACACACACACACACACACACACACACACACACACTGATGACCAAATGACATGGTGAAAGCAACCGGATCACCAGAGATCCTGTTTACTTCCACGCCCAGCTCTGCCTGGAAATGACCCTCCAAAACCTGACCTTTTGGGTGAAGGGGAGGAAAGACCCTGCAGAGCCAAAGGGCTGATCTGGAAGCTGCCCTCTCCTTCCTCTTAGGAAAACAGATTTTGCACCCTGATGAGACGCACCGAGGCCTCTATTTCTGGAGGGAGGCACGGAAGGCCTGGGAAAATGTTTCCGCGCTGGAATTCCAGGAACAACTTGTCAATTGCTAAATGTGATTCACCTGGAGTTACCCAAAAGTGCTGGAATCGGGGCTGGGAGTAAGATGCAAATGGAAAAGCTACAATCCCTACTCTTTTGGAGGAAAGAGAAAAGTTGAAAAGAGGCACAGAGAAAATTTTAATAAAATGAAAGAGGTTTGGCTGTGGCCAACTTATTTCTGCCCAAATATGCAGCATCTATCTATTTCTATAATACAGTACATCTATAGATTGGTCTCTCTCTCTCTCTCTCTCTCTCTCTCTCTCTCTCCCAGTGGTGGGTTTCCCCCAGTTCGGACCGGTTCAACAGAACCGGTAGTAAAACCGCCCACCCACAGCCCCTGATGTCATCAGAACGCTTCTGCGCATGTGCGTGGCCCCGTTGCAAACCAGTAGTAAAGGTAAGTAGAACCCACCCCTGATCTCTGCCTATCTATCTATTTCATGAGCTAAATCAGTTATGCTGAATTTAATACTGACAAATTCAATCAGCCCCCATTTTTTGAGCAATGAATATGCAGTTTTCGCTTGAGGGAAAGCCAGCCTTACCTCTTCTCGATGCTCTTCTCCAGAACGCTGAATAAACCACCTGATGGAAGCTTGCTGTGACTTTGGGACACATTCCAGAAACGTTGAGTTAAATTCAATGCCGAAAATCACCTTTTCGTCCCCGGTTTCAAGACTAAGGCCTGAAAAGCAAACACGGGAGAGGGGATTAACCCTGCCCTGATGTCTTTAAGAACGGGGAAACACGACTGATATGGAGCAGATGGCAGAACAGCACATAAGCTGTTAAATAAAGCAAACGGTGTGGAATGGCACGCAAACGTTCGAATTAATGTAAGCCATTTCTAACAATGCCCTTCTTCTCTGACTTAGTCACTTCCTGTTGTCTCCCTCACTGGGAAAGAAGAATTTGATCGATATTCTTTTGTTCGGAAATTGCTTTCAATGAGGCTTAAGACGAGGACGTCAAAGTGGCCCTTCCAAGTCTTTAATTCATTCTTCCTGGAATAACCTATGAACCGGAACCCAATTATTATTTCATTATTATATTTTCCAGTTCATGGAATGCATGTCACCATGATGACTCCCATACAAAAATAAATACATTAACCAAAAAGTATGAGAAAATCAAGTGTTCTGGGAAAGAAGAACACATGAGAGAGAGAAGAAAATGTGAATTTGTGGAAAGACCTTTTGGGCTGCACAGTAACCTTTAATCGCTTGGATCTCCAGACCATTCAAAAGTACTGGAATAATTCTGCTATGAAGGTATCTACATGATTTTGGGAAGAATTTTGAATACCTTCAGTCTGAATATTTTCAAGGACAGGATAGAAACACTTTTGTGGTTCTGGGGAAAATAAAATGAAGTTGGGTGCAACAGGAAACTTAAAAAAAAATAATCGTCCTGTATTTGCTGCTAGAGACAGGCTCACATGCTGGAAATTCAATTCTTTCCAAGATTTATTTTGTGTCATCTCCATCAGCCTACATCCTTGCCTCGTTACAGGACAAATAAAATCTGTTCCTTCCGGAAATTTTATTTTGACGTCTTCGCTGGGACAGCTCTTCTCCCCACAGAACAAAAGCAGAGAAACTCTCGTTTTCATTAATGCTGGCCGCACTCAAGTCCTGCACATGGCTTTTGAATCGCACACACAACAGGATTAATATGAAAACAACTGTGCGGTAATTGAAACCCTGAATTAGATACTCATTTCTTTTAAGGAAAAAATACTGTTTTGCTTCAGTGGTTTTACACCCCCCCCCACCCCAAACTCCTCTAAGAAAGGAAAATAAATATTCCGAACTGAACATTTTACATTTTATGTTCTGTTGTTACAGAAATCTCAGCCTAACCACAAGGCTGACTCTAGATAATGCCTCTCGCCAGACCTGTTGCCAGGGAGCCAGCTAGTCTGGCAGGAGCATCAACAGCTCCACTTGTGGGAGACAGTAAGCTCTTGTTGAAAAGGAGATGGCTTAATTAGCAGGGAAGAATTAGAAGAAATCCTGGATTGCTTGCTAATTGGAACGAAGATTTCAGATTTTGGTCCAAGAGTCGCTGTGCAAAAATAAGTAAGAAAATGTAAGAAGAGTATTTGATGATTTTGCTTCAGGAAACTCTCCTCATTTGGCTCCCTCACTGCAAGTCTTCCCGCATTCTTGTAGACACAATATTTTTCCATTTGAGTTCCAGAAGGACTTTTTTCACCTCTTGATGGCTGCTGCTGATAGCTAAAGAGTTAGCTCCAAAATTCAGAAAGAATAACAATACACCAGCCACCTCTGGTTATGGAATATTGGCGCCAATTTGTACACTTAAGCTTATGCACCAGAGACAAATTCCTTGTGCGTCCGATCACATTTGGCCCATAAAGAATTTCTGCTCTGCTCTACTCTACCCTGAGCTAAATATCCCCCTTTATTCTACTCTATTCTATGGAATGGGCAACCTCATTCCATAGAGGTTGCTCTATTCATCACAGAATAACCAGAGTCAAGAATACAATTCTCAGCATCTGGAACAGACCAAGGCATCCCTGTGAGACAGAAAGGAGCACCGTGAGTTTTTCAAACAAAACAACCAAAACCAGCCATCACTTTTGGTTGGGTTAAGGTTGCCAGCTTCTCAACAGAAATGAGAAGAACCCAATACTTACTGTCTTCAACATCCCAGCACTGGGTAATGGGGTCTCCGTATTTCACATCTTGCCTCCTTGCACGCCTAGAAAATGAACAAATAAGTTGCTTATGAACGAATTGTTGCCCAAATGGCAATTTAAGATGGAATTCTCATGTTCTTGGTTGCCAAGGCTAGTATGTACATTATATTTCAGGAAGACAATTCATGGACTGAACCAAAGTAGGGAGATTCATTGGCCGTGCATGTTGGGGACGGGAATAAGATGCGAATAATGAGGCTGAAGAAGATTATAAAGTGCTTGGTACTTTAAGAAGATCTTTAAACTTGTTCCTGTTGCAATTTTCTTGACTCTTCAACTCCAGGACTGCTTTCAAGCAAAGAGTTGCCATGATATCTTGCCACGAAACCTGAGATTACATCAAATGAGTGATCAAAAACTATCCTTTCTGTTTAATTGCTAAGGTTTCAGAGATACTTTATTCTAAATGTGAATAGGATACTATGGACCCTGTAGAGAACTTAGTAGGGAAAATGATAATAGACATCAATGGAGAAAGAGGGAAGGAGGAGCCTCATATGCTCCTCAGGATATGTGCCTCGTCATGACCATGGTTCAAGGAAGAAGCTACCATTGACAGCTCAGAAGGGCAGATGCCTCACCTTTTGGAAGTCGGGGTGTATCTGGAGCAGGAATTTCCATCCCAAGCACAATAGGGGTCTCTGGCAAGGCAGCAATCAGCACAGGCCTTCCCATACGTGTGGCATCTGTGCAAGGAAAGCTGAGCCAGCCCATCTCTGGAACCAATGTATAATTGTTGCTACAAATCAGACAAGGCAAACAAATGAGAAACAACTTCACGTCGATTTATAACATCAAAGTACTTTTAAAAAATCTGCTATTGTAAAAACATGTTCACCAATATTGGGGTTTATAGAGCATGGAACAGACCGTTCCATGAAACGGTCTCTTTCCACATAGTTAAATCAATTTGCTTTAACTAGGTTCATTGGCTCACAATACACAATATTTTCTGCAACCATTTTGTTATAAAGATAAGCAGAAAACCTTGGTAGTCCCCCGCCCCCCCCGAGACTTTCAAGTCTTTCTTTTGCTGCAGTTCACTTGTTTAACATCATGGCATCACTTCCAATTATTTAGATTTGGCCTCAAGTCTGCTTTGAAAATCCAGGGGCAATAACAGTAAAAAAAATACAACACTGGCAGAAATCTAAAGGAGCCATACGCAGAGAAACAAACTGATTAAGTAGCAAAGTCCAGACCACTTTATCTTCTAATTAATGAACACGAGTTTCCAAAAGGATTGAGATTTTCATGGTTCTTTAAGTCTTGAAATTGAAGGTGCATGGACTTCAACTCCCAGCATGCTGGCTGGGGAATTCTGGGAGTTGAAGTCCATCCATCTTAAAGTGGCTAAATTTAAGAAGCCCTGTTTTAAATATCGACCAAGGCAGTTCCCTGCAGCCTTGACAAATGACCAGGTCTAGAGAGATAAAAACGATTGTTTCAATTGAAGATGGAACCCTAAATTTGCTTATAAAGCATAAATCCTGCTGAAGCCACTCAGATTAGCTTTGAATGCACAGGGCTGGATTTGCATAACACAATTACAGATAATGATGTATCAGTGTGACAAATAGGTTCTGCATAAAAGCTGTCATCAAGGAAGAATCAAAGTAATATGTATGCAACATCTTCTTTATTTGTTCCCTCTTTTACTGTTCTTCTGTTAATATGCAATGAATGTAGAGTGTTCATGTGGAATGTGGAAATGGATTTCAAATCAAAAGGAGTAATTTTGACAGGAAGGACCGGAAAAGGTAAGATTAGGGGGAAAAAACCCGGAGCAAATATTAAATATAAAAAGCCACTTATCAAGGGCTAAAATTACTACTTGCGAATTACCTGCTTTGGAGACATTTCCATGGTCAAGATAGGTGATGGATGCTGCAAAGCAAATGAACAAACGACAGTGAAGGCAGGGTCAACACTGTTTGCCTTCATCTGGAGGAAAAGATGTTATCAGGGAGTGATATATTTCTCACATCATCCAAAAACACCAAGTTGTATCGAAGCCTTTTTGAGAAATAAATTATCTTCAGGTCTAACTTGGAATATCAGAATGGAATTCCGGGCTTATATAATCCTGTAAAGGAAGGTTATTTGATGGGGAAAACACACCAGGGCAGTCTTGAGTTTTTGAAGTTGCTTCCTGGATTTGAGTTTTCCATAACTAAGAACTCTTCCTGGGAGACTTCAGGAAGAATGTATTAATTGCTTCCATTCAAATTGATCAATCTTTGGGTGGTCAAATAAATCTTTTGCTTGAAACAAGCAATGTGGGCTACAATATTCCCTGAGTGATGAAATCCCTCTCCTCTGTCAATCACATGTTCTTGGAAATACCTACATCAAATTAAATAACCCTCAGACGGGTTAATAAAAATATACAGAACCTACAGTGATTTTTCCCTTCTATTTTTTTCTGTAAGAAAAAAAAAGAAAAGAAACGAAGTACATAAAGTAGAAGGACATCTGCTGAGCTAATAGCTCTTTTTGGTATTAAACCCGATACTACAAATACGCAACAAATTGGTACATGCTTAATAAGTCCAGATTACTTGGCAGCTGATTGGCGAGTCTTGATTTTTTCAACGTGATATAGTTATAATTGGTCTCTGTGGCAGCCAAAAGATGATATAGGGAGGAGGCTTAAAACAGGAATCATCACTTCTACTTAACATCATAAAAAAAGCATACGGGGAGATTAATTTCTTTTTTTAAAAAAAGTTTTTTCCCTGTGAAATGATTATTTTGCAATAATAGCTCATCGTATCTGAACACCCTGAAGGTGTCCATGAAGGGAACAAGTGAGCTTGCCTGGAAGAAGACCTCATTCTGAGGGGTGGTGCCACTAATGCGTGTGACCATATCACGAAAAATCTCATGACATCATTGTTATTGGCAGGAGAGCTGCTTAATTAGCAGCCTCAAGATTTGGAACAGGGACACAGCAGCAGAGCAAGTAAGTTTGCTAAGATGACCAGAATGATTTTCCTACCCTTGAAGTGATTGCAGACTTTTACTCCACCAGGATTGATCTCAAATTTCACTCTTCCTGCTTTTTCTCTCTCTTAGTACATAAAAAAGGCATACTGTTTATGTGGCTGTTATTGAAGACTTTATAAGATAAATATATCTTAGCTGCCCAGAGTCATTGGACAGCAAATACATTTCATAATAAAATAAAAAACAAATACCTTACTAATTATTCCCTTAGTGTAAAAAGATAAGTTTGCTTTTTGGAGACTTACCTTGAATACTTGTAGTTCTTCCAGGATTACCTCTTCCATGTCCCATTTTTCTTTGGTGATGCTCAAAACTTTCAGCACATTTCCAGTATCTGAAATCAAAAAGATTCAGCTGAGAAAAATCTATCATGAAGTTTCCCCACTCTGGAAATTCTTCTTTCGTCAACACTTTCCTGTAAACAGAAGCCTTGTACCTCCAGTCTTCTCCCAGTACTTTTTAGCTAAATCCACACCATATAAATGTCCCTTTTTATTTCTTCTCTGATCACTAGTTGCTGCTGTTGAATGCCAAGAGAGAACATGTTATGAGGCCAAGGGATAAAGCTAATTTGTTGCTTATGTTCGGCCACAGCCTACAGGGATGGGTCCTCTCAAAGGAAGAGAGGAAGATCCTGATCCAAGGGAAAGCCGGTTGGTCTTGTCTTCAGAGACAGGACTATTTGTATTGGTTGTTGTCACCTGCCTAATAAGACCAGGTGACATAGGCGATCATAGGCTAGACAGTTGTCTCGGTAAACACTTTATATATAAATCTGTCTGTCTGTCTGTCTGTTATCAGTTGAATTAGCTCTCAGCAACTCCTTTGACATAATGTTGTGTGGGAAGGATCTTAAGGAGGGAGAGGAAGAGATGCTGTCTAGGGAAGGATCAGAGAAAAGGCCGAGGAGTCCACAGCTGCTTAACAGGCAAAGAAAGAAAGTTAGGAATGACACGTCCTAACATATCAGACTATTAAAAGTGACGGTGGGAGACTTGTATTCTCAGACTTGCAAGATTCTGATAATAAAGCCTGACAATAAGGTAGAATTAGATCATCTGGTGATGTTTCCTGTCTGGTTTAACTGGGAGGGCTGACATTTTATTACCATCCTATTCTCCTACATATGGAAGAAATTAATAAATGATCACATATACTCCCCTAAAATGTTATATAAGGTTGTGTACTAAGCAAACTTTTCATGTGCTGCCCTCAGAGCTCATGCAGTTTTCTGCCACGGGCAATGCCTTTGAGCATGGACTAAGCACTAGAAACTTTTCCTGATCATTCAAAAAAAAAAAAAAATCAGTCTGGTTCCCATGCACCCCAAACGCCCTCCAGGTACATTGTCAGTGGATTATGCAAATGAGTAGCACGCAACAATGCCAATTCCCCTGCAATGAATTGTGAATTATTTCCTACATTTTCCCCTGGCCTGCATTGTGTGCGTGTGGAACTTTTCATATGGCAGTGATTGAACAAACAAAAGATCCTGAAATTAAATGACTGAGGACCAAAGTTGAAGGAAAGAAGCATCTTTGAACTTAACGGCAGACGTTGCTTCAATAAACCTCATGATGAAGGTAATTATACCGTTAGTATTAATCTTTGTTAAGAGAAGAATGATTGAGAGATAAATAGTTTCCAGTAAACTGACCACA
This sequence comes from Ptyas mucosa, assembly GCA_012654045.1. Lineage (NCBI taxonomy): Eukaryota > Metazoa > Chordata > Lepidosauria > Squamata > Colubridae > Ptyas > Ptyas mucosa. Next base: position 719,764 of record WNWU01000049.1, read on the forward strand.
TTCAATTTCCTACTTTGGTCAGATTCTTTCCAATGTGCTAAAATTTCGTGCCGTATCGCTTAATCTGAAGGAAGGGAAGATGACTCTTGTATGAGTGAACCAAATTCTGAAGGTTGAAAAAATAAGCTGAGTCTCATCTATTCACCACATTTTCGAGGTGAAGGGGGTGTCTGGTGACGTGCCGTCTGAGGAGGACTGAAGAGGAGCTCTTGAAACATGGCATACTGGGAGAAATGTGGAAAGATTGGCTATCCTCAGGTCCCAAATGTAAATTGAGGGTTACCTCTACATTGTGGCTCTGAAATCAAGCATGGTGTAGTGGCATTGCAAAAGACCATTGTATTTAGAGGAGCGTAGTGACATCTCTTGACTTCTCCTTCATATCATGAAGATTCTAGAAGTGTCGAGTTCATTCTGAGTTACGATCATGTTTAACTTGCTTGTCCCAAAGGTGCTTCTTTTTCCAAGAGGCAACTGGACTCTCTGGTTTTTCTCTGAAGACGTTTTGCTTCTCATCCAAGAAGCTTCTTCAGCTCCTGAGCTGAGCTTCTTCAGAGCTGAACAAGCTTCTTGGATGAGAAACGAAACATCTTCAAGAATGTCTAGTTGCCTCTTGAAAAAGCACATTTGGGACAACCAAGACCTGGATGGCTGAGAAGCTCCATAGATGCTTGCTTTTTTGATGCATGAAGAAAAGGAAGGAATCTTCACATAGCTGTAAGAGGTCTTCAGGATCATTTAGGCTGACACCATCTTATCTATATGTTTCCCAGGGTCTCATTTACATCTCAGGGTTCTGTGAGTTTGCGTGAGAAACAGATGCACCATCTAGCCAAGTTCAGGTCTTGGTACCATAGAAACCAGGCATCGTTGTGGTCCCGGCTTTTGCTAAGCCCCTGGTGTTGCCCTTTGAGCTGCAAGCTTCAGCAAAGACCTAGCCTTGGGTACTGTGTGACTTGGCCGTTTTGGGGTGTCTCCGTTGTTATTCCACTGGGCCTGCCAAAATCCTCATCTCACATCGAGCTTTTGTGTTCTGTTTAAATCTGTCTGCTAAAATTAATAATGTGTTATTAACATGTAATATATTAACATGGAAGAGCTCTGCCACCTCCTTCTTCTAAAATGTCTTTTAGACTTTCCAGTCCTGGAATTTCCTCAAGGAAAAGCAGCCCAAGTGCTAACCACCTCTCAACTTGGATAGTTTTCTCTGAAATTAACCCTGATTAGCTGGGCACTGTCATTACAGTGAATGTGATCAGCTTTCTTTTTTAAAAAACTCGACATTCCGGATTGGCGCACAGCTCCTCTGCTGAACTCTCCTGTTCACAAATTACAAAATCTACCTGGCTTTTCCAAGTTCTCAAATGACTCCGGCCACCCAGAATTTCTTTTTTTGGTCCCCCGAAGAAGGTTTCTTTTTCACTAGGCAGCCAATGAAAGTGAGCGTGTCTCCTGAGCTTGAGGAATGCCAGGGAAAACTTCCTAAAAGCCAGCAGAGTTTATGCTGGAACCAGGAGGGCCTCCCACCTGGACATTGGTCAGAGACGCCACACCTGGGACTCCTTGGACACCAGAGCAGAGGGTGTCAATGGCCTTCTTCGGCTTTAGCATTATATGACTCTCTCAGCACCCCCCCCCACCCTCAGCCCCTCAGCCCCCAGCTCCTGCCTCCCATTTCCTCCCTTCCAATAGCTCAGCCCTGATTGTCTGACAACATTTACAAAATGTTCCCAGATTGGAAGAGATATTCATAACCGTTCACCTGTGATTTGCAATTGGCAGATAAACCTTAAAGGGTATCTACTACTTCTTGAAAAAAACATATTTTTTGTGCCCATTGAGAACCTGGAAATGGATGAGACATAAGTATCCAGTTCAAGGTTCTGATTAGCTTGTTGGGAAAATAAGTTTTTGTAAACATTATACAATTTGAATTACCAGATAACTTACAACCGACTTTTAGAATCCTCTTCTTTCTCTGCCTGTTTCTACCATTTCTGTTTATCTATTAAGTTCTTATGTTTGGAGGCTTTTATTGGTCTAACAAAGAATTCAGAGTCAAATTTTCATGGCAATTTGGTGGGCGAGATTAGGCTAAAAATGGGCTCTGTGTATTCACTTCGCAAGCTTATTAATTGAGCGCTTGTTTCAGCTTTCTTTCAAAACCAACCACAAAAAACACGTTGTTCAGTCTTTCATGCTATTATGTTTAATTGCTGAGAAAACTGCCATTAGGCTGATTTAGTATGGAGCAAGTTTCTAGTTTCTTAAGATGTCAGAAGAATCTTATTTTTTCGTAGTCTAGAGGAGTCTTCTCTGCTGAAATTCTGGACTGCCACCTACTGACTCTTTTAAACCTGCAGGCGTCTATATGAGTGAAGAGCAAAGCTGAATAACTAGAGCCAATTTAAATAGGCCTGACATTTTCCTTTGAGAAGAAATCCTGCAAGGATACTTTGCATCCCAGTGGAATAGTGATATAAAAATTACAACGTTGGTAAACTAGGGTCAGCAAAGCTGCTTCATGTGAATCTTCCATTATATTGGAGGAGGGAAAAAAAACCTAGTCAGACCAGCTTGACACTTTGCAAGTTAAAAAACTAGAGGAATCTTAACTCTTTGTGCACTATGGAAATGCAACCTTTTGCAGTCTGCTCAGGGGCCTTTCTGAAGCGGAGAAGTAAAAATAAATCAATAAGCAAACAAGAGTGACCATCTGCTTCCATGTGGTTACAAAAACCCCTTCGTGAATATATATATATATATATACTATGTTGTCATCAGGACCAGAATCGGATTGTATCTTTAGGTATTGAATCTGCAACTGCTCTGCTCTAGTTATTGCATCACTTGTTATTAAGTGATGTATCATTGGGGTAAATTGTAGGACTGACACCAAAATATAGTTTTATCATATTTTATCTATATCTTAAATTATTGTATTGTATTCCATTTTCATCTTAGATTGTATTTTATTCCAATTTCATTTTAAATCGTATTTTATTCCAATTTCAGTAATAATTTGTTTCTGGAATTCTGCACTTTGATATGGTCCAAGGGCTAATCAATCAATCAATCAATCAATCAATCAATCAATCACTCAATCAAAAAGTGATATATCATCTCCTTGTGTTTCAGGGCCCAGTCCATCCCAAGCAATCCTTTGGGGAAATTAGATATAAATCTGCTTTTTAATGATTTGGAAATCACACGGGTCTCTTTGTCTGTGACTTACCTGTCCCTAGAAACAGAACGTCATACTGTCCGTCTTCGGCCGTGACTCGATCCACCACGATCTGGGTCAGCCGGTGGTCCACGTTGACCTGGGTGAAGACCGGAGCCCGGCCCACTGGGTGGACCGCTCTGTGCATCAGGGGGTGGCGCTTGATGAAGCTGATGACGTCATCGGGGAAATCCCGGGTGGTCTTGACCGTGGGGTCGTAGGTTCGGCTCGGACACTGGCGGAGATGGGAGAGAAGAGGCAGCCGCATTTAACTTGGGGAGGCGTGTGGTCCCAGTTGGCCAGAAGGAGTGAAGAGGAGAGGTTCAGATATTGTCATCAATGCTGGTTTGCTCCAGGATGACAAGTAGTCCTCGGACTTACAACAGTTCATTTAGTGACCATTCAACGTCACTAAAAAAGTGACCTATGGCCCTTTTCCACACTTGTTGCAGCATCCCCATGATCACGAGATCAAAATCCGGACACTGGGCAACTGACTCGTATTTATGACGATCGTGGTGTCCCGTGATTTTGCGACTTTCTGACAGGCAAAATCAACAGGGAAGCCAGATTCTGACTATGTTACTAACTTAACAACCACAGTGAATCACTTAACAACTGTGGCAAGGAAGGTCGTAAAATGAGAAAAAGTAACTTAACAAATGTTTCACAGAACAACAGAAAGTTGGGGCTCAATTGTGGTCGTAAGCGGAGGATTACTTGTTCTATGACTGCCCTGCAGTTGTCAGGAGCCCACTCCCCAGGTTCTCAGGGCCCTCCCTTCTTTCAGAGGTCCCAGTTCCAGGGGAGGAGAGGGCAGAGAGAGGAATGGATGAGGAAAGCAGGGACAGGAGGAGGAGATCTAGTAGAGCAGAACAAACTACCAGGGGGTGGATCACCAGAGCAGATCTGCAGTTCAAACACATTCAGTGCTAATTCTATTCAGTCCTTCTCTCCAATAATTTCAGGTTTCATTTGTTTATGAACACATCCAGTCTATTCACACAACCTACATCTTTCTTATCTATCTATCTATCTATCTATCTATCTATCTATCTATCTATTTATCTATCTATCATCTACCTACCTACCTACCTACCTACCAGTACAAGGAAAGAAGTATAGTATAGACATAGACATGGACATATGAAAAAAAATTGGCACAAATAAAAGGAAATAAATAAGCAAAACATAGCCATAAACACATAGAATGAGTACATACAAATGGGGACAGTAGGACAGGGACAGAAGGGACCTCTTAAGAAGCGTGAAAGGTCCACGGCAGACAGTTGAAGGTAAAAGGTCTGGGGGTTAGAGAGACCAACAACAGGATCAGACAGAGTGTTCCAGACATTTACTACTCTATTGCAGAACTCATATTTCCTACAATCAAGATTAGAGCGAATTACTTTGAGTTTGAATCTATTGATAGACCTTGTGTTATTGCGGTTGAAATTACAGGCAGGACCTTTTGGTAAGTAATCTTATGAACTAAGCTTAGGTCGGAACATAGACGGCGTAGTTTGAGGCTATCAAGGCCTAAAATTTCAAGCCTGGTGCTATAGGGAATTTTATTTGAAGCGGAGGATTTGAGTGCTCTTCTAGTAAAATATCTTCTGCAGTTTAACTGCCATCATTTGGGAATCTGTCCCGGTGGTGAGAAACATTTCTCATCTAAATCTGAACAGTTAATTGGCTTTCGTTGCTATCATTACGCAAAACATTAAAACCGTCTCTCATATCTGAAAATGCCCAGGTCTTGACGATGGTGAAAGATATGTCTCGGCTTCATCTCAGATTTTACTATCTGATACTGTCAGGGAAAGCAAAGGAGAGCCAGAAACCAGCCGGAAAGGATTTGGAGGCTGTCGGGAGTGAAAAGCCTTGGATTAAAACGGAAGTTCCCGTTCTCGTAGTCAGCACCAGAGGGATAAACAACAATGCTGATTCATCCAGGCTCCGTTTTCATGATGGCACTGCCTTAGCCAGGCACTCAAAGAGGTACTTTGGCACCGCCAACAGCAAACATTTAATTCCATGTAGCTGAAATCTAAGCTGATGGTCCAGTCGATCTGAATTTAATTCAAAGCAAATGCCCAGATTTCTTCATTAACTATTTTTCATCAGTTAATCAAGATCGCCCTCTTCCGGCTGCTGTTGGAAAAGCCCTTGAATCCTGATGAACTGTATTCAAAAAGATTTATACGCCTAATAAGAATATTCATGTCTCAAAGCCTTACAAATGCTTTTGTTACAGCCTCCACTGTGGCTACTGGCTTGGAAAATAATACGGTATCAGAACATCTATAGACAGGTTGTCTTGAATCTTGATATTTATATTTCTGACATAACATTGGTCTGTAATAGAAGCCTTGCAGAGACGATAGGACCAAACAACAATAATAACTAAATAAATTATCCATGCTCCAGAAACAAGCAATGACACTCCTTAAAAATGGATTAAGGAAAGGTTGGTCTCCCTGGCCCTTATTCCTATTCTGGAATACACCAGAAACTATTGATTGTGAATGGAAGGCGATTCAAGAATATTAAAAGGCAATTTATGACACAGCATTAATAGCAATGCCAATAGCACTTGGACTTATATATCACTTCACCGTGCTTTACAGCCCTCTCTAAGTGATTGACAGCATATTGCCCGCAACAATCTGGGTTCTCATTTTCCTGACCTTGGAAGGATGGAAGGCTGAATCAACCTTGAACCAATCAGGATCGGACTCCTGGCTGTGAGCAGAGTCAACCTGCAATGATGCATTCTGACCACTGGGCCGCCATGTCTCTTAATTAATCCAGTAGCTTTGTTGTGCGGTTTGGAGAGTGTGGTTGTGTGTGCCAGGTAGGAGGGATGAAAATTTTCAGTTAACATTGCTCTGGTTTTCAGAATCCTTTTACAACACTCCAACCAGAAACTCAACACCAGTGAGATGAGGAGGACTATGACTTTTAGGCAGTGTTTCTCAATCTTGGCAGGTTTAAGATGGGTGGATTTCAACTCCCAGAATTCCCCAGCCAAGTCCACCCATCTCTCAAGCAGACTGGAGCATCAGATGGTAAATTTGCTTATCTGTGACCCCAAAGGATATTCACCAGGGGTGAAATCCAGCAGGTTCTGACAGGTTCTGGAGAACCAGTAGCGGAAATTTTGAGTAGTTTGAAGAACCGGCAAATACCACCTCTGGCTGGCCCCAGAGTGGGGTGGGAAGGGAGATTTTGCAATATCCTTCCCCCAGGAGTGGGGAGGGAATGGGGATTTTGCAGTATACTTTCCCTACCATGCCCACCAAGCCACGCCCACCAAGCCACACCACGCCCACCACGCCATGCCCACAGAACCGGTAGTAAAAACATTTGAATTTCACCACTGATCTTAACACTCCATTATCTTCTCCTATTAAATGGAAAATGCCCCATGTTTTCTCCCAAGGCTTCCACAATTACACAAGAGAAGCTTCTTACATGAAGCAGATGGACAATTTATAAAAAGTTGAAGTTGGAGTTGATGGATTCGCAATTTTGACACAGATCTTTCAAGCAAGTCCAAGCTGCCATCATCAGAGCCAAACCCATCATGTGGCAGGTCCATGATACTGAAATGCAGATAGAATTGGTGGTTTCTGGACGTGCTTGAGAACTTCAGATTTGGCATCACTTAGAGAACATGATGCATGCTGAAACTATCCAAAAAACCTGGACTGAATCTTCTCAGTTGTTTGTGTCTGTTTTTTTTAAACACCCTCAATTGTTGCCTAATGGTACTTAGGTAATTTTATGGCCGAGTGCCACTTGCTTAAGTCCAGGCAACTGATTTGAACTTTGGGAAGTCAGGAACATTTGTTTCTAATAGGGGTTGGAAAATCAGATTAAGTTCTAACAGCTGCAACAACTGTCTTAACACAATGTTTCTCAACCTCATTGGTCTGGACTTCAACCGGCTGGAGAATTCTGGGAGTTGAAGTCCAGGTGTCTTAAAGTTGCTGAGGTTGAGAGAACAACCTCATATATATACCCAACTTTAAAACCCAAGGACAAAACAAGCAGTCCACCCTTTCTTGTTCGTTTTCTTTGTTTGTTGAGAGAGATAGACACATTTCTGTTGAAAGAGGCCATTGCTTTCTCCAGATCCAGAGTTCATAGGTTAACTACTGAAAGTAGATCTAACTACCATCACACTGAATCTGGCCCTATTCATAGCCCGGTTGGATTAATCTAAATGATCTCTCCCCATGACTGTTCAGGTAGAGGATTTCACGTCTCCTGAACACTGTTTGTAAGGAGAATCTCATCTCCTTCACACTCCTCTAACATGATCTGTAGGTCAGTCATCTCAACATTTGGCTCCAGGCTGGCAACACAGAAAGCCAGAGAAATTTCAGGCATCCTCCCCATTTTGATTATGCTACAGCTCCCATTAGATCCTGTCCTAGAAATATCCAGCAAATCCAGTGCTGTTATTTTAAAATGGAAACTTCTGCAAACAAGCCTTTACGTCTCCCTTCCATACTCAGAGACAGGAAAGCATGCTCTGCTTGGCATAATAAATACCCAGAAATCATAAAGTCCAGAAGAGGGCAAGGAGAAATATGTGCACTTACAAACATTTAACCATCCTCGAAACAAGCACCAGTGCCTGAGCGCTGCTCCTTGTCATTATGTCTGAATGTAAGTAATAACCTTGTGGTGAGATGGGTGTCAATTGAATTTTATAAATAAATAAAAAGAAATGTATTGCCGAAAGCAATTTGGTTTCTTTAACAAGGCAGAACAAAAGTTAAGAATTTGGTAGAGCAGAATGTTTAACCTCGCAGTGGACACGGCTGAGCTTATTGCAGAATAGCTGTGAAATAAAATAAACATTTCGACAACCTTAATTAAGGTAAGCACTTGAGGGTTTGGAAGGGAAGCCGCATTTCGGAAGGCTCTGGACCTGGCTCACACCCAGGGAGGCATGTATGTACTAGAGCAGAGGTCTCCAACCTTGGCAACTTTAAGCCTGGAGGACTTCAACTCCCAGAATTCCCCAGCCAGCTGGCTAGGGAATTCTGGGAGTTGAAGTCCTCCAGGCTTAAAATTGCCAAGGTTGGAGACCTCTGTCCTAGAACAAACCAGTCTTCTTCTATACGATAGCTCCCGAGATTCATAGCTGCCATGTCTTCCCATAGATTTTTCCCCAGACTAAATATTTAATGCCTCCAACCATTCTGCCTAAATTTTATAACATTTTAGATGTGGTCTGACCCAGTGGTGGGTTGCTCCCGGTTCGCAAGAACCGGTAGTAAAAAAATT
>WNWU01000049.1:734489-778586 GCA_012654045.1 Ptyas mucosa
ATAGCATAGCATAGCATAGCATAGCATAGCATAGCATAGCATAGCATAGCATAGCATAGCATAGATTTTTTTTTATTGGCCAAGTGTGATTGGACACACAAGGAAATTGTCTTGGTACATATGCTCTCAGTGTATCTAAAATGGTTAAGGGATTAAGGGATAAGGGATAAGAATGGATAGGACCACCTCAAGTGACTACTACCTCAAAAGTGCTATTTATCAGGCGGGTACATAAAGGTTTTTACATAGGCCTGTATTGCCATAACTCATGCTCATTACTATATCTTTTAAAAATGCCAGCCATTATTTACTCTGGTTCTGCAGAAATGCATGCCACCAAGAGGTCACATTTAGTGGCTTTATTTTTTAAAAAAATATTGTGAAGATGAGGTAAGAACACAAGGAAATTGCAAGAGGTGAGACGTGCGTGCTTGTGTTTTAACATTTGACAAAGTAGAATATTCCATGGATGAGATGCCGGTGCCCCTGGAGATGAGCTCCATTTATTTCCCCCAGGAAATCAGAGAAAAAGCAGAAGAGCAGAGAGACACAGTCAGGAAACAGGCAGTCTGATCAAGGCAATCTCAAAGACTGGAAGAAATTAAAAAAAAAAAAAAGAACAGAACCAAGTTGTCAAGTTGAGGAAGGAACAAAAGCAGAATCTTAAAATATTCTGGAAGGAAATTAGCATCCATTCAAGCAAACCCAATATTGGAAGAGTTTTCAGCAAGGGGTCAATTTGTGGGGGGAGATACTTACTGTGCCAGGCCTAGGATAGGGAATTCGCCCATCGTACTGAACCCAGCGGTGGTCCACGCTTTCTTTGTGGGCATAATAGCCGCTGAAGACTGCTCGGATGTCGGCCATGCTGTAGACACAAACCGCTGAGCCCCTGAACACAGAACTGGGAAGGACACAGGCGTGTCAGTAATCAAGTTCAGCAGAGGCCCGAAAGCCCTCCTCACTTTAAACACAGCTGACATACGATGCGTGTCATTTTTATTTTCAATTTGCTAAAAAGTCACTCTCCTCCCTGCAAACCCACTCCGTTCTAAACTGATGATGTTACCTAGTTGGGTAATGAAACATCTTCAAGTAAACAACCAAGCCTCACAGAGCACCAAGGATGCCCCGTGTCAACTCTGAGCTACAAATATTTTCCTTTAAACCACCAATTTTCTGACCTTCCCCTCCTTCTAGAGCTCTTGTAAAAGGTAAAAAAAAATTTATTGTGATTCAATCAACAGCCTAATATTTAACATAATCCATCAAGGGAACTTTAAAATTTCTTATATAGATTTGGATGGAGTGTACCTGGTGGTTGTGAAAACGCCATAGACCATGGGGTTCGTTTCATCTCTTGTGGAAAGCAAGAATATGTCTTCTGCAATGGATAATGTCATTTTAGAGTTCAGATTGGACGCACTTTATTATATATCATGCCGTGTGATGTTAGTATTTCAGAAAAAAAGCAGGCAGGCACACCCACCCACCCACCCAGACACACACATATACAACATCCATATTTTAGTTTACATTATATTCTTTATTCACAGAGTGAAAGCACATCTCTGTTTAAAATTACTAGATCACCTCAGTGGTAACTACACCAGAAATTGATAATTATCAGTGCTTTGCACATGGTAAAGAAATGTTTGTCTGCCCAAACTCTAAAAGTGCTGATTTTTTAATTATTTAAAGATACAATAGAAAAAAGTATGAAATTTTAAGGAGTTAAGATAATTTACATTTCCAGCATTTTAACTTTTGTGCTCTGAAATGATATTTTGTCATTCATCTTTACTTTAATCTTGAATTCCTTCCCACCCCCAACCCCCAACAGGACTGAAAAAGATGTAATTTAGCAATTAAACCCAATGATGTAACATATCACAAACTATTTTTTCCTTTTCCTTTTCCTTTTCCTGTACCTGATTAACCCATGAAACTGGATTCACTAACTTAGCCGCAGCTCTGTCTGAAACTGCCTAGCTGTTTCTAACCCTTAACATAGAAAAAAAAATGAAGAGTTATATATCATTTTTCTTCATATTCTTTTTTTCCTCTGAAAGTCTTATCTGATTTTCTACTCTTAAGTCCAATAAAACACAACACACGTTCAGAAGACGCCATCTAAAGTATACTTTCCATTATTATTTTGCAGTAGAAAGTCAAGCATAAGTTTCATTTGTCAAGGTCAAGCATGTGGAAAGGAATTCAAGAATTCTTGATCAGTATTCTGTTTTAAAAATCTGTACTCTTCATCAGCAACTTTATTTTGGAAGCTACCACAGTAATAAAAATTACAACAATTCTTGGTACTTTTAATAAAGAAATGTTCATTGTATACTCATTTTTCGGTCCAGATAAGTCCGATACTCAACTAGAAAAAGCTTTCAGGTAAATTCTATTCAAGGAGATTATTCTATGAACTCTGTTTCATCCTTTTTTCCCCCAAAGCATGTAAACATGCTCTCTTCCAAGGCATCGTGTTGTCCTAAATTCACACTGCTGGCATCACTGAACTCTACAACTCCCTGACTGAGGAAAAGAATCAGCTGCTACCAAAATTCACTTACGGAGTTCATCAAAATGTGTATCGGCCCCTTCTGGACCTGGGATGGAGCAAACCAGCCTGGCTTTCAGGAATGTTGTCCACTTGTTGATCAGGCTGCGTTGACCTCCAATGTCATTCTAAGCAATGAGAATAGCAATTTTAACTGTTGTTGTTGTTTTTTTTAAGTTGCTGGTTAATAGGAAGACTTAAGTCATGTAAAGAGAGGAGCAAATCTGGAAATGGTTATCCAGCCCATCTAAAATTTACAGTGAAGGAGAGTCCCCAGCCTCCAGAGCAGTTCTCATCCTCAGTAATTTTCAGATCTGTGGATTTCAACTCCCAGAATTCCCTTGGCAGGTATGCTGGGTGGGGAATTCTGGGAGTTGAAGTCCATACATCTTAAAGTTGCTAAAGTTGAGAAACATTGCAGTTGGTTCTACGGTTGACCAGCTCTTCCTGATGTCCAACCAAAATCTTCCTTGGGATTTAAAGTCATCATTTCTTGCCTTATCTCCTCAACTATTCTGCCCCATCTTCTACATGTGGTGGCGTCACACAAGCTTAGCAATTTTCCAGTTCCAGAAAACAAAAATCAACAAGAGATAATGACTTTATTTCTTGGCATGTTGTCCTCAAAATTCAGCAATATGATTTTTAGGGGGAATTACCCAAAAAGGATTTGGAGTTGTTATTGAAAGGCCAGTGTCCATGAGGGCTTACAAATAAACACGCTCAGTTCAGGAACTATGGGTTTTTAGATGTTACTGGACTACTCAGGAACATCTGGTTATGGTGACATGAAAGTGAGACTTGGGAACATCTGGAAAGCTCTCTGCTGGTGATGCTATAATCCATATAAATCTGGGCACAGCTATTCTTGGCAACTCGACAGCTCTTATCTCTTCACCTAGTCTTAAGAACAGCACATTAGTAGTGAAGAGTTAACTGGGCTATTACATTCCCATGTTCATTTTCTCAGCAACTTCCTCCCCTTTTTAAAACTGCATTCGTGCTGCGGGCGGTTGATGAAAATCCAAAAGTCCTGACTGAGCCCACTAGGAATGCACGGATATCAATTGGCTGATGAAGCGATAAACTTCCTTTGTGCACCTTTCACAAAATGTAAGAAGTCATTCCTTTAGCCGAGACAGGGGAGCCCAGGATTTCTATTTACTCCCCTTCTGTAACTGGATCAATTATGACCACAATGGATTTGTTAGCCTTTTAGGCCTCAAAGTCTTGCCATCTGCTTTGCTGCATTTCTTGAACCTTCTTTTCACTACAAATAACCATTTTATTAGCACCCACCGCTTATTAAACTCTTACCCTGTAACAAAATACTTCGCCTTGAAGTGCCTTGCTTGGCAGTACAAGGAAATAGCTATAAAATCTCTGTTTATCTTTGCACTTGGATCTTAGAAACCTACATAAAGATTGTCAAATGGGAGGTAGATCATTTACCTTGAGAGATTGTTTACAGTCAGTGGATAATCATATAGAAAACTGGAGCCTTCTCTCAAACCAAGAAGAGACTAAGAGGCAACCCAGGATAATTATATCTGAGTCGGCTCTCCTAGTGATACATAACAAAGATTCCTGCGGAACTTTTTAAGATTAAACAAAATTCGATGAACCAAACTCCAGGTTTTTGCTGCAACAAGTAAAATGGTTATCATTCTAGAATCCGCTTCAATAGAAGACCTCTCAAAAGTATTGTTCTAGAAAGACATGTAATTACATTGTGGACCACCAAGTATCAACTACATAATCTCTTTGCTTGTGTTATAAATGAGCAGAAAACAGCTGCAGGAAATCTTGCTAACTTCCTACAGAAAATATGTTTCAAGGCTCTTTTTTTATAGGTTTATTTAATGTTTCATATGCTTTATATTCACCAAAAACCTCAGTGACATCTAGAAACAGATTCCTGTAAAAAGCGCAGCTCAAGTCTGGAATCCAACATTTCTTATGCTATATTGACAGCACTGCTTCACTGCACGCTTTTCTTTTTTAACAAGCAATTATTTTCCCCTTTGGGAAAGTCTGAATAACAAATATCCTTGTGCACAAAAAAAGAAAGGAGATATTCAAAGATAAGCCACTGCTCGTGATTGCAGGCTTTACCATTTCCCTGCTGCAGGACGATATGCTAGCAACATAAACGCCTTCAGCTCTTCGTACCCCATCAACAGTATTACTCATTATTATTTTATTCTTTTTCATTGTGCAAGTGAAAGGTGGCATACATAGGAAATTCTCACTTATTTTATCCTACAAAAAGAACCAGGTGAAGTTATTGGGTTAACTGGCATGAAACCCAGGGTCAACGAGAGACTGAATCGGAATCCTTCTAGAATTTAAACATTCTCCTATATTATATCAAAGAAATCGCAGATCACATGATGTGTGATTTCTTGGCTATAATGTAGTAGAGTGTTTAAATTGTAGAAGGATTCAGATTCAGCCCCTCGACCATGATCTACAGGACAGCAAAGGGATCTGTGGATATCTGTGCATCACAATGGAAACTGGATCCCACAGAAACATAAAACTTGACTGGAGCAGGAACCAACAGTAATGATAATGCCAGACAGATCAGCCAGTTAAAGAGATTGTTCCTAGCCAAAGAGATTTATGTGACTAATTTTCCAAACTTGGGAGCCCTCTTTCAGCCTTGTCCTTTGATATTAACGGTGAACCCCTGAACTACAAATATTCTCCTTTATTGAAACCGAAGAGTGCCCTAACAATTTATAAGAGTAACCATGATAAATGGGTATCATCTGAAAAAAACTCAGTTCACCTCTGACCATCTTTGGATAGGAATTTCAAGCTCTTGCTTGGGAACATTATAAACAATGATTAATTCATCAAAGCCAAAAATGTTGCTGAGGACCTATAAAAGCAATGGTGCATTTAAAGTCAACCTTTTTATATGGCTGATAAAATTAAAGCCTCTTTTTGTATTCTTTCATCGTGGACTTACCAAATCCACTCAGTATATTTCAAATACTGCAACCTATCCTTTTATGGATTTTATTTATTTTTATTGGTATCCCCGATTAAGTTAGGTATGTAGAGCAAAGTTGAGGGATATTTATGTCGTAATTTCTTTTCTTTTTCTTTTGATTTCCACTGACGTCCTGCTTCTTCTGCCAGGACCACCCTGTGATTGATGTTCCTCACATGCCACAGGCACTAATTAATAAGCAACTTCCCCAAACTCTGCTTGTAATCTGGGCAGACTCACACAGCTGCTCGGTGTAATTGCTCCTTTTAAAGTGTAGTATATTTGCATTTTGCCCCACGTCCAACCTTAACTGATGTCCAAAAGTTCTGGTTTAGGCTGCTTTTTTTCTGGATACACGTCATCTTTATTTATAGCAAGATTTAGCCTGCTGCAAGCTGCAGATGTGCTCTTAAATTTTATTTTGACATCTTTCTTTGCTTTTTCTTGTTTATGATTTGAAAAGCGCACATCCTATATTCTGCATAATACTCTTCTTGATAAATCTAGTCAAACAGAGTTGTTTTGTTATTGGCAGTGTTGGTGGTTTGGTTTGAGGTGGGTTTTTTTGCCACCCTGCAAAAGTAGAGAGAATAGAAGCATTTTTCTCTTTCTGGTTATGTGCAAATGGAGACAATGCATTTCATGTGCTTCTACCCGGGCATTCGTATCTTTTAGAAATTTGCTTAGCTCTTGCTAAAATTTCTCTACCACAAATACAAAAAAATATGGGAATTGTTCAATCAGATGAAGCATTCTTGGGAAAATCAAATATCTGTGTATCTTCTAAGCCTGCAAACACATTTCAACTATGAAGCTCTCTGTTTTTCTTAGGTCTGCCACACTTTCCTTGAGAAGGTCCTCCACACCCATTTTCTCCTTCTTCCTCTTTCCTTCAAGAGAAACCAGGTGGTTCTTGAGACCTTAGCAGGTAAAAGCACGGAGGTGATAACTGTTTGCATTCAGAAGCTCATCTCTAAATCTACAGTTGAATGTTAGCCCGGGCCGTCAAAACACACCCCAGGAGAAGACAGTGGCAACCACTGTTGCCAAGAACACTGCATGGACATGTCTATGAAATCCTCAGGACTTCAGCCTGGCTTAAAAGAAGCTTTGTGAGACCAAATGTGATGGATGCTCAGTTGATGAGTGAGCAACGAAGGCAGACATGGATAAATGAAAGGAGAGATTAAACGTGTTGTGAAACGAAGCCTACATTTCATCTAGGTAAATAACATCTTAGATCATGAAAATAAGAATGTATACATGGAGCAAAGGTATGACAGCTACGTACTACTGGATATAATTCATCCGTACAATTTCTAGCCAAAAGAGCAAATGTTTTTCCCAAGTGCCCTCGAGATGAGTTTAAGGGCTGCAGTGTAAATGGCATAACTCTTCCATGAGTCATGGTAGTTAATCATACATAATTCCCTTGCCAAATGAACCCAATCAGGCAAGTATCTATCAGTTTGATAAACAGCGTAAGAGCCAGAGGGACCAACAGATATGCATTTATTGGAGCGTATTATTTTTTAAATAAAAGTCTTAAATGTTCATGACATGAAAATATTAAAACTTTGTTGGAGGGTGGGGAGATAAATGAGAGAGAGGGGGGTGGGTGGGAGGGAGGGAGGAGTGCGAGCTAAAAAGCCAGTTTTAGTTTCAAACGGTTTATGCATCCAAGAGACGGAAATTAGGATTAGGGAAAAATGTCTATGGAGATTCTCAGTCATCCAGGTCATGGTTGTCTCAAAGGTGCTTTTTTTTCAGAAGCTGAAGAAGCTTCTTGGATGAGAAGCGAAACATCTTCAAAGAAAAACCAGAAAGTACAGTTCTTTCTTGAAAAAAGCACCTTTGGGACGATTAAGGAAAAAGTGCACTGCAAAATTTTAAATAAAGTTTGGGGATATCATAGGAAAGAGGGAAAACTCTTCAAAAGTTGAGGAAATCACCTATATTTTTTGGCCCATTGGGGTGTTCCTCAGAGTAGGGGTCTCCTCCCCTCTTCTGGTTCATTGAAAAATTATCTTCCGTGAAACCGGTCCCTGTGCCACAAAATGATTGGGGACTGCTGGCTGCCTCAGAGGACAACTAAGCCAATCCCACAGTTCAGTTAGAGCAGAGGTGGGGAACTGTTGTCCCTTTATGACTTGTGGACTTTATTTATTTATTTATTGGTTCGATTTATATGCTGCCCTTCTCCGGAGACTCAAGGCAGCTTACATTGCGTTAAGCAATAGCCTTCATACTTTTGTAAATACCTGCTTAGTAGAGCTTCCCCCCCCCCCCAAAGCGGTGTTCTTTTTTATACAAAGTCAGCTTATTGCCCCCACAATCCGGGTCCTCATTTTACCTACCTCGGAAGGATGAAGGCTGAATCAACCTTGAGCCTGGTGAGATTTGAACTCGCAGTAATTGCAGGCAGCTGGCAGCTAAGTGCTACTTTAACAGCACTTTAGTCCGCTGCACCATCAAGGCTCCTTGGGACTTCAACTCCCAGAATCCCTGAGCTGCCATGCTGGCTCTGGAATTCTGGGAGTTGAAGTTCACAGGTCATAAAAGGGCCATAGTTCCCCACCCCTGAGAGTTAGAGGAATTGCTATCCTGCTTGGAGCAGATGGCTATCCATCTTTGAAGACCCTCAATGAAGGGTGACACAACCACTTTATCCGACACCTACTACATTGGTTCTACAATTCTTTATCACCTGGATTCTACTATCTAACCTGAATCTACTTCCTTTTAATATCAACCTTGCTTCTAGCCCTGCTCTTTGAGATAGCACAGAGTAAGTCTATTCCCTCCTCTAAGTCACAAGTCTTTAGATATATGAAAATTGCCTTTCTTTCTGCCTGCTGAACACATCCGGTTCAACTGATCTTCTCCTCCAAATTGGCAACCAAACCTTTGGGAAGGAATAATTTATTATTTATTTAATTATTGTTCCTTCAAAAATCAATGCTGTCTCAGAAATCCATTGAGGAGTAGGTCAGGGTTGACAGCAGGGCTCCTTGGTGCTCTCTGAGCTTGGTGGTTTTCTTGCAGATGTTTCATGACCCAAACTAGATGACATCATCAATACGCGAGATATTTAGCACTGATGATGTTCCCTACTTTGGGTCATGAACCGTCTGCAAGAAAACCAGCAAGCTCAGAGAGCACCAAGGACCCCTCATTATTTCAGAAATCTAACACCAAGCCCTTATGGAAACTGATGATATCAGAGGAGGCCTCACAAATCCAGGCGCTCTTGAAATCTAGAGAGTATTCTTCCTGGGAATTCTGGCAGAAATAATCTCAGCACTTCTGGAGGTCACAAAAAATGAAGATAGTCAGTGAAAACTCAGTAAAAAAACCTAGAAATTAAGTAAGAATTTATCAGTGCAATATTTGAGACAAAACAAAGGGTTCTCGCATTGTTTGTGACTTTATTATCAAGGTCATTATCATTAGAAGGCCAGCAAAAAGGACACTTCAGGGTTAGATTAAAAGGAAACAAGAACCTCAGCTCCCATTAAGATTACGTTTATTTGTGGAAAAAAAGTAGAATTTAAAATGAGAATATTTAAGCAGATTTGTTGGGTTGTTATTGTTTTTTTATCTCAAATTTACGTAGACACTGGGCAGAATGGCCATCAGAATAATGAAATGAAAATGTGTCATAAACTAATAATCTAATATTTAATTATTTCAGAATTCAATAGCACCTTATGATACAATGTATGCATATTTGCCACTTATATAGCTGAGCTTTTTGCACAGAAAATTCCATTGGTTTTGAAATTTGTAAGCTTATTCCTCCACAATATATTTAAATAAAATGCAAAAACAAAGGTTTAAACTGCATTTCACTTGATATTAGTGGGAACCTTCCAGTGTTTCCCAAGCAAAACAAGAAATGTCAGCTACTGCAGATAAACTGCTGATAACGACTACTCCTTTTTTAAAAAAGCAAAATATCAAAAATGCCATTTGTCATGACAAATTATGCATTTCAGCCTGATTGTGAACACTGAAAGCATTTCCTCTCAATTTATAACACTATCCCCCTGGTGATATGCCGAATGAAAAATGACGTAAAGCCAAATTAGGGTTTGTGTGTAAGTGCATGGAATTTGTGTCTCTCTCTGTGTGTGTGTGTGTGTGTGTGTGCGCGCGCGTGTGTGTGCAAAATACACATTACAATGGAAATAGGGAACAGTAGAAAACCTAGAAACCCGAAAGGAAGAAAAAGCAAGGAAGCACAAACAGAAATCTGGAGCCTCAGACTGGTTGGGGAGGATAAATATATTGGCAAAAGTTTCACCTGAAAAGGCAGCATCCTTTGAACCCAGGGCCAGGAGCAACGGATGGAAACGAATCAAAGGAGACTCTCTGCAGCTCAGTGGCTGGTAATTAAACTGGCTGCCACTTAATGTCATTATCAGCTATGAAAATACTTCAGGGCCCAAAATACAACCAGGCTTATCACACGAAGAGTGCAGGACCAGCTGGAGGGATTCTAGACTTTATTATTAACCCACATGATGATGTGTAGGCTAGACGCCACTTAAGGGGAAATTATTCCCTCCCGGGGGCGATTTATTGAAGAAACAGCAGGATGCGTTTATTTTACAAAATCCGCATTGCTCACCTGACAGACGCGGCCAACGTAGGAAAGAATGGCTCTCTCGGAGGTGCTGCTCTCTTGGGAAACTTCTCGGAAAAAGAAATAGATTTTGTCATCGTCTGGATTATAGGTGTCTGGGATAGGAAAGATTCCAATGAACTTTGCTCCTAAGAGAAATTAAAAAACAATAGGGACAAGGGTAATACCATTTCATTGTATTTTCTCATGCTTTAAGCCCATCGAGACGTTGGCAAAACAGCTTTCAGGGGACGTATTTCTCCACTTCCTTTTCTTCCTAACAGAATTTTTCTCTAGAATTTAGTACCCATAAGGTAGTCGACTTACAAACATTTGTTTAGCCACCATTTGAAGTTACCATGGTAGTGGAAAAAGGGACTTATGACCGGCCTCCATACTTATGACCATTGCATAACCTACAGTCATGTGATCAAAATCTGAGCAACCTTACTTTCATGTCTTACTTTAATATTATATATGAGCAATAGCAATAGCACTTAGGCTTATCTATTGCATCACAGTGCTCTCCCTGAGCGGTTTACGGCCTATCGCCTCCAACAATTTAGGTCCTCATTTTACCAATTTCGGAAGGACGGAAGGCTGAGTCAACCTTGAGCCGGTCAGGATCGAACTGCTGGCAGCCAGCAGTGAGTCAGCCTGCAATACTGCATTCTCATCACTCAACCACCATAGTTCTAAAACATTACTTTAATATTGAAAATCAGGTATGATTCCCAGTACCGCCAGCCTAACAAAATGGCAGGAATCTGAGGATGACAGGAACATAGAATATAATTATTTGTCCTACAACCCCTTCATTATAGCTTTGCTCAATATCTATGGAGATTCTCAGGCATCCAGGTCATGGTTGTCCCAAACTATTTACTAAGACTGTATTACTATTACTCTTCTCATCCTTCCTATTACTTCTATCCCTTTCTACTTATGACTATAAACTTGTTGCTTTACTATCTTTACTATTTACTTTGTTTTATTTAGTTTCCTAGTATGATTTTGATTGCTTAGTATCCTATGACTATCACTAAGTGTTGCATCTCATGATTCTTGATGAATGTATTTTTTTGTGTACACTGAGAGCTTAGGCACCGAAGACAAATCCCTTGTGTGTCCAATTACATTTGGCCAATAAAGAATTCTTATTCTTATTCTACTTATTCTTATTCAAAGATGCTTTTTTCAAGAGGCAACTGGACTTTCAGGTTTTTCTTTGAAGACGTTTTGCTTCTCATCCAAGAAGCTTCTTCAGCTCTGACTGGATGGTGGGGAATGGAAGGATTTATACTCCTTGCAGACAGCTGGACATTTGCATCCTTTTGGAGGGGCGTTAAGGTCACCTGGAGAATTTGCTCATTCCCTCTACTTCCTCTAAACGAATACACAACCTAAAATAAATCTAAACCTGAGGTTCTACTGGTGCTTCTACATATATATGTCTTAACATGCAGCCGTAGGTGCTCTTAACGTGCAACCGAACGGGCTCTGAACGTTGGGATCTGTCAAGATATCTGCAGAAACCGCCTTGAATATTGCACGAAGAGTCCTCTCTCTACAGATCTGTTCCTGACCCCATCAAGTAAAACGTGTCCTGAAGCAACAGGTTCCACAGGCCCCCTGTGAAGCCTCTTACCGTTCAGCCAGTAGTGTTCGGACATATCCGTCCTGATGCAGTGCTGGTCTTGCGATGCGCCCAGAGATCGGGTGAGCGCCGTGTCCTTGCCAAGGAAGTCAGAGGCTGTTCCAGAGTAAAGGTAGCCATCTGCAAACAGGAGGCAGATAGGGAAAAACATATTATTTAAGAAGACCACAGAACAGAGATACCGGCCTTGAAACCTGTTTTCCCAGAGGAGCCCAACTTGGTCCTTAATTATCAATCGCGGAAGTGTTTTGTGCATTTCCAAAACAACCGGCCTTCTCGCTATTTCCCCAGGGAGATGGGAATTTGCTTTCTTTTCAGAGAAAAATCACATTGTGTGGGGTTTCCCCCCCCCCCCTAAGCAATTAATCATTTACTGTAACTGAGTATTTTGCTCAATAAATAGTTTCTGCGCTGCTCACTTCATAACTCTGTCGCTGGGATAGTGCAGCCTTTTCATAGTGTTATATACACGGTAACCTAACATTCTTCGTTCGTGAATAATGATCCATACAGCTCAAAAGATACATAAAACGTTTGATTCATGAACACTGGGAAAACTATTCCAGCGTTTGGGATTCAGAAAACGCAGCCCAGGCAACTGTCTCCGGAAAGTTCACAGCCTGCCGCTTAAGGTTTCAGAAGTAGAACAGCTCCATATTTGGAATTTTTATCAGCCACTTTCAGTCAATATGAAGAAAAGGGCCATCCAGAGGCGTCAGATTCTCAGTCATTCTGTTTGTGGTTGTCCCAAAGGTGCTTTTTCCAAAGGCAACTGGACTTTGTTTTTCCTTGAAGACGTTTTGCTTCTCCCCCAAGAAGCTTCTTCAGTTCTGAATGTTCAGAAGTATTCAGTTCTTCATTCAGAACAGAAGAAGCTTCTTGGGGGAGAAGCAAAACGTCTTCAAGAAAAAAAGAAATCCCAGTTGCCTTTGAAAAAAGCACCTTTGGGACATCCAGAGGTGTAGATAAAGTAGGGTTAAGATTGTGGCTATGATCACACAACCACATCATAGTTAAAGCATCAGACTAGAAACCAGGCGATTGTGAGTTCTAGTCCTGCCTTAGGCACAAAGCCAGACAGGTAACCTTGGGCCAATCACTTTCTCTCAGACCTAGGAAGGAGGCAAGGGCAAACCACTTTGGAAAAAACTTGCCAAAAAACCTGCAGGGACTTGTCACCAGGAGTCAGTTGTGCATGCAGACACAAACACACTAAAAAGAGCAAAATGGCAGAAATGTTTCTCTCCAATACTGTAAAAGATGACTGGGTGCTTGGAAGCCCCATTAAAAGAGGCTTCTTTTTGATCTTGGAGTCCAGGCAGAGTGAGGAAGGCCCTCCTTCAGATTTCCCTCCCTCAGTTCTCTACCTACTGAAATATCACACACATGCAACTATTTGGTCCATCGGCTCTTCTGCAGTCATCTAATGGTAAAACAAGCCATTTTTATCCAGGGTAAATTTCCAAAATTAATGCCGTAATGATTCGGTCTGAGTAAATGAGTTAAGAGGAAACCGCGCTTGGAGGGAGTAACCAAGAACCTCAGTGAGAGAAAGGTGAAAAATTTACAACCAAAAATGCACAAAAGCCTTCCCAGAAAGGAGAGAAGGAAGGAATATTTGCAACAAAAGAAGTGATAGAGAGGTAGAGTCCACGCTGTGGAGGTAAACCAGACCTGGGTTTATTTTCCTTGTCTCCTGTTTTTATTTCTCCCCACTTATTACTTCCTGCTCTCCCCGCCCCCCCCCCCCCACTTCTTGCATATTGTTGCTTACCCTACAGAAACACCACAATGGGTAATATGCACGTCTTCGTGTGCCTTGTGGATGCTACTCTATCAACCTTCTCCAGACTGATCTCCTGCAGATTTTGGGGTGACAGTTTGGGGAGCAACCAAAATATGTAGAGGGCATCAGATCAGGCTGGGTGTTCAGAGGCATTTGTGCAACTTATGTTTTGAAGCATCAAGAGGGAGTTTTAGTTTTCAGACTTTCTTAACATGCTTTATCTTTTTTTTCTATTGGTGGCTGTGGATGATAGGAAGGAAGAAGAAAGGTAGAACATCAGGATCCAGAAGAAGCTACTTTATTATTTTCTTTCTTTCTTTCTTTCTTTCTTTCTTTCTTTCTTTCTTTCTTTCTTTCTTTCTTTCTTTCTTTCTTTCTTTTCTGTCTCTCTCTTCTCTCTCTCTCTCTCTCTTTTCCCTTTCTCTTTTTCCCTCTCTTCTCTCTTTCTCGCTCTCTTTCTTGCAATAACCATTCTGACAGGTAAAAATCCGTAATGAAGAATGAATAATATAATGAAAGTCTGCTTATTGACAGGCAGACTAAATGACGGGTAAGTCAAAGGGCTAAAAGGAGCAACCCTCCCCTGCTTTAGCCTTTGATGACAAGGTCCTTTCAACACCAGCCTTCTTCTTTGTTCTGTTGCAGGTCTGTTATTTTGCGTAGACCCCTTGGGAAAAGCTTGTGATTAAAAAGTAAACGTCAGATAGGGAAAAAGCATCCAAAGTGCTGCATCTGACATGTAAGAGTCGGCTTTTAAAAAAACAGAATCGGCTGAAGGGAGGATTCGTAGGTTATGCTTTAATTTGGCAACATTCAATTATTGTTTGTCCCTTTTCAAGAGTCACTCTCACAGTAAACTTCCACATGAGAAGAAATTGTGAAAGTTCCCCAGAAAAGTGAGAAGCTTTTGAAAGAGGGATTTGTTTTTTTTCCTCTGACACTTCTGTGGTCTGTCTGTCCACATATAAAAAACTGAAGATTAAAGGCTTGGTTTATATTTGACCAGGGCTGCAGAGAGTCTGCTTTAAGCTGCACCAGCTCTGACTGTGGTGGAAAGTTCCCCTAAGCTTTGGTGGAAAGCATGAGAGGTTCCCAAACCAGATGTTTGTGGTGATGTACCAAAAGCTTCTCAGGCCACAAGAGGAACAGCCCACCATCTTAAAAACAGCTCATTATAGGACGGAGTGTGGAGGCCTTTAATTTGTGTTGGGCCCGGATAAGGGGTGTCGGGGTCAAGCTAAAGTCATAAACAACCTATATCTGCTTTACAATATAGAATGTGTATTATCCAATCCAGATCTCCACGGCTTCTTGAATTAAAATTGGAGTTTTCAATTGATTTAGAAATAAGCCCTGAATTGGAGAAGACATTGATTTCCTTGTAAACAACAACTACTTCTTCTTCTTCTTCTTCTTCTTCTTCTTCTTCTTCTTCTTCTTCTTCTTCTCCTTCTCCTTCTCCTTCTCCTTCTCCTTCTCCTTCTCCTCCTCCTCCTCCTCCTCCTCCTCCTCCTCCTCCTCCTCCTCCTCCTTTTTTAACGATTCAGGTTCTTGCTCTCCTGGTGGCTTCAACCACTGTTAATTGATATTGTTATAGTGATCTAATTAGATCTGTACTGATGTAATGCACTGCCACAAATTCAGATTCCTTGTTTTGTCCAGGCAATCCAAAGTGCCAACTGTGTCCCAAATATGGAAAAAGAGGCTAATGTTACATCTACAGCCAATTCTGAAGAGGAATTTGGGGTCCTTTCAGAGGGCGAGTATAAAAACCAGGATCTATTGATTATGATTTGCAAATCATCAGTATTGTGGCCATTGTCAACGAGAAGCTAGAGCCCAATGGCTAGTAACCTAAGGGGAAAATTGTGTCTCTCTAACAGACACGGTGTCCTAACTACAAAATCATCAGCCTTTAGAGTCCTCATAAAATCCTTAATGCTTCCTTAAACGGCTATCTAAGTATCCGGCTGGCTAGCATTGAATTAATGATATCTATAGCTAGGCCTCCACAATGCAAATTAAATTGCAATATATAAATAGATCTGGTTGCTTCTGAAAAGCTTTTTATGTGATTTTGCTTACCAAATGCTGCTATAATCTGTTCTGTTGTGACGAGATATATTACTATATGACCATCCAGGGTGCAGCTTGCAAGATACGATAAGAATTCAATTCCATCCCGTGAACCATCAATTTCCTCTGCTTTCTCCATGCATGATTTAGTTCTGAAGCTTTATTAGTGGATTTCTAACAGTTTTGAGACCAGGGAAAAGTGATTATACTTAATTGGCCAAGACTCATTCTCAGATAAGGGGATTTTCAGTTCAGTTTTCCAAATCTCTAGTATTAGATGCCTACTTTAAGAAGTAAGTGAATCAGAATTCAACTTTATAGATTCAGCCTTGTTATCTTAAGCGTCTACTAATTCAACTCTTAAAAATGTCATCTGCCCTGTGACATTTCCAAGGAGAACTAGATATGTTGAGAAATTTACTATCCACTGGAATCTCTGTCTTCAAGAAAAGAAGACTAGAGATTCTCCCAATAACCATTTAAAAAAATCTTTTACTACCACTTTGAAAATGTAAAGCGTTTCAAGACAGACAATCCCTACTGTTTTGGGTTCTTTATTTTTTATTTTTTAAATAATGGATGACTTAGACCTTAACAAGGTCAGGACTCGGGATTATCCACCTCATTATCTGAGAATAAAGGATGAATATTTATCATATTCTCTTTTTGAACTGTGACCAATCCTTCAAAGAAACAGACTATAACATCTCTTCTGCCATATATTAAACAGGAAAAAAAAAGAAGGTCAGGTACATTCTTCTTATCTTACAACAAGACATTATAACTTGATGGACAAGTTAAATGAAACCGGGCCAAAAAAAAAGTAGAAAAGAGGCAGCGTGTCAAAGGAAATTCTCGGTCGTGTTGAAGTGAAGAGATTAGTCTAGCATTCCAGGATGGCAGTTACCTGACTCCACCAAATATGATTCTGGGACAGGAAGAAGACAGAGTGATATTGTACTTTGACAGGGTGCTTTAGGCTAGGATTTTAGCAATACAATAAGGGCAGGATTTTCTTCCACATGAAATGCACTTAGCACGGAGAACTCGGAGGTCACTTGGGAAGCCATGTACAAATACAGCCTACATCAAAGCTAGAATTTGGCCAAAGAGACCCCAGACTTGCATTTTTCCCCCTTGCAAACTTTTCTGATTTGCATGAGGATATCTGCATTTCTCTGAATTTTGCGGTGTAGTTTTCTGATTAAAACAAACAAACACACCGACATTCATACATGGGGGAAGAGCCCAGACAAAAATGCATAGATGGGAAAATGTAGACAAATTAGTGTTGAAACCCGAGCCATAATAGATATTCAGACAGGCTTTTAAGAAGTTAGACACACAAAAAGGAGGCAAAACTAACACTCCATGGAAAATGGAAAGATTCAGCCATTCCTAATGGAAGGGTTGGGTAAATTCATCTCGTATTATTTAAGCCCAATGAATTTGCAAGCAGATCTCCGAATGTTGATTCTTTCCAAATCTTATAGTCTAAGATCCCTTTCCCTGGAGTTGCTCAGAAGCTAATCTACAACACTGTGGTTGAAAAAGCTTTGTTCCATCATTGATCAATGACGGTGTTCTTCAGAAAGTGACTTTAAGGCTAGAATGAAGGCCAGTTTTAATATTTATGCCCTCACAATCCAATTCTTTATATTAAATTCTTGTAGAACAAAATGCATCAATTTCATTTCCGTTGCTATGTTTAAGCAACAGATTTATGACCCTTCAATTTTGCTCATCTCCGAACTTGAATGGTGCCCTTTTCCTAGGCCTACAGAAGGTATTTGCACATGAATAATCTTACTCAACCATTTATAATAATCTCCTTAAAATAGAGTTTATTTTAAAACAATGTTTGTTTATATGCAATCCAGAGTGTCAGATGGAAATACATTTTAAACATTTTATCCTTTGCAGCAGAAGCTAAGAGCTTCTCTTTCTCTCCTCCAAGTTCTAATAGATAAGCACAAATTGTTTCCTGCTTTCTGTTCTATGCCCGGTTATTGATTTGTTAATTGGTGAGCTTTATGCCCTGATTTTTCAGGGGCTCAAGATGGCTTCAGTGATAGAAATTGGCAGGCAGAGCATAGCGAGATGTATCTTCCAAGAGAATCTAAGAGATCAGCCAAGCAGGTGTTTTTGCAAGCTGCCCTAAAACCAGAAAAATCTACTGAGCTTGCAAATGTTTTTTAGCTACGAAAAGCATCTGTTCTTCTGATTATTTTTATATGCAGTGCAATGCAGTACAATGAGTCTGCTGCTCACTCGCGAAGCTTCTCAGGAATATGAATTACTAAACACATCTGTGCGGCTGTACCAGGAAACCCTGGCCCTACGCCAAAGTTTTCACTTAATCATAACTAAATATGATTTTACTGCAGTGAAATGATATTGATGTTTTATTGATTACAATCTGTAGATCCACCCTAGTTCCAGTTTTGCAATGCTTCCAGAACCTTCCTTGCCCCTCTGCCCACTAATACGTTTCCAAGGAAGACACCTGCTCCAGCTACCATGATTAACAATCCTCAATCTGAGCAGACAAGAATCTTGGCCTAAAGGATGAACCTCTAGAGAGAGTAGATCTCTGCTCCAGGACTTGCCTTCCTTCTTCCCAGGAAGCTGGTATGCTGACCGGTTTAGCAAAGACTGATGGTGACCAGTCCATCTAGTTGTCCCAAAGGTACTTTTTCAAGAGGCAACTGGACTTTCTTGTTTTTTCCTTGAAGACATCTTGCTCCCCATCCCAGAAGCTTCAGAACTGAAGAAGCTTCTTCGGTGAGAAGAGAAGGGTCTTCAAGGAAAAAACAAAGGAAGTCCAGTTGCCTCTTGAAAAACCAGGACTTGGCTGACTGAGAATCTCACAGGCATCCAATCTAGTTATTAATAGATCCACCAGAAAGGAATCTTTAAAAATCATCATATTTTAAAAGAAAAGAAAAACTGGAAGGAAAAACTCAAAAATGTATCCGTCTTAGCCAAGTGCCTGAAAAATCACCTCTGGGAAGAGGAGTTCTTACCTGCCATGACCGATGCAAAAGGCTGTTGGGGGTCAAAGGGACATTTCAGCCTGCCAGATTCCAAGTGGTGAGTATTAAATCTGAACATGACATCCTGCACAGAAAGGAGATGCACCCATTAATTCAGTGCTTCAGATGGGAGGAAGCCTGGATTTAAAGAGAGTCAGTTGTTATACTGTCGAACTAGGACTGAGGAGACCCAGGAGACACCTCAGCCATGGAGGTCCTGGGAGCCGATTTGGGCCAGGCACTCAATCCCAGCTCTATCTTTTTCCTCTGTTGGGAGAGAATATTGGAGGAAAGGGAGTTATGTACTTCCTCTTGGAGTTAAAACAAGGTAAAGAACTAAAGGAGAAGAAGTAGAGTAGATTATGAGCTTCAATCTGCTCTACAGATGTCTGTAACTAATGAATGGCTTGCATGTAGGTCTCTATTTCCAGAAGCTCAACTCTAAGGGCCCTTGTTCAAATGCTCTTCACCCTTCCCTGATTTGACACAAAGCTCTACAGATGCCACATTTGCTGTTGAAGGAATATTCTCTTTTAACCCTGGTGCAGCTGAGGATGGGCCAGGAAAGAGCCGAATGCAATATTCTAGCAAGGGAGCTGAAAAAAATTGCCAATTGGGTGGAAGTGCAGACATGATTAATTAGGTTTGGAAACACATCCATTGACTACACTGATATAATTATAACCAAATACATAATTATATGTATTTTAGACCAAAGCTAGGCTTGTTAGCACTTCCCCTGCCCATTTTCTGGCTATATCAAGAGAACCTCAAACACAGCCTACCTACCCAGCAGTGACAGAGTAAAAGAAATACTGCAGAAGAAAACTGGCTTTTAAACGCTTCCCAGAAAAAGTATTTTTCAGTTTTTAGAAAGGAGGGAGGGTGCCAGAGCAATTCAGTTACGCTTCATGCAGAACAGAGCCAAGTTACAGAACCTAACAACCTCCAGCAATGTTGGAGCTGTGATCCTTCCAGTTTCCAATTGGCCCAACTCATTTATAAGGCATTCGGTCCAAATTAATCATTTTAAATGGTGCCCTTCCCAGGTCAGAGCATAAAAAGGGTTACGGAGGGGAAAGTATCAAGGACCACGAACGGCGTTGGCCATCTGGAATCTCCAAGATGGCATCTCTTTAACGCTGCTCAGAACAAAGACCAGAGAAGGATCTTCAGGCTTGGATGGCTACAACTCTCGCAGAATTATGCCCTCTTAGAGAACCATCAGCTGGCCAGATTTCTCTGGGAAACTTAACAGACTGAACAGGACGGTGACAGCTTCCAACCCTTTGGCTCTTACCTCAATGTATTTATTATAGGTATGGCCAAGAGACTTCTATGGAATTTAGATTAAATTTGGCATGAACTTTAGTGGCAGCCAGCCTAGACTCGTAATCTCGTTGTGTAAAAACATGCGAACTTCTTGGAAAAGGATCTAGAAAGCTTAAAATCAGGTCAAAAGGAATCTGCTCTCTAGCCAGACATTTATTTTTCCTAAGGAACGTTATCGGCAGGTTATCCCCAAGGCTGACTGGCATCTACAGAGGGAAGGACGCACAGCCCTGAGATTAGAGTCTAGACACCACCAAGGAATTGTGGTCATATTTCCTGATAATTAACAAAATTAATATAGCAGTTATCTGACCTTTCTGAGATACAGAACAAAACAGAAAAAAAATGATGCTACTGTAGATTTCTTTATGCAGAGAAAAAAAGTTTTAAGATAAAATATTTCTACTTTGCTTTCCTTTTTGGTTTAGTGGGATGATGACCACATTTCAATTTCAGAGCAAATATCTGGTAATATAACCTTCCTCCTCCTCCTCCTCCTCCATTGAATATGAACTTTGTAATTCTAATTTCACCTCTCATCCATAATGCTGAGAGATGGACAAAATTCACAGAGAGGCTTCAAGGGGAATCTTGGCCCAGCAGGCACCAGAAGGAGAATGATGAAGCTTCAGAGGGAAGACTCTGCCCACGGCCTATTCAAAAGGATTCGGGGGGGGGGGGGTTTCCTTTCATTTACTCCCACCCCCTGCTAGTAAAAGGCAGCTTATGGGCTAAAATGTGCTCTTGAGACCATTAATCACCTGATAAAAGCAAGTCTGTACCCAACCACATTAATCACCTCATCTGAGGTTTGCCAACAGACCAATATTCAAAAATGTGAGGACATAAATTCTTACACGATTTGGTAAAAACCCTCAACCTGCCTGGTTGACAGCAGTGGCTGTCAGATCATTTTTATAAGGCCATAGACTCCCTCTCTCTCTTTAAAAAAGAAAAAAAGATTTCCATGGAAATGATGGATGCTAGGAAAAGTCACGGTCCATTTGGGGAAGGATTAAATTACCTCTTTGTGTGTTCCGAGATCGATGTAGCCACAGACCGGGTGAAAAGCTCCCGTACCGCAGACATAAACATGAGTCTTGTTGTAAGGCTGAAGGACCCGGATAAAGTTGGCACATTCTGCCTGTAGTGAAAAGAAGGACAGGCGACATCAGCTGCTATTAACATCCAGAGGGCAGTTCAATATGCTACACAACACTCAGGGAAGGCCCCGAGAACCTGAGCCATTGCATTTCTCTTGTAAGATGGCCAGTTTGTGAACAGGGTTCATTATATTTAAGAACAACCCCTGGCTTTCACACCCTGCTTGCAGGTTTTCTGTTGCCTGAATCAATAAAGCATTGGTGTTCTCCCAAGAAAGGAGGCTTACAAGGGGATGGAAAGGATAACAGAAAGGGATGCGTCTCTTGGAACATCCATGTGCTTCTTGTCCCCACGAAAGCTCAAACACCGGGCTCGCTTGTGAATTACAACAAGGTCAAACTGAACCGGCAGAATGCCTTCAGTCAGCCATTGTGTGAGGAAGGGGGCCACGGGCAGCAAGATAGGGACAGACAATAGCAGGAAAAAAAGGGTATTAAGTGGCTTTATCTCAAAAGTGTTACGAAAATATCGCTCATCAGATTGGCTTGAATGTTTGGGGTTTCTTTCATTGCCCACCTTCCTGAATTAAAAAGGGGTCTCTAGGGTAGGTTTCATCTTCAGAGCCGCTCTCTTTAAATCAGCCATGGAGGAGTGCAAAAATTGCTGGCGTATCAATTTGGAAGTCTTCTCTTGCTAGTGTCCTGTGCTCAGGCCTTGCTCAATTTCCACAGAAATAAAAAAAAAAAAAGAGTGGAAGAACAGGCTGTGCCTGGGTCAGTCCCAACCCCTGTTGACTTCAGAGGACAGATGGTGGAAACTGGGAATCTGCTTACTGCACTCTGTAATAAAGGCTGCCTTTCCCCCTCTAAGCCAAGGGCTTGTCACGCTCCGGCATCTGAGCATTTCTGGTCCTCCTCACGTGGCCTCCCCAAGGTCAGCTGTGTCAGAGCCCTGATGAAAGGGGAATAAAAGGGAAGCCTGCCTTATCGGAGGTTTCGCTCCTATACATTAATCACACGGGGGGCATTTCCAGGCATGGCAGCCTACACTCGCCTACCATCCTTTAGTTTTTCTTTTAATAACTTTCATTTGAATGTTGGATGTATTTCACAGCCTGCTGTGCAGCAAATCCCTTATTCTGCAAGAAATATGGATAGAGATACTAGGATACTTTTTAAAAAAATGTTGTTGTTGTTGTTGTTGTTGTTGTTGTTATTGTTGTTGTTATTATTATTATTATTATTATTATTATTATTATTATTATTATTTTGAAAAGCAAAGTTCTTCTTCATGGCTTGACTATCCTCGGGTACTTTCCCTTCTCTTTCCCCCCCAAAAAAAGCCAAGTTGGTCAGAAATGGCAGAAATGGCAGGAAGCACCAGGAAGCTGCCCAAATTCATTTTGCCGCCCATTTTATCCACATTCCTTCTGGAGTGGCCCACAACAGGAAACATCTATGAGAACTTTACATTTATGTGTCGCCGGTGTCAATAGAAATGAAAAGTCTGACTTTAACGAGCCAAAGCTGCAAAAGGCACTTTGTGAAAGCTGGACCCATGGAGACTTGGAAGAAAAGTCCAGGCAGATGGATCCATGTAGGAGGTGGTGGGTGAACTGGCTGGGTCGTGTTTTACCAGCCAAACAAAATCCCCATGATTAGCTGAGCAGGATGGCTCATATCAGCATGGCTTCATAGCTGAGGAAGTCTCTGTGAAACCCAGATGGCTCTTTGGCCGGCCACCTGCTCGTTCCAAAGGATGTGGTCTAGAAGGGATGCTGTGGCCCAAGGAGAAAAAGGGCTGCTGCAACCCTTATCTGGCTGGGTCTACAAGGGTGAACTAAAACAATGTCCCTGCAGGGGCGGCTTGTTCCCCCACCATTCTTGGGCCTTGAGATGATCTGCAGTTTCCTGCAGCCTAGGAATCAAGTGGCACCTGCAGATGTCAGGGGAAGTTCATCTCGACCATCTGCCATGAGAAGGGATGGAGAGAAAGAGAGAGAAGAAAACAAGAGAGAAGAGGTGGACGTAGTTCAGACAGAACAGGAAGAGAGCAGCATTCAGGAGCTGCATCAAACAAATACATCACAATGAAAATTTGTCTACAATGTATTCTCGACAGCTCGATTGCCCTCAAAGGAGGAACAACTGGCTGGAAAATCAATTTAAGTCATTTATGGTGTGGGAGTCTGGGAAAAGGCCTGGCGGTTGATGTTACTGAAGAAGTTTCAATATTGACTTTGAAGAGGGACAACATAAGCTGGAAAAAACATCTCCAGGTGATGTATGAGAAGAAGCAGGTTGCTGTATATTCAATTCCATTTTCTTTTCTCTCTTCCTGACCATCCTAAAGTGGCCTCTTGCAGCAAATTACATCTTCATAACATTTCCAGTACAACATTCCACATATTGTAATGTCATTAGGGGAATAATGATGAAAGGAGGGTTTCTTTAAGCAAAAAGAAACAAATATTCAGAATACCAGATGGAAACATAAAAGAGAAAGGAGAGTGAAATCAAAGAATTGAAGTTTTAAAAAAAAGCATTGTGATTCCTCTTCATTATGCATTGGTCATGCTGCAACCCAAAACCTTGTGTCTATTTGTGGGCATCACATTTTAGGAATGTTACGAACTGCAGCTTGATCAGAGATTTCTTTCCAAAGAATGAAAGGGTTGAATGTACTGTAGTTGGGCTGTAAAGAAGAGAAGCCTACAAGATGCCATGATAACTTTCTCAAGAGTCATGGAGACGCTTGAGAATTATTCCGATTTTTATTCCGATTTTTTTTTCCCAGAAGACAAAACAACAACAATACAGGTTTAAACCAGAGATGTCCAACCGCGGCCACTTTTAAAACCTGTGGACTTCAACTCCCAGAAATCCCCAGCCAGTCTTGCTACCTGGGAATTATGGGAGTTGAAGTCCTCAAGTCATATAGTTGCCAAGGTTGGACATCCCTGGTTTAAACCATTAGATTCTGGTTAGATATCAAGAAAAAAGTCCTACAGTAAAAGCTGTTCAACAATAGATTCCCTCAGCAGGTGTTGGCCTCTTATTGGAGCACAAGGAGAGGTTGGATAGTTATTTTTGTATCTCCTGGACTAGATGATCTCTGAGACCCCGTTCAAGTTATCCACTCTGATTCTGTGGAATAATAAATCTTGGAGAGATCAAAGAATATATTCAAGTGGGCTTTCCATGACCAATGGCAATAATGCTTTTCTTCTTCTCCTTCTTCTTCTTCTTCTCCTTCTCCTTCTCCTTTTTTCTGTCTGATTTTCATTTGCGTGATTGAGCTGCCATGAGACGAGAGACAGAGTGGACTAACCACTCTTGGCCAAACCAACATCTTGAATGCAACATCCTTTTATAGGCCCCGTGAGCATCAGGAGCAAAGAGATTCAAAAACACTGAAAAATGCAAAGGGAATCTTCAGCGGAGCATGAATCCCAACAAAATTGTCTCCTGCTTTGACGGTGGTGACACTTTTGACTAATGGTTTTATTTACTGCTGCAGGAGAAAGTAAGGAGCCTCTCTTCGTGTGAAGGACACGCAGCCCTTTAAGTGCAGCCAGCGAGCCCCTTCTGTCTCAGGGCTGGTGCAAACCAGGCTGAGTAAGCCATGAGTCAGATATAACCCCCGGAGACAGACAGCCCCACCACCAGCTCAACGGCCGAGGCTTTGCTAGAGATCGATTCAAAGAGATGTTAACAACCGCCTGCGTTTCAGGTCCCCAGGTTCCCCCAATGGACAGATTGCAATCGTAAGGCCAAGGGGAAAGAAAAAGAAATATACTTACATGGGCGTCTTTCCCAGCTAGTTTACATAAATCCACTTTTTCCTTTGCTGCGGGCCAAAATATCTGCAATTCATTTAGAAATGGGTCTTAGGATCAGATGATTTTGTTATTCTTGACTTAAATTATATTTATACGTTCGCTTCTCTATTACATCAGCATCCGAGAACCTCAATGCAAGAGTGAGACAGTCTATGACTAAACCTCAGCCACCCTCTGTGCCGTTCCAGACCTACAGTGAGGAAGGAGCTGGCATTAAACAGGGAAGGGACCCCCGTTTCCCCTCCCCTCCCAGGCTGAAAGATGTCGTTTGCGCCCACCCACCCACCCCAGCAATCCCATGAAGAAATAACAATTTTGCAATAATTTCAGGTCTGGGCAAGAACTGCATGGATGATGCGCTCGTTTTTTCAAACGCTGATCATCACCTTTCGAAGAACAAGATTTTCCTGGCTCTCAAGATACTAAAATCTGATGTGAAAATATTTAACAAGCACATTCAATAAAATAAAATATGCAATCAGCAGCTACGTTTAAAAGTACACTTCAGAAACATTAAAAGTCCTGATAGCATTAAAAATGTTTTTGCATCCTGGAGAAGAATGCATTAGTTGGGTGTACGATCTATACCTCAAAACATATATAATTGTGGGTAAATAAAATGAATGAATGGCTTTAAAAAATTACATTTTGTCTTCTATTTCTTCAATATCCTCCTCCCATTCACCACCCGACTGCCTGAGATTATTATTCCCCCCCCCCTCCTTCTTTTCTTATTTTGGGTTTTATTTCATTTATTGGGTAGTTTCATTTAGGGCTTTGTTTTCGAGGAAGACAAGGTCTAAATATACAATTCACACATTACATTTGCATTTAGATTTTATGCCTTCATATAAGCATGCCTCAATAATTAACGATGGCAAAGATAAAGGTAAAAAACACTTAGAATAAACTTTGAGATCTGTTATTGACATTCACTTATATCAATACTTATTTGTAAATATAGACAACTTTAGGGTGTTCTCCCTATTTAGACCTACTCAGAGTATGAATTTATTTATTTATTTATTTATTTATTTATTTATTTATTTATTTATTAAATTTGTATACCGCCCTACTCCCGAAGGACTCAGGGCGGTGTACAGTTGAACGAAATATACATGTAATAAAGGAATTGAAAACCAATTTAAAAATACAATTAAATAGTTAGGTTCGGATATAGAATTGAATTAGATCATTTCAAATTTATGGGGTAGATTCAGAATATAAAATTTAAAGTAGTTTTAGACAAGGTTAGGTCAGGCCGGCCTGCTTGAAAAGAAATGTTTTGAGGGCACAGCGGAATGCACGAAGATCTGGGATTATCCGAATCTCCGAGGGCAGCTCATTCCAGATGGTAGGTGCTCCCACAGAGAAGGCTCTCCCCCTGGGGGCCGCCAGTCGACACTGTTTGACTGATGGCACCCTGAGAAGTCCCTCTCTATGGGAGCGTACTGGTCTGTGGGAGGTTATTGGTGGCAGAAGGCGGTCTCGTAAGTATCCCGATCCTAAGCCATGGAGCGCTTTAAAGATGGTAACCGAAACCTTGAAGCGGGGTCTGTTCTCCAAGCATGAACATTTTTCTATCTCTAGAAAAGTTGTGCAAGTTTATAACTGTCTTTCAATGACATGAATTTTAAAGGTTGGCTTTGATTTCAACTGCATCGTTTTATTGTTATTATTTATGTTCTTTTTTTAATTGTTGCAAACTACCTTCAAAGCTGGTGTAAACAAAAAGGTGGGGTATAATTGAGCCCAGTGCACATATTCTGGAGAGAGAGAGGGAGGGAGGGAGGAAGAGAGGGGGAAGGAGAGAGTGAGAGAGAGAGAGAGAGATGGATCAGTTCCTTGAGGATGGGCTCCAGCATCCATCCAAAAATTTGGAAGAATAAACCTTCAGTCCCGGGGACTGACTCGGAATGGATCCTGAGTTGGTTCAGCCTTTAGAAACTAAGTCAACTAAGTCATCACCCTTTTTGAAATTGTTGAAAGCACGTCAGACAGAATCAGATAAGGCTCGATTGCAGGACAGGGAATAACCAATTTTTGGGAGACAGATTCTGGCTGACTCTTGGGGGGGGAGAGAGGGAGCCTTTCCAATTGTACGACCAGTCCAAAAGGATTGTTGCTTTCTTCACCAAGTGGAGTCTGAACTCAACAACTCCTTCCAATTCTGTGACTCTAGGAGACGAAGCAGTGGCTCCTTCCACTCACGTTTCACAGCTCGTGGCCTTTGACACCAGGATGAATAGGTAGCTCAGCCCTCCTGGTGACCCATGGCCGTCGATAAGCTTCTCCTCTGTGGGACTCCCCTGCAGGAGGACCAGCATCCTCCAGATGGAAGGGAAAACACCAGGCATCCCATAAATCTGGAGCTAATGAACCACACGTGATGGGAGCAGGGAATATTTTCATGGGGGTGATTTACGAGTCCTTTTCAAAAGCAAAGCGGAGAAAGTGAAGGGTGGCTCAGAAGGTTCCTGTTGTATTAACAAAAAAAAAAGTCTCTGCTTTAATACTGAGATTGCAACTCAAGGAGGCAGCAACTCACAATATGTAGAGTGACATGTTTTCCACACGGAAAATGGGTAGCTCACCTAGTGATGGATTTACCACTGTCCACATGGGTGGAATGAAAGTGTCAGATGGCTAAGGAAGAGGAGAATGGAGATCAGATGTGGGGTTTTTTGTGTGTGTTTGGCTTCAAAGAGCAAGCCATGACTCAGAGAACAGGCATGACTCTCTCTCCTAAGTGCTGAGATTCTCCAGCTATCTGTACAGGGGCTGAAATGTGCTTGAAAAATTAGGTTCTTGTGTCGCGTGTATGGCTCACTCGTCTTTATTCCTTTTGGCAGGGAATTTCTAGGGGAATAGCTTTCTTTTTTTCCAGGACCAATTCTAAGCCATGTTAGTCTATGTGTCAGCCAGAAATGAGAAGGCATCTGGCCAGGACTTTTACAGACTGACAAATTTTATTAAGGGCATGAGGGTTCATGAGTTCAGATTACCAAAGGGTTTACTAAACCCTTTTGGTAAAATTGCTAGTTAGAAAAGGTTAGTCAGTAAAATTGCTAGTTGCTCAGATTCCTCCTGAATCTTCATAAGAGGTCTTCATGGCTCATGGAAAATATTGCGCTAAATATTTTTATTTATTTATTTATTAGGCTTATATGGCCACTCATATTTCAAAAGTGACAATCAAGTAAAACAAATATCTAACAACAATCACTATAAAAATATAAATGATCATTATTTACATTGAAATAGGCAAACCACAAAGTGAATAGCGATAGCAATAGCCCTTAGACTTATATACCACTTCACAGTGCTTTTACAGCCCTCCCTAAGTGGTTTACGGAGTCGGCCTATCACCTCCAACAATCTGAGTCCTCATTTTACGGAACTCGGAAGGATGGAAGGCTGAGTCAGCCTTGAGCCAGTCAGGATCGAACTCCTGACCGTGGGCAGTTTGACCGAAATACTGCACTTTAACCACTGTGCCACCAGAGTTCCGAATTGTCCATTGAGTCATGGAGTTGTTTAAGAATGCCACCGGTGCCCTGGAGCCCCAGGCCCGGATGACAAAGCCTTCTCTTGAGTGGCTTCCTAGACATTGACAAGGATGGAGCTAACCTCACTTCAGGGAAGTGGAGCCAATGTCCTATAAGGCAGAGAAAGTCCAATGCCTTGAATCTGTCAAGCAGAGGTGGCACCCGCAGCATCTAGCATCTAAGAGAGCTTGCTCAAAATAAGAGAGCTCCATCTATTTATCTCTTTGCCCAGATGTCCGTCAACTACATCTGGCCTTCACAGGTCTTTAGTGTTGGCAGCTTGTCAACATTTTGTTGTTCTTTGATAGCAACACATCCCAGCAGAAATGGGGTGAATGTCCATGTCAATTCCATTGTGTTTGGTGTCCTGAATCCCTATTTACATTCCTGAGTAACAAAACATCTTAAAAAACATGCAACAAACACGTCAAGATAAATAAATATTTTAAATGAGTCTTCCAAACTGTATTTAGGGAGGACTTTTACTGAATTATCCTCTGTCATTGTGGTGAAATCACTGAGTTGGAGAGTTGAATTTTACGGACAAAGTGGAAACTATGAAGACTCTATCGGGGGCACATTGTTGTAACCAGATCTCTGCCCTGATGCTCAGAAGAGGCAATTAAAGCTCCAAGCCTCAGCATTGCATCATTTCGCTGGGCTTCCCCAGGGAATCGCTCAGGCTGACTGGTTCCTTTTGGAGTGAGCATCTATTTTCTGGAGATTTATAAGGTACAACATCATTTATTTATGGGGGAAATGTATGCAGACGCATTCCTAACTAATAATAAAAAAAAATGACCGTATTTATTCCACGGTCCCAAATCTCCCACTAGAGCACTCCATCTTCTCCTGTTATGTTAAAGGCCAGGATTTTTCTCTGTTCTTGTTCTGCATTCATCCTTCCACCTATCATTGCAGGAAAAGCACTTCGTACAGCCTTCTAATTTATGGGGTTTCCCTCTGGGGTTTCCCCCTACGGAGGGGATTTTGTCCGATGATGCGATTTCAAGGCACGTGAAGGGCCGACTTCTCCCAACGGATGCCATTTCCTCACCTACAGGAAGCTCTGAAGCAACCAGGTGGCACCTGGCCAACACAAACCTGGCTATATGAACACAGCACAGCACAAACATTACATTCCGACACTCATCTGCTACCAGGAAGCCTCCCTTGAGCCCGGTGCCTTTCACGTGGCTGTGACAGACATAAAAATTGTGGTTGGAGGGACAACCACAGATGGGCGGGGGAGGAGGGTCTTGTCCTGAAAACTAGAAGCATAAATCTACATAGAGGTACATTAAAAGGCAGGCTGGTTGCCAAAAGACCAGAGCACCTACAGGTCTCTCTGAGACCACTATTTAGGGAAAATAATTTAGAACAGGAGCTCACCTTTAAAATATGCTGCTGTGTGCTACTGGCTCACGATAAAGGTCAGGGAGAAACTTATCAGAAACAGACCGGCCCAGCTGCAAAACTGTAAACAGAAGCCCAGGAGGCAGCCTGACTAACCACATCCAAGGAAAAACAGGACCTACAGAAGAGAAGGCCGCAAACCTTTCGGCAGTCTGAAAACCCCCAGGAAGGAAATGTTGGTGCTCGTCAACTTGCATTGGTAACAAGGGTTGAACTATGAAGCGGATAATAGCTAGGTTTGACCTTCCACGTTTCAACTGGAGTAGAGATTCTACATTGGATGAACCAAGATTCTCTCACCAGGCGTTCTTCAGATGTATTGGGGACTATAATTCTCGGACTTCCTAGCCATCCAGGATGGCTGAGAGTTGCATTTCCATCACATCTTGAGGTCCAGCCTGAAAGCTCTAGGAGAAGAAGGCTAACATGTATCTCGCAGCATCTGTCTGAAGTGGTTCCAGTCCACCCAGACTGATTTACTAAGGTGGAACACCTGGCTTCTTGGCTACAGAAAAGAGCCATGTTATCTTCATGATATGAATGGCTTCCTTGAAGTGGATTTACCTCACTTCATTACAGTCTAATGCTATGTTTCCCAACCTTGGCAACTTTAAGATAAGCGGACTTAACAACTCCCAGAATTCCTCAGCCAACATGGCTGGGTCAAATGTCTCAAGAGAAGAGTCACTGATTATGTTACCTAGTTGGGTAATGAAATGCCTGCAAGCAAAGAATCAGGCTCAGAGAGCATCAAGGACTCCGCAGTCCAATGTCTCTATGATTTTGCCTTGTTGGACCACATTGGAGACATTTCTCCGTCTGCTATAATAGGGAGAGGGTACCATCTAATAGAACTGTTGCAAAAGATGACAGACAACATGTTCGCTGAGAATTGCGCACTCATAAACCATAAGAAACAATCAACAGACCAAGAAAAAAGTGATTGTGCTCCAAAATGGGTGATTGCATCTTAAATGAGTTTCTTTGAAAGTCTAATCCGAGGGTGATTTGAGTGCACACATTTCCCTCTTTGAAATACGCAATTTGAAACAGCCAGCCAAAAAAAAAAAAATCTCGTGTTTTTTCTTCTTAAATGTATCAATACCTATCCTTCCATGAAATCTCAAACAAGTATTTGATTATAGTAAAGTCACTTTGAATTATACCAAATGCATATTAACATTTTATAGGAAGGGGTTATGGCTCAGCGCATCTGCTTCCCATCTAACATCCTTGGAACTCCTGACAGCAAAGCCAAAGCCATTTTTACCAGAACAAATAAAGACTGTAGGAATAAACGTTCAGTTAGGCATAGGCATTTCTGTGCTGTTTTTTAAAAGAACATCCGAGCAAAGAACGAGTTCTAGAAAGGAACTAGAATCAGTTCTGGAACAAAAGAAGAAGTAAGCTAAATCAAACGTGATGCATTCCTCCCCTATGAATTCTAAGGGCCCCAGTGTGTTTTTGATGACTTCTAACAATAAGAATCGTCCTTTCTCTTGAAGTGAAGTGAAATATGAGTGTTTCTGCATGAAGACCGACCCTGTTTGCATGTAGATGTCATAATACACGGGGAAAGGCAGAGAAAGATGTTACAACTGTTTATACTCTAGCTCCATGGAGGGCAAACGTCCAGCTGATATTTATGCTATTATATTGCTTTCCTACTCTGAGGGGTCCGCAGGCTGACAAACTCAGTTTATTAAAAGCAAACTACGTAACCATGGGTGGTTAGATTATTAAACCCACAGGATGGCGCAGGACAGATGATCCGAGATTTTCACGAAATCAGGAAGCAGATCGATTAGGAGGCAGATCTATTGATTTTGTACAATAATCAACTGACCTTGTTTCCATTTTTGTTTAAGTCGACTAAGCTGAGCAGGAATATGTGGTCCTTAGCGCCGAGCAGGAGATGACCCCTTTCTTCATCAAGCAGCAGAGTCCGAAAATCCAGTCCTTCCGCCGAGCCCAGGAACGGGATGCAGCTGTTCGAAAGCAGCAAGTCTGTGAGAGAACGAAGAAAATCCTTGGAACCAAGAATGTATAAACATGGATCACGGGTGTCTTCTATAAATATAGGCACCCAGAAGGATCTTGGTTAAGATAACTCAATTGAGTTAGCAAAGATCTCTTCCTAGAGAACACAGGACAGAGGAAAGCTAGCACAGCAGATTACTTTTTCATAAAAAGATATATATCTACATATATCAAAACTGAGGTTATAGTCACCTCTGTAAGCATTTGGAATTTTCTAGCTTGGAAAAAAAATGTTCACAATTCTAGTATAAGATACATAACTTTCCACCTCCAGGCTACTGAGGTCTTTGGCTAGATAGTCAGTTTGGCTATTATGATAGAACACTTTGAACCAAAAAGTAGAGAATTGTGGACTTGAAGGAAACTACAATAAACATCTAAGCCAGGGGTGTCAAACTGGTGGCCCGTGGGCTGGAGCCGTTATGCACAGGCCACGCCCAGCCCAACTCCACAAAGGAAAAAAAAAAACATTGCAATACATCACGTGATGGCAACATGACGCCACAGGTTTGACACTCATGATCTAGGCCAATGTTTCTCAACCTTGGCAACTTTAAGACGAGTAGACTTCAACTCCCAGAATTCTCCAGCGATTAAAGTTCCCATGATTGGGAAACACTAATTTAGTCCGATTGTTTACACTGTACAGAACTAATGAAGCCATCTTCAGAGATAGCTGCCCAGTTCTACTTGCAAATCTCCAGAGATGAAGAACCCACAACCTGTGTAAGTGATCCTGTTTCACTCTTGTATAGATCCTGTATACAAGAGTGTAGGTATAAGGAAATAACTTGTTTTTGGGGAAAATAAAAGGGGGGAATGAAAGATCCAAGTATCGAAAGGAGCTTGACATAGGAACAGAGTTTGAAAAGTTGAACATCAGCCAATTGTGTAGGGAAACTGCTAAAAGGGAAAAATAAATTTTTCAGTACATCAATAGGAGCATAATATATACATAATTTGAACAAATTGTCCCATTCTCCTCTGCCCTGTTCAGGGCAGTATTATTATGCCCAATTCTGGGCACTGCAACCTAAAATGACCATCAATAAACTGTAGGAAGTTCAGAAGAAGATCTGAAAAACGAATCCTTGAAGAAATGGCTCAAGGAACGGGCAATCCTTGGCCTGCAGAAGAGAAGAGGGGAGACCAAAAGGAGAAAGAAGGGACTTGCTCTCGGTTGGACCAGCTAGCAGGACCAGAAACAAAGGGAAGCAGAATCAGATATTAGATAGCAGGAAGAATTCCCTGCTAGTAAAAGAGGTCAACTAATAGAAAAGGTTGCCTTGGAATGTGGATGCTACCCTTCACTGGAACTCTTTCAATTCGCCCAAAGTGCTTTAGAGATCCCGTATTCCAGCTTGGGCAGAGCTTCATATTTGATTCCAGAAAGTTGCTTCCAAACATCATCCATGGGTTCCCTGGAAGACACCAGAGTTTTAAGGGAAGGGCTGGAAGAGTGTCTCCGTTTGGTCCATTCCAGAATCACATCTGAAGCCCTGTAACTGAAAAGCCCTCTCCAGGCAGGGAGCAGCGGCTTTGCCCTATTTATTTGGCCTCCCTCTTTTCACTACAATTGCAATAATGAGCCCTTTTGACTGAAGCCAAACAGAACCGATTTGAAGGGCTTTAGACTTCTCCCAAAAGAGAAAATCATGCACTGCGTAAGGAGTTGCCTGACATGTGGGAAGCCCTTCGCATTGGATAAATAAATACATTTCCTTGAAATGCCTCCTTCTCTGTCCTAGGACCAGCTTAGCCATTAGTGTAATCGCAAAAGGCACCAAACAGCCCCATTAGAACTTTGAAGACATAATTGTACCTCATATTTTCAAATAAAGTTTGACGGACGGCCCAGCTGCACAAACAGGCCTTTTAAAAATATTGTGGCTCTTATCATTATTATTACCGAGATGATGAAATGCTCTTTTGTGCCTTCAAATTGTTGGTGACAGAACAATAAGCCCGGTTCCCAGAATGTAGCCAGTCCAAATAATTAGCTTATAAACATTGTGAATGAAAATGTGTCCAATCTGAAACAGTTGTCATTACAAAGACGACCTTGGGCTGTAGGTTTGCGCAGGTTCCCTTCTTATAACCCAGCTTATCTTACTTCTGCTACTGCCAAGCAAAGCAAAGTCATCTTGTTACTCAAGCAGCTAAAAATGTACTTTTTAGAAAGAAAGAAAGAAAGAAAGAAAGAAAGAAAGAAAGAAAGAAAGAAAGAAAGAAAGAAAGAATAACATGGAAATTGTCTACATGCTTAGCTGTTGATCTGAGGCATGGAAAAGACCCTCCATTTCCCCTAATCTTAAAATAAAAGTGAAGAAGCAAATTAACTGTTGGTATTTCTCTACTTACACCAATTCATTAATGTCATCAAACATTGTGGGAAGAAAGATAGCTTAGACCACTTTATGTACCTTAAAGTGAATTTTCAGAAAGTGTTAAGTGTTAAGCATGTAGCTGGGGAATTCTGGGAGATTTATTCATTCATTCATTCATTCATTCATTCATTTATGAATGTATTTACAGTATTTGTTTATTGAATTTATTTGTTGTCCATCTTGTAGCAAATGACTCAGTGGAAGCAGAGATGAAGTCCCACGCACCTTAAAACTGCTGAGATTGAAAAACCCTGATCTAGATTCACCAAGGTGGGTTAACTATATAAGAACTTTCCTTTTAATGGTGCGGCTGTGGTATGTTTTGAGATAGAGGCTGCACGTGGTCAAGCAATATGGATCGGGGAGTCTTCCTTACTCTCCACCCTTTCAACAGCTGAAAGCTCCATGCAGTTCCAGCCCCAGTTCCATGCAGGATTGTGGCCGAGTCAGGAGCCAGAGCTCCCTGAGGGTTTATTCTACAGCAAGAAGAGCTTCACCAATTACTCCACTGGGCCCACTCCCTTCTCTTTCCTTCTACCTGCAAACTCACAGCAGCAGAGATGGGGAGGTGAGCATTGTCCCATAAAAGCCCTTTTATTGAGGATCCCTCCTCATTGCAATACCACCACTACATTCTCTAGAGCCAGGTTTTGCAGAATTGTTCCTAAAGAGTGCAAAATGACATTCTTGCATGCGGCATATTGTCTCATGCACCTCAGAGTTCTTGAAGAGAAGGCTGTTCAGTGAAGGAGGGTTGACTTCCCGCCAATGGAAAGTGAATCCTACTTTATTGGGTTGGAAAGAAGACTAGGGCAGTAACAGGTTTAAGGATGGTCTGATTTTACCTAGTAATCACAACACTACCCAGAAAGTAGCATTGAGGATATTGGGGGTAGCAAGATTGCAGCTGCAGACAGTCCAAATGGCCTAGTGGGTAAAGCATCTGATAAGGATCATGTTCAACTCTATTCTCGACCACAGGAAGTTAACTGGGAGATTCTAAGCCAGTGCTAATTTCTCAGGCCAACCTACCTCTCAGAATAACCAAGTAACAGAGTCGGAGGAGACCTTGGAGGTCTTCCAGTCCAACCTCCTGCTTAGGCAGGAAACCCTATTCCATTTCAGAGAAATGGTTGTCCAATCTCTTCTTAAAAACTTCCAGTGTTGGAGCACCCACAACTTCTGGAGGAAAGTTTTTCCACTGGTTAATTGTTCTCACTGTTAAGAAGTTTCTCCTTATTTTTAGGTTGCTTCTCTCCTTTATTAATTTCCATCTGTTGCTTCTTGTTCTGCCTCCACAGAGTTGTTGTTGGGATAAAATGAAGGGAGACTGCATCTAACCCACCTTAAGCTTCTGGAAGGAAGGCAGGAGAGAGACTGAACTAATAAAAGACAGAAACACACAAATGTTTAGAGGACTTACACTCTCATTCCATCCTTCCACAAGGCTTCCACTGGTGATTGGACGGAGATCCACTCCAATCACCCAAGCAAAGTAGCTTTGTGGGATGAACCTTCCCAGAGCAGAGCAACTGGGTGGCTTTGCTACCTAGAACTAAGGAGAAATGTCCTGACAGTGAAGGCAAGTGGAACAGCTTGTCTCCAGAACTTATAGCTGCTCCAACACTGGAGATTTTTAAGAAGAGCCTGGACAACCATTTGTCTGAAATGACACAGGGTCTCCCACTTGAGGATGGGGTGGACAGACGATCTCCAAGGTCCCTTCCAGCTCTGTTATTCTGTTATTCTGCTGCAATTGTTTCTCTGGTCCTTCAGAGGG
Organism: Ptyas mucosa; assembly: GCA_012654045.1. Taxonomy (NCBI): domain Eukaryota; kingdom Metazoa; phylum Chordata; class Lepidosauria; order Squamata; family Colubridae; genus Ptyas; species Ptyas mucosa. The sequence goes on from WNWU01000049.1 coordinate 770,686, forward strand.
ATCTTCTGCAGCACATGCCAGAAACCATGTGCCTGTACAAGCCCTGGCCTGTACGATGCCTTGCAATGATATAGCGCTGTGATGGCGAACCTATGGCACGGGTGCCACAGGTGGCACGTGGAGCCATATCAGTGGGCACATGAGCTCAGCTCCGGCACACATCCATGCACCAGCCATCTGATTTTTGGGCCTTCTGGGCCCACCAGAAGTCAGGAAACACACTGTTTCTGGCCTCCAGAGGGCCTCTGGGGGTGTGTGGAAGGCCATTTTTGCCCTCCCCAGGCTCCTAGAAAGGCTCTGGAGCCTGGGGAGAGCAAAAAAACAGGCCTACCGGGCCCACTGTGCCATCACGTGCCAAAGGTGGGATGAGCACGGGGGGGGGGCGCATAGAATTATGGATGTGGGCACGCGTGCGTGTGACCCCAAGGCGCTTTTGGCACATGATGGCAAAAAGGTTAGCCATCACTGATATAGCGCATCGGGTCTGACCCTCAGTGCATGGTGCCAAGGCTGACTGTGTGGCCATCGATGCTTGGAAGAAAGCTCTGCTTTTGTGTGGGTCTACTGTAGAAAGAGGACAGAAGAGTTTATTGAAAGACAAGTTCATTCCAAAACACAACAGCCGTTTTCAGAGGCGTGCGCCAAGAAACAGAGAAGCCGCTTGGAGCCTGCCATTTGTGTCTCCTCCTACACTCCGAGTCGAGTCTCCCAAGGACAGAAGACAATGAGCAACCCAAGAGCCAAACGCCACCACTTGACTGTGCAAAGGAACAAATAAAGCAGAAAATGGTTACATGCCACCACATTTGGTAAACGCTGTCAAATCCAGCCGCTGCCGGCCTTAAGTGGGAAGCCATTCAGGGATCTGATCCCATCTTTGTTATCTCTCTTAACTGGATATAAGACAAATGAATTTTAATTCGTAACAGTCACGTCAATCTCTGTTCCCCATCTTTTACAACTCGCTTAGCTTTCCAGCTTCATTGCTAAAGCAATCAGCACATTGAGCCCTTGGGGAAAATATGCAAAAGTTAATTTGAATGGACGCTCAGGGGCTGTGCTATAAAAGAAGAAATCAAACTTTTTATGCCCTTGGCAAACCTCACTGAATACTGCCTGCCGGGAAGACCCTAGAGGTCTTTGGAGGTCTTTACAGTGCCATCTTAGAAATTACTGTCATGGATGATTTGCCCCACATGCCTGCATAATTCATATTCTCTTTCTCTTTCTCTCATATGCTTTTTGAAAAAAGACAAGCCTGGATTTCAAGTTTCTCTGAAAACTGATCACCTTACAATTCATCAGCTGCCAGAAAAAAATGGCAGAGATGCTTAAAAGATACTGTGAGTCAGGATAATTAAATTCAAAGCTGGGCTCTTAATTAATTCTATGAATCAATCCAGAAAGGAAGGAGACTTCATCATGTTAAGCAGAAGCTAATCTGGAGGGAAATAGTAGAAACAGATCATGATGGAGTTAAGCTAACATTTGAATGTGACCTCACATTTATCTCCAGGTCTAAAAGGTGTGCTTGAGTCTTGATGGCATCCAAGAGCCACATTCCAGAAACAAAATTAAAAATTAAGTTTGATTTAATGTAATCTTGAACTTGATACTAAACTGGCAGGAATACCCAACACCCTAGCAGATAGGCTCAAGATCCAGATGGAACTCAACAGACTTGAACACTGGGCCCTATCTAACAAAATGAAATTCAATGTAGAGGAAAGTCTTATACTTAGGTAAGAAAAACTAAAAGCACACACATAAACTGGGGGAAACCAGGCTTAATAGCAGTGACTGTGAGAAGGATCTTGGCGTCTTAGTGGACAATCAGCTAAATATGAGCCAGCAGTGTGAAGCAGCAGCTAAAAAAGCCAACACAATCCTAAATTGCATTAACAGAGGATACAATCAAGATCAAGTGAGGTACTAATACTACTCTATAAAGCCCTAGTAAGACCACACCTAGAGTACTGCATCCAGTTTTGGTCACCACATTATAAAAAAGATGTTGAGACTCTAGAAAAAGTGCAGAGAAGAACAAACAGGATGATGAGGGGACTAGAGGCTAAAGGATATGAAGAATGGTTACATGAACTGGGCCTGGCTAGTCTAGTGAAGAGAAGGACCAGGGGAGACAGGATAGCCGTCTTCCAATATTTGAGGGGCTGCCACAGAGAGGACGAAGGGGGTCAAGCTCTTTTCCAAAGCAGGCCAGACATGGAATAATGGATGGAAACTGACCAAGAGATTCAACCTAGAAACAAGGAGGAACTTTCTGACAGTAAGAACAATCAACCAATGGAACAGAAGTTGCCTTCAGAAGTTGTGGGAGCTTCATCACTTGAGAGTTTCAAGAAAACATTGGACTGCCATTTGTCAGAAATGGGGTAGGGTCTCCTGCTTGAGCGGGGCGGAGGGGTTGGACTAGATGACCTATAAGATCCCTTCCAACTCTGTTAATCTGTTAAACACACTCAAAACTGAAGAAATAATAGTAGATTTTAGGAGAAACCCTCCTATATTACCACCTCTTACAATACTCAGCAATACAGTATCAGGGATAGAGAACTCCAAGTTTTTAGGTTCTATCATATCTCAAGACTTAAAATGGACAGCTAACATCAAAAACATCATAAAAAAAGCACAACAAAGAATGTTCTTTCTGCGCCAACTCAGGAAGCTCAAACTGCCCAAAGAGCTGCTGATCCAGTTCTACAGAGGAATGATGGAGTCTGTCATCTGCACCTCCATAACTGTCTGGTTTGGCTCTGCAACCCAGCAAGACAGACACAGACTTCAGAGGATAATTAGAACTGCAGAAAAAACAATGGCTACCAGCCTGCCTTCCATTGAGGACCTGTATACTGCACGAGTTAAAAAAAGGGCTGTGAAAATATCTACAGACCTCTCACCAGGAATGAAATCCAGCAGGTTCTGACAGGTTCTGACAAGTTCTGGAGAACCGGTAGCAGGAATTTTGAGCAGTTCAGAGAACCAGTAAATACCACCTCTGGCTGGCCCCAGGAATGGGGTGGGAATGGAGATTTTGCAGTATCCTTCCCCCAGGAGTAGGGAGGGAATGGAGATTTTGCAGTATCCTTCCCCTGCCATGCCCACCAAGCCACGCCTACCAAGCCACACCATGTCACCAAGCCACGCCCAAAGGAACTGGTAGTTAAAAAAAATGGATTTCACCACTGCTCCTCACATCCTGTTTCAACTTCTACCCTCAAAACGACGCTATTGGGCATTGCATGCCAGAACAACTAGACACAAGGACAGTTTTTTCCCTCATGCCATCACTCTGCTTAGCAACTAATTCCCTAAGATCAACCTGGGCTTTGAGGCATTACTTTTGCCCTCCTGGCTGTATTCAACCTGTACCTCCAGTGGGTCTCCAAGGTGGCCTTTAGAAAGAGCCCCTCCTTCTCAGGGGAACGGAGTAAATGTGTGGGTCTAAAGTACAGCTAGCTAGTACCTCAAGCCAGGATACATTTTGTTGTAATTGGACTTTTGACTAATCGGCTGGTTTGAAAGTTGCTATCGGCCACTGCCATCTTGTTACAGAATCCAACTTACCACGTTACTATTGTGTTTGCTATTTCTCAGTTCTCCCTTTCTGTAGGGTGGGAAATTCTATGCATCAGATCATATCATACAAGTTGCTTCCTGGCCCTCCTTGCCAAGATGTACAGGAAAGCAGTGGGTCAAGTGTAGCCAGACAGTCCTGGTGAAAGGAAACAAAGCCTTGGGGAGAAGGAGGAGAGAAGCCACTCTTCTTGGTTCAAGCCAGCTGTTCCACTGTCTCCACCGCCTCCCTCTCTTTCTCCCGCCTATCTCATCTCCTGGGAGTCAGCCAAGTCCACTGGAGAATTACACTGCCGTATCTTGTGGAGAAATATTTGCTTCCCTTCCCTCCCTCCCGCTTCCAACGGAGACCCTCTTGCAATTCCAAAAAAGCAAAACCCGGGCAAGTTCATAACTGTTTACACTGTCATGAAACCGAGAGGGGTCAGTTCTCAAAGGTTATTCTTAGTTCAGCTGCTGCATAAGCCACTGATGTCACTGAGGGAAGGCTGGGCTGCAGGACGGTGGAAGGGATAATTAACAGAGGAAACGCAGAAGACAGTTAGAAACATGACCATCCATATTTAGCATCTAAAACCAGGAGAAGAAGCATCACAAAAAGTACTTATTATCCACTCAGGCTGAGCCCCTCTGGCATCAGTTCTCCAAACTTGTAGCTGGGACTTTCCTTCCAGCATCTGGAAGGTGTGTTGGTAGAGACATGTTTCATCAAAATTTCTGACTTCCTTCAGAACAATTCAGATGTCTCAACCGGGGGGAGTGGGAATGCCGATGCTTCTTTGACTAGGAAGACTGCAGATTCACCCCACCATGAAAACCAGCAACGGGTAATCATGTTGGCTGAAAACTGGAAAATGCTTTATTAATTCAGCCACAGACCTGACTGGAGAACGCCAGGAATGCATCAGGGCTGCATCCCATTCTCAAAAGAAAGCCACTATCTTAAAGTCTCCTTATTCAGGGCCAAAAGCATAAAAGGACTTCAAGAATTTGAGATCCTTTAAGATTTGAGATCCACAAGGAAGGATCTCGTATGGTTTTGTATGTTTGTGGCTTTTATATTATGCAACATTCTATTTTCTTAGTAGTGTTGATTTTTAATGGTGCTTTATTGTGACATTATCAGTGAAGGACTCCTAAAACCAGTTTTACAAATCTTCAATTCTACTGCCAGATATTTCTACTCGACCTAAACAAAACAAAACCAAGTAAAGATTTGTGTTGAAAAGTTCTGTTTGGCCAAGTAAATTCCATTTTCAGAAGGTCTGATGACAATTGTGTTGCATGCTTTTATTTAATAAGATAAAGTATCTTGTACATATCCTGAAAAATACCATCGGAAAGTCACTGCCAGAACAAACACCACAAATCATAATCAAATTGGATCTAACGGCACTTGTATTTTACTCAATGAAACTTTGGTAGTTGACCAGCATAAAGTATATTTAAAAAACATTTATACAGCTATAAATAAATCTACTATAAGATGTGGAATTGACCTGGCCCTAGAATTGCCAAGAGCTGGACACAACTGAATGGATAACATCATCATCATCATCAAATAAATCTGTAAGTGTAAACTTTGTAAATTAGTGCAAATTGATTGATCTAACCTAATTTAAAATAACCAACCTTACCCAGTTTCAAGACAAGAAGAAATGGGTGGAAAGTAATCAAGGGGAGAAGCAACCTGGAACGAAGGAGAAACTTCCTAACAGTCAGGACAATTAACCAGTGGAACAGCTTGCCACCAGAAGTTGTGGCTGCTCCATCACTGGAGGCTTTTAAGAAGAGACTGGACAGTCACTTGTCTCAAATTGTATAGGGCCTCCTGCTTGTGCAGGCAGTTGGACTAGAAGACCTCCAAGGTCCCTTCCAACTCTTGTTATTCTGTTATGTTCCATTAAATAAGCATACATTACATTGAAAAGCCTAAGAAGATTAAAGAGGGACCATTAAAAAACAACTCTTACCTTTGTAAGAGAGTTTCAGTCTTGGAACGTGGTGCTTTGATGTCCCCTCAGCCGAAAAGAGCAGAATCCCCCAAAATAGAAGTAGACATAGAAGTTGTGGCTTGGAAACGCTCGCCCTGTTCATGCCTTCACAATTGTGCTTTCTCTTCATATTGCAGAACGCTTGTCTTTTCTTAGTTAATCCGACAGAGGTCTGTAAAGGGAAATAAAAGATCATCTTTTAGCAAACAGAGCTCGGAAAACACTTTGGCAGAAGTGTAAATTGTTTGAAGGCTACGCATTATATTTTAAAAGCTCAAAATGCTTACGACGACCACAAATCAACGATACACCCACTACTTCACCAAGGATAAATAAATAAAAACATGGGTGTGAGATAAATTGATCATATTTGCACTAGTTATTGCCACATTTTCACAGACCCCGAAAAAGAAAGTTATAACCTGGTTCCAAAGTTCAGACGGCTGGAATATTAATCTTCTCAGGATGCACTAACTCCCAAAATGAAGTTCAATTCCACAGTGGACAATTCATAAAATATGTTAGTTGCCAGTTGCCAGTTCTGGAACTACACAGTTCAACGGTACTGAAGAAATTGAGCTCTTTATGTTTTATGATGGTAAATGACAGATGCCTTCTGTTTGCCAAAACTTAATGTAAATTTTTAGATGCTACAAGTTCTTACTAAGTATAAAAGACTGCTAATCACAAAGGAGGTGGTCTTGTGGATGTGTTAAATGCCTTTAAGTGTGTGTGTGTGTGGGTGTGTTTGTGTACGTCGTCTGAAAAAATATATCTTCTTCTTCCGAGGATATAAAATTTGGCAAAGGTTAAATTAGGAATCAAATCTTTGAATTTTGGGAAATATTTTTGCCTCCTTGCATTGCTGCAGTTATTTCCAGGGTAATTTCTCTGGAAAAGCCATGTCAGTTGAGGTGTATCTGAGCGAGAAATGTGTCCCATTTCAGAAGAACAGATACACAGGCCAGGGAATTGAGATAAATGGGAAACAGCTTAAGGAGTTTTGATTATTTTTCTGCTCAATTAGCATGGAAGACAGAGAAAGTGAGATATGATAGGGACTGGTGACGGATATAAAGCATAGGGAGGTTGAAGGACCCCAAACATCTGGTATTTTCCAAGCAAGCTGTGACATCCTGCAGGCTTCATCAGGAATTCTTTTTTTCAGATTCAGACTTCTTGGAAGGAGAACTCATAAAGAGCTTTGAACCCTGGAACAGTCCTCTCTCTAGATGTCCTTTCACCATCTTCATGGAGCCAAAAGGATCGAAGAGTTTGTGCCCCCAAAAACCTCCCCCCCTCTCTCTCCCTCCTTCCCTCCCTTCTCTCTTTCTCCCACTCTCTCTCTCTCTCTCTCTCTTTTCCATCAGTTGGCACCTATGCCTCCCAGGAGGATAGTTTTACATACAATCTGGGATTCTCATAAAATCAGATCTCAGCTCTTCAGAAGCGCAATCACTTTCAGATCCATTTAAGTACCATTTCAGACCTCTTTGGAGAAGTCCATGGACAGCAGGCCAGGATTAACATCCCATTCCATCTTCAGCCCACTGTCAATCACTCACACACTCAAAGAGGACTTTTTTGGGGGGGGGTAAGGAGTGCTTCAAGTCAGACTTGATTCCTAGTGACCCCCCACACGGCATGAGATTTCAGTATTCTCCTCTGAGACCATGTGAGAATTTAGGGGTCAAGAAGACCCAGGTTCCCGAAGATTTCAGCCATCTCCCACAACACTTCATGACTTCTCATCCATGAAAAAACCTGAGGTGACCCTTATTGGCCCAGAGAGAGGAAAAACTGAACCCAAAAGAGCCCACGGAGCACACTCTGAATTGGGCTACAAAACAAACTGTTTCCTCTCCCTGCCAGTGAATTGGGGTTACTGGAGAAAGGTGTATTTTCTGTGCGTTTCCTTTGGTCTATTTATTCCAAAACATCGTTCAGATGGAACACAACCACAAAGGGCCCCTTTAGACCTACGGCAGCTGGACAGCTGGCCAAGCCCGCCCGATACCTTCGCTTCCTTCACTCAGGCCTGGCAGAAGCAGAAAGGAGCTCTTGAGCCTGGCCAGGTAGCCAACGCCTCATTTTATTCTTCATGGCAGGGAATAAATGTTATTAATGTTCTTTGGTAGGAACAACCTTTCTCCTCTCCAATTCAATTTTAAAAAGAGTGTGCACAGGTGTATCACAAGGTGATACCTTGTGTGTCCAATCACACTTGGCCACATCTCTTCTCTTCTCTGCTCTTCTTCTCTTCTCTTCTCTTCTCTTCTCTTCTCTTCTCTTCTCTTCTCTTCTCTTCTCTTC
>WNWU01000049.1:785437-796038 GCA_012654045.1 Ptyas mucosa
GTTCTGTTCTGTTCTGTTCTGTTCTGTTCTGTTCTGTTCTGTTCTGTCCTGTCCTGTCCTGTCCTGTCCTGTCCTGTCCTGTCCTGTTCTGTTCGCTTCCTAATCTTGCCTATAACCTACCATCCAGGGACAAGCCTGGTCCAATCGCCTTACCTTTTTATGATCAATAAAATTAGATTAGAATAATGATAATTTAATATTGGCAGAACCCTATAAAATTGAAGAGATACTAATTAGGGAAACGGGGGAAAAATATCATTGGCCGTCATATCATTGCACCCCTTCAGAAAGCCTCTGAAGAATTTCCAAAATCTCCAGTTTTGTGTGGAAAGGTCACCCCAAGGCTAAAACCCCGTTGTGGACTATCATTCCACCTAATGAGTTCTTGTAACCTCAGGATGTGGTGAGAGGTCATTAAAGCCACTTCAATTGGCAGGTGGCCCCCTGCCAACAAAGACCCTCGGCCAACCTTTCATCTCCACGTTGGGTCTACATCAACCAAGGCTGCAACTGCTCAAGATGGAGCCCATCATTTGAAGTTATTTGGACAAAGAGGAGAACTCGATTGTGGGCTGCTGCTGTTGGGCCCAGCGAATCACAAAGGAAATCAGCGCAGGCTGATCTGTATCTGGCTTGAGATGTGATAAACTGATTATTTTTTTAACCTTTCACTTCTAGGTTCCCATTTATCATGCCTTTAAACTTTAAAAGTTTTTAAAAGAGGGCTTCAAGGAATTTAGGCTGGTGCAGGGAAGCACTGTTACTGTCCAGCTTTTATTTATGATGGCATCAGGAGGGCTGGAGTTATGTCTCTCCCTCATTTGCTCGCATTCTGGAAAAATCTTCATCCTCACTTCCCATGGCCTGTCCAGGAAATCCCTCTACACAGAAGGTCAGAAACACACACGCTTTCTTTTCCTTTCCTTTCAAAATACTCGTAGGTATAGCCTTCCTTCTTCCTTCCGCTACAAACTTCATACTGTCAAAAGTGCATTAATTATCACTGGAATTAAATCTGGAATGATCACTTCTTGACTAATAATCAATGTAGGAAATATTCAATCTTGAGGAACATCTCCCAAGTTTCCTTTAGTAATGGTAGCCATTTTCATGGACCACGCTGCATACAAATTGACTTCAAACTGACTTTATTCTGTTCCAGGATTGCTCTTTTATTCTATTTATATTCTTTATCACTTGTTATATTAAACTTTCATATCCTATTAAATTCAATACAATCTAATAAACCATCTACACACTTTTTGTAAGTTTCCAAGAAACTCAACTTCTGGGGAGGCACCGTAACTGGGGAATGTAACCGTATCTTTTAGTGATAAAGGAGAATATTTGTAGAAATGAGGGGTCCTTGGTGCTCTCTGGGCTTGTTTTCTTGCAGACGTTTCATGACCCAACTAGGTAACGTCATCAGTGCTCCAGTGTCCTTTCTATCCCATAGTGCTTGCTACTTTCCTGGCTTTCTCTTCAAATTTTCTTGAAAACAAATTAATGAGTTTGTATAATGAAGAGTGTAAAAAAAAAACAACATGTTTGGATGGTTCAGTTACAGACTGAACTCATCTGAAGAAGGAATGGGATTTTTATACCCTTCTGAAATGTCTTCCTTATCAGAAATATTTGGGAGTGTTTGGTGTAACACTACCGGGATGATAGATACAAGAATCTGACAGCTTTCAGCAGAACAGCTGTCATAACTTTGTTAAATTTGGAGTTTATACAGAGAAAGTACACTATTCCAAAGACCGACTGGCAATGCCATGTCCAAGGAATATCTTTCCTACTACTGTGGTTTTTACAAAGAAGCCAGCAGAGATTATTCAGCAATAATGTCTTGTTGAAGAGATTCTATTGTTGAACTCACATTTTGTTGGTGAGTTTTCTTCCAACAATTGATCAATCACAGATAGGCAACTGTCCTTCCCTATTTCATAAAACGATATGATTAAAGCAGGAATACTGCTCACAATTCTTTAGAATTGTCCCAGTCTGTCAAACCCAATAAATTCTGATGAAATAAATAAATAAAAAGAAATATATGGCCTAAAATTCAGAAGTAAATTTCCAAGTTCTGAAATATAATAATAAACAATTGTTCATTAACCACTGGTGCACCAAATATAAAGAGTAAGACAAAATAGCCAGAAGAAATAGACACATACTTCAGATATCTAATTTAAAAACTTTCTTTCTTTCTTTCTTTCTTTCTTTCTTTCTTTCTTTCTTTCTTTCTTTCTTTCTTTCCTTCCTTCCTTCCTTCCTGTCTTTCTTTCTTTCTTTCTGTCTTTCTTTCTCTTTCTCCTTTCCTTTCTTTTCCTTTCCTTCCCTTCTCCTCCCCTCCCCTCCCTTTCTTTCTTTTGTCCTTTCCTTTCCTTTTCCTTTCCTTCCCTTTTCCCCTTCCCTGTCCTTCCCTTTTCTACCATCAAATATCACTATCACACAGCATGCTTGAAGATACAAATACTTTTGCCAGTAATCCAAATAACTGACCTAATCATGGTTAATCCTCCCCGACTCATTTGGGCAAAAAACCAAAATAAGTGTGCATGATAATATGACTTGTTTGGATGGGGATTCTGTAATGCTCAACTCTGAAAACATAGCCTGTTAAAGAAAGACATTTCCTCAGATTTAGTGCTTGGAAACAAGATGGAATGGAAAAATTATCAACACTGTGAAGAGCACCAAATATGAAAAAGGCAAAGGAAATAAACCATCCACTGCTACCAACAGATTTTTTTATCAGAAAGTCAGCAATAATAACTTTTCTTCCCTAGAAAATAAGATATAATTCTGAGTTATTTACCCAGACCAACTATATACTGGAAAAAGGGAGCTAACAATTATACAATTTACCCCAGCAAGTGAAAACTTATATTGAACAATATTGGTGATTAATGCTGTACCATTCAGCTCCAAGTTTATTTCAATCAAACACTGAACAGATAAAACCACAGGACAAAACAGTGAATTCTTTAAAAGAAAAAGTTATTTATCCAAACCAGACCAACTATATTATTCACACTGGAAAAAGGGAGGTAATAATTACACAATTTGCCCCAGCAAGTGAAAAGTTAGATTGAACAATATTGGTGATTAATGCTGTTCAGTTCAGCTCCAAGATGATATCAGTCGAACACTGAACAAACAGAACTACAGGACAAAACAGTGAATTCTTTAAAAGAAAAAGAGGAAGACAGGATATAAATCACAAGCTAAAAAGAAAGTACAGAATGCTATTGTCGCTATTATCACCGGTACAAACAACCATTAGTGCTGCGTATTGCAGTACAGATGAGAATAATCCCACTGCATAACTAGCTAACATCTGGCAGGCCTGCTTGGAAATGCATCCACTGGGTTGAGTGGGGCTGACTTCCAGCGCTCTGAATACAGGAGTGCAGCTTAAATGACTTTCTCAGATTCCACCTGCCTGGAAAATCTGTAAAAAAACCCAACAACATCAGCAACAAAAAAGGCCATAAAAATTGCTACCTCCGATTTGGCTGCATGGAAAACCCTTTTGTTGTTGTTAAGCATCCATCTTGGACCACTTCCAAAACCAACTCTGATAAAACCCTAGTCATCGTATCAAAACAGAAGCTTTCGCTCTCAAATTTCAGCCCATCCCCGGAATACTTCCTCTTGTTCTGCACACAGATTCCTTTCCCTGCCTCCTCACTCTTGGTCCCAAATATGCAAAGAATGACATCGGCTGCAACTTTGCAGCTTCCAGAGCTGGTGAGAACACAAAATCTCAAACAATAGCGAGGAGCCTTGCTTAAAATCAGAATATGCTTCCCAGCTGTCCTCTTCCAACTGTCTCCAACTGGAAGTTCATGGCCCAAAGGGATGGCCTGAACTTTTCTGATCATTTTTTGATATTCTGGGATCGATAATCAAAGATAAGAAAAGTGCTGTCTCTTCCTGACTGGCTGCCCTTTCTCTTTTAACAAACACAGAAGTAGACAGTCAAGATTTCTTGGCTTTCTATTTAAGTGGGCAGTCAATCTGAATTAAATTGTGCCCTTTATCATTATCCTGCATGCATTTTGGAAAAGGTGAATATAAATAAAGGAACACTGACAACATATTACTAATTGGAAACAATAAGTGTTCAATGAAAACTGCATTAATAATCATTATCTGATTTATCTCGCCCAAAATGATAAAGAGTTGACACAACCATTCTTGACTTAACGCTCTTCAGAGGTATTGGACTTCAAAATCCATAATTTGTAACCAGCATCTGGGAACCATGAAATTTGTAGTCCAGCATGCCCAGCAGGCACCAGTTTAAGGATCAGAGGTGATTTGAGTAGCAGTACATATTATGTTCTTCTCCTTATACCTCGATCTTCTGTTTGTATAAATACGTACTCAAAGAGGCTTGGGATAATTTTAAAAATGCCAAGTAGAAAATTGCACTTAACAATAAATTGCACTTAAAATTTTTTAAAAAAACAATAGTATCAACATTATTTAACAATACTATTCCTTTTTCTAAAAACTGGCCCTCCTATAACATAATAATTCTTCACTGTATTATATTTCACCAAATGTATTCTTAGTGTATTTTCCAAGTATTGGGCATGCTGTCTTCTTCTCATAAACACCTGCCGTTCTATGCACCTGGGAATAAGTCAAGCTGAACTTAATAGCATTTATCTCCGAGGGTATTGGAATATAATTTCTCAGCAAGTGATCCAAGTAGAATTCAATATACAGATACTTCTTGCTTAACAGGAAATAACTTTGTTCAAGTATTCAGCATAGACTCTCCGTACTTTAATTGCTCCCATACATACATTTGTTTTAAGATCCACTAATATACCAAGTCTCTTTGCATCTTCTTTCTATTTCAAAAATGTGCATCTATTTAAGCACACTTCTCAGAAAGGGATTTCCACCCCAATTCCAACTAGCTCAAGCCTTACTAACTTGGCCTAGCTACTCCCAAGGAAACTATCTAGGTAATGTTCGAACATCTGGACAATGCAAAGAGGAATTAAGATTTCTTCTATTAGGCTGAGTTCACAGTAAAAATGCATGCAATTTGGCTGATAGCCTTAATATAAAACAAATCTCCCCTCGTAACACATTAAATGGCATGAACGTTTGCCAATAAAATCATTTCTCCCTTCAGCATTCCTTCGGTCATGTCAAATGGAAAATGTGCGTTTAACTTAAAGCAGGATAGATCCACCTGTCCGGAAAGACCTCATGCGCTCCAGGAGGAACTTGTCACCATCTACTTCAGGAAGTTCCACAAAGATCACAGAGGTGTGGGGTGGGTGAAAATCCCCATTTGTGCTTCAGTCAGTCAATCATCTCAACCACCAGCCAATCCAACTGACCATGGACAACTATTGTTTTCAAAACATTTGGGCCATCTTCAGTGTTTGTCTCTGTCTTTCAAGAAATGAGCAAGCTCAAGATAGATAGCTCAGCCACAAGGTATAAAACCCAACATTGGGGTGTAGCCCACAAGGATTAAGTTTGTGGGAAACAAGTTTCATTCAGGGCATGAGTTGGCCAGCTTTTCAATGGCGGACACTGCTACATGATGGCTCTGACTCTAGGAAGATTTCCTTAAAACCTTTTGATCAGCTCTTCGTACAATAAAGGCCGAATGTCAACAGATTCACAAGATTTGAATCCTGGGCTACTTTTGAGACAACCACTCCAAGTGCCCAGATGCTGCCTACTGAAGCAGTGGAGATGGAGACAACAGAAGGTCTTCTGTTTCCAAGCCTTTAACCCATCTCTATTCCTCTGCCACTTTAGTCTCTCGTACCCGTTGCAAGACCACAACCATCCTTGAACAGCAACTGGCAGTCAGAAGACACAACGAAAATTCTTTAATGTCACAACATATAGATAGATTTAACCATGGTTTCAATTGGGAAAATGTGACCATCCTAGACCAGGCCGAGTACAAACCTGCCAGGGAATTTCTAGAAACCTGGCACTCTGACATATCAGCTATCAAGAGACACAGAGACATAAACAACATCTATAGACTATGCAAAAAGAGACAACTGACCAGCCCAAAGGAGAACAAAAAGACTCCAGCACCTCTCCACCAGGAATCAGCACCCAGGTGAGCGTAGATTAACTCCAAGACCGACAATCAAGTAAGCAACACCCCAATCAAGAAACTGCCAAAGAGCCATCAATAAATAGCTCAACCAAAGGTGCAGTAGACTAAGGCATTGTGATTAACATTCAGCAGTCTGCAAGTTCAAATCTCACCAGGCTCAAGATTGACTCAGCCTTCCATCCTTTCTAAGGTAGGTAAAATGAGGACCCAGATTGTGGGGGCAATAAGCTGACTTTGTATAAATATACAAAAGTAGGAAGGCTATTGCTTAGGGCATTGTAAGCTGCCCTGAGTCTCCGGAGAAGGGCAGCATATAAATCAAATTTCAAAAAAAAAAAATCTAAGCCCACAACGCACCCACCCACACAGAAAGGCAAGACACCGGAATATAAATGATGATGTTCCCTAGTTGGGTCATGAAATGTCTGCAAGAAAACCACCAAGCTCAGAGAGCACCAAGGACCCCTCATGTCAACCCTGAGTTACAAATATTCTCCTTTATTCACCCTTTAACCTTCAACCAAACCTCCCTAGGAAGCCTTTTCAACAAGGGCTGCAGAATTCTCAAATTCTATTCCAATGTGAACAATTGCTAAGAATTCCTTGGCCATAACAATTTGATGCTTATCCTGATGGCCCTTTTGCCAGCTGCTCCATTTTAAAATTACACCCTCACATTTGCTCCCAGGGCAGCCTAGAATATCTTGGCACCCAGTTTATCTTGCATGGCTGATAAGAACAATTCCTTGCAATTAAATGGCAGTATCTGAAAATGGCGTTAACGGAACCTGTGTGTTTCCACAGCTGCAGACTTCACCTCGACGACAAAGATGTCAGCCAGGAAGCAGGCGGTGTTATTTTGTTCCGCGTGTGAGATTTCTACATTAAGAATTGACGATCCCATCTGGGTAAACTGGAACACTCGATCCATGCAACAGATGGTATGTTCAGCATATGTGCAGAATGATTTTCACTGGATACTTTGAAAAGAGGGAGGGCCTCTTCCCACATCACAGTTTAACACACACAATGGAATTGTGGAACCGTTTTGTTTATATCGTAATTTTCCAGAACTTCTTCCTCTTCTCATTTCTTTTGTTCCCTTTTAATCTGTCTTGAAGCTGCTTGATAGTTAATGTTGCAACATGGGTACTTTTGTCAATAGGTTTAAACATAATAAGGAGAGCATGAGCCCTGTTGTGGCACAGTGGTTAGAGTGCAGTATTGCAGGCTAACTCTGCCCATTGCCAGGAATTCAATCCTGACTGGCTCAAGGTTGACTCAGCCTTCCAGCCTTCTGGGGTGGGTAAAATGAGGACCCAGATGGTTGGGGGCAACACATTGGCCTTATAAACAGCTTAGAGAGGGCTGTAAAGCACTATTAAGTGGAATATAAGTCTAAGTGCTATTGCTATTGCTAAAAAAATAAAGTATACAGTATATAAAACCTGAAACATATATTGAGCAATTGTAATAACTGAGTTTTATTTGTATGCACCCACCAGAAAAGCAGGTGTCACTTTCCTTCCTTTCAAACAAACACTTAATGGCAAATTTAGGTTTATTACTGTTTAAAAATAGACATTTCAAACTCTTTTTTTAAAAAAATCCCCAAACTTGGAATTTTGAGAGCACGGCTTAAATAGATTAGCAAAGCGTAAGACAAATGGCAAAGTTGTTTATAAGCATGGACAACACAGGTAATAAGTCTACACAATCTTGGCACTTCTCAATAATACAGTAAATACAGGGCTGGTCTTGAGTCCAGCTGGAGCAAATCAATCACACAAGTATTTTTGCTCAATCCACATTTTGAGCAAACTGAATTGAGCTCCCAGCATGAATACAAGCAGCCAGCAAGAACACAAAAAACTGTCACCATTGTATTGCTGATGTCGAGTTAACATGCAGGAGATTTACACTAATTTTGTAAACACCAAGTGACTAACACAGAGTAATCCATTTATTCCAGATTAATATAAATAAGAGATATTCCACAATAGCTCAAAGCTGATTGTTTAAATCAGCACTAATAATATTCAAGAGATTTCTACTAATTTTGTAAACTCCAAGACATTCAAACAGGGTAATATTTTTATACCAGGTTAATATAAAGAAAAGGTATCCCTAACAGTTAAAATTTGATCATTCCAATCAATACTAATACATAAAAATATGTGTCTGGTTTAGTGGCACCCATTGTTCAGACTGCAGAAATTATTACCAAGTAGTATCTCCCTTTTTATTTAAAAAAAAAGGGTTCTTTCCAAGAATATTGACGTGTTACTGTGTCAAAGAAGACAATTCTAACACAACCTCTCTAACTGACCAACCCTAGGGATAACAAATTGTAGGGAGGAAGGGAAGGAAACTCACACACTCACCCAAATGTAAAACATCAGAATGGAGACACCAAACAAATCTGGAAAAGAGGTTTTCAATATAATATCTAAATAATAACAATAATAATAATATATCTAAATACTGCTTATCTTTGGGAAGTTTCTCATTCCATCCCATGGTCACCATATAATCTTCAACTGAAACATCCAAACCGCCAGCTTATCAATCCATATCCTTCACTTGTCTACAGTTACTACAAGGGCTCAGCTCGTAATCGTTGTAGAGAAGAGTAAAGGCCCATTCCTTCATTCAGGCTTAAACATAAGACCTGTTCAGACAATACCTTCAACAGGTCAATCCAACAATGGAGAAAAAAAGAACCAGCCCAATTCATGGGGCACTGGAGAGATGGTCTTCTACACTTACAGTGCAATTGGAAAACTCAAGAGTGACTATGATGGAACCCTTCACTTCACAACTCTAAATTCTGTAATAGTTCTACAAGTAGGAAGTTAGAGGTATCAAATGGAACAGTTCCTGCCTGAAATGTCCAGCTCAATGACAACTTTGGATGTAGCCTCTTATTCACGGGCAGGTGGTTCTCTACCAAATTCCAGTTCTTCTCTATCTATGGTATATGAAACTCCCGATCATTAGAAGATCAGAATAAAATTTAATCAGTAACACTGTTGACCCCAACTCATTTTTTTAGGTTTGTTTTAATCACCTTTGCCAGGGGAAATTATGCAAGTAGTAATTCGGTCTCTAGGTGTAGTTGGAGGCTGGATGAAGATCAAGAGAAATGCAATCCCTTTGAAGGAGAAGGTGCCTAGCCCAGAGGTCTGCGTAACCTCTAGGAGCATCAGTGGAGACACAAACAGTTTCCATGGCAAGCGTTGCGTTGTTCGTGCTCTGGCTGGTTCCTTGAGTTAAGGGCATCCCTGAGCAGAGATAGCCCAGCCACAAGGATTCGGTTGCTAATAAGCTCCAACTTCCACGACAGCTATGTACATATCCATGTCTATACATTGCTTCTCATGTTACAGCAGTGTTCCTGGATAGGATATGAGTTTTAAATAATTAAAACAAGCCAAACAATAAATGTCCGAGGTTGCCAACACCAATTCCAGCTTATAGTAAACAAGGCAATCCGTCAGAGCTTGATTAACCTCCTGGCCCCAAAGCCTGGGGGGAGAACCAAATCTTGAAGGCCTTGCAATTAGGACACTAATGTTTGCTTTCGTCTTTTTTGTGTGGCTAACAGAGGCAACTTATTAGAAACATATTGTCCATGGCCTGCAGAAGCTGCACTCGCCTCCAATCTGCTACTAAGCTAAGTTGATTTGAATGGTCAAATCTACACTTCGGCACTTACAAGACACCGGAAGTGTGAAAGGCCAATAAGTCAACTTTCCACCAATTGTTACAGTAGCTACCTCATGCATAAGAAGGAAAGGATGACATTTCATTTCTTTGTAGGACTTTTGGGATTGCTTAGCGTTTGTTTAAATAATCTCAAAGGGAGGCATTGATTTTATAATACTTTCAGTTCTGAAATATTACAATAAAAGCTGTTTTAAAATACGCATACTTCTCAACAAACCAGTAACAAACTCAAACACAACAGTACAAAACTAATGCTATGTCTTTAGCTAGATCCAAAGATGTGTAACACTCAATGCCAGCCCAATTCAGCAACGAATGAATTTCACAATTTTTACTGGAAATGCCTTCTTTAGCATTATACACAGAGAATCTTTAGTGAATGCAGACTTGCACAATCATTAGATCTTTCTCCCTGGCTTGTACGTGATGGGGAACATGCCGTTTCACGTAGTTAAATAGTAAGTTGGTAGTTACTTGATGTACCCTTCTACATAGCCTAAAAACATCTTCATGCTATAAAGTTGATTCACTCCGAAAACTTAGTTATTATTAAAAAATATTCATTACTGGAAAGAAGAATGCTGTATGTAGGTACTATACATCAAGAAAGAGATGGGGAAGGAAGGAGGGAGGGAGGGAGGGAGGGAGGAAGGGAAGGGAAGGGAAGGGAAGGGAAGGGAAGGGAAGGGAAGGGAAGGGAAGGGAAGGGAAGGAAGGAAGGAAGGAAGGAAGGAAGGAAGGAAGGAAGGAAGGA
>WNWU01000049.1:796048-812743 GCA_012654045.1 Ptyas mucosa
GGAAGGAAGGAAGGAAGGAAGGAAGGAAGGAAGGAAGGAAGGAAGGAAGGAAGGAAGGAAGGAAACAGTTAGAAAGTCTGCTCATACACATGCTAACTCCATATGGTAGGATAAGCAGAAGAGCAAGCATAAAAACATATTGGGGGAATTAGAGGTTTTAGAAGATGGTTTGGGGATTACCACTGTAACCAAGACAACATGTTATTCATAAAAATAGTTTGCAGGGCAAAAATACTAAAAATAACAAAAGAACATTATTTTCGGTATCCAACAATTTATCTGAGAAAGCAAGTAATGGCACCACACACTGTTAGGAATTTGGGCCAATTAGGTTCCATTCCTTTTGAGGAACGAAATGACTCCTAGGGAAAACTCAAGAGAGGGTTCTCTACCAGGTCATCCATGGTCCTCTGCATTTTTATGATGAAGCCTTCTTCTTCACTACCCATACTTTCAAAAGGATCTGGTCCCTGCAGCTGCTATGCACATGGACCTCCCAGATATTGAGAAAACTGGGCAATTCGCATAAATTTCCATCCTTTTTATTTTGTCAACAGCAACATTGAAAAAAAGGGGTGTCCTTCATGAGCATCGCTGTCTTGCTCACATTGCTAATGAGCAGAAACCAAGCAAGGGAAAGAATCAAGGTCAAATATAAAAGGAAAGTTGTGAAGACGGAGATATCAGAGGGAAGGAACGGCTCTCCCACACTTGGATAGAGGGATCATTTCAGAAAATGAGTTTTGTAGAGATTCCCTCACTAAGAAAACTATTTTTCAACCCATGTTCCTCCTTCTTTTTCTACTCCTTCAGAACATCTAGAACTGGACAATGACTATCCCAGTAGCAAGTACGTACTGTACTCCAAAAGTAGATAGAAATGTCCAGTTTTTACATACTGGTATGCTTTGTGTATTGCACAAAACAAGCTAAGTATTAAAAAGCTTATGGACTTATCATAGAGGTTGGCAAAAAAAACACAACCTGTGTCCTTGGATAAATCACCTGCTTTATAGCCTTGCTTTTCTTCCAAGTCTCTGCAGGGTGATCCTCCAAGATCAGATCCAATCAGCCTATGATCTGCATTGCAGAGAATCAGCAAATTCATCTCTTTGGATCCGAGAGGGAGAAACACTTCCCAATCCGGTTAGGTATGGAAGTTAGGGAACTGGGAGGCTGATTCCTCTGAATGCAGGCAATCTGTAATCTGACCTGGCCTTCAGATGGAGAGTGAAAGGAGCGAGGCCAGTGCATGAGGGCTGCAAAACAAATGGGAACAAATAAAAGAGCAAACAGGATTTTACGCAGCACAGAAACAGTAGCGCTAAAGAAAGTGAAGGGTAACAGAAGCGTGGAAAAGATTTAAATCTTTCAAATGCATGCAGGGTAACAGATTGAGGGCCAGTCAGCCAGCCAGCCTGCATGTCTTAATCCCTCTTGGCCCCCAAAATCCTGGTTATAAAGAATCTGCCTATTTCTAGATTGCTTTCAGATGTCTTCACCCACAATTCCACCCAGATCTTCATCATCTACATTCTTAAATGCAGAGAACAGGGAGGGGGGGGGGCATTGTGTATGAATCCACCACATAGGAATATGCATTTTAAAACAATTTTTTTCATTATTTTTTTCTCTCTCGAGCCAAGAGCTTGGTCAAAATACTTAGAAAACACAAAAGCACTCAAATGTACAATCCCCCACCAAGGGGGGGGGGACCCCAAATCTCAGAAAAGATGGATTGAAGTTTACATATTTTATCCCTTAGGTTTCTTTATCCTGACAATCTAATGGAATTTAGAAAGGTTTAGCCAAATGATCAACCCACAAGATCTTCTATACCCGTGATGGCGAACCTATGGCACGGGTGCCACAGGTGGCACGCGGAGCCATATTGCTGGGCACGCAAGCTCAGCTCTGGCACACATGCATGCACCAGCCAACTGATTTTCGGGCCTTCTGGGCCCACCAAAAGTCAGGAAACACACTGTTTCTGGCTTCCGGAAGGCCTCTGGGAGGGGTGGGGAAAGCCGTTTTTCCCTCCCCAGGCTCCTAGAAAGGCTCTGGAGCCTGGGGAGAGCAAAAAACGGGCCTACCAGACCCACGGTGCCATCATGTGCCAAAAGCAGGGGGAGCACAGGGGGACGGAGCGTATAGAATTACGGGTGTGGGCATGCGTGCATGTGACCCCACCGGGCTCACCCCGCTTTTGGCACGCGATGGCAAAAAGGTTAGCCATCACTGTTCTATACCAATCCAGGATCGATCTTCTCTGCCAGCATAACCTGAGTTCCAAGTCTGAGCCTATTTTGAAATCGGTTATCAATCTTTCCTTTTTCTCTGATCTTTCCCCAAATCTAAGTTGCTTATTCATCCCAATCTTCACCATGATTTATCATATTAAATCCTCATCTTTTTATAATATTTATAATATTAGAAATTAAATATTCACAATTTTTCCTCCCTCCCTCCCTTCCTTCCTATAATGGATCTTCCCATCCATTCTAGCCATCTTAACAAAGCCATCTAGAAAACAACTCCCCACGCTCCATTAACCAAGTTAAGCTTGTGGAAGAGAGTGCGTGGGCTTCCAGGGTCAGCAAGCTGTTACTTCCTGGTGCGGTTGTAAGCTGGCCCATCATTACAAAACGAGCAACCGAGGCCCAGTTTAGAAACGAGGTGCAGGTTAATTCACTCCAAAGGTCAAACTGAAGCAAATCCCGAGTCTGTTTATTTATTTAACATATAGGCCATCCTTCTCACTATCCGCAGTGACTCTACACTAATGACACATAAAGGGTTGAGAAAAAACTGCTCCAGAAACCATTCCAGGGTTCCAGGATGTAGCATAACAGAGCAGGGGATGAATCGTTCATTTGCGTCAGAAGCATAACAATTAAAGTAAGGCATGCTATATGACATACAATTTAAAATATAAAATACAAGATTAAAATATGGACAAATTAAACAGATCTTGCCCAGAAACTAGCAACGTTAATCGTGTCCTGTCGCACTGCCATTAAGTTTTCAAGTATGCACTGATTCGGACAAAAGGGGACGTATATCGACGTGTGGTTGTCTGCAGGTCACCACAATTGCAAAGACCAGAAGCCGCCCAATTCGTTGTACCTGTGCACTATTCTATTCAAGACTTTCTATGGCTGCATGATAGCCAGCTGCCTCTTTCCAACAGCCCCTCTTGAGTTGTCTTGGGCGCAACTGTCACTGCCCGTGGCTTCCATTCTTTGCACTTATTTCAGGCATGTCTGTATTTCAGGCCAGCTCTGTGGGGAGGTCAGATTCAAGCCATGCTAAAGTGGTGCCAAACATTTTGTGGTCAAACTGTCCCAACCTGAGAACAAGCTGTTTCGGCTTCATCTGGAGGTTCTGGTGTCCTTCCAGAAGACATCAAACCTGCAAGTGAGACATCCTGATCTCCTCTTGCACTGGGGCCTCTTTCAATCAAAGTCAGAACTGCTCCTTCTAACCACGGAACATTTCCAGTGGAACTGAACTGGGATTTTTGGGGGGTGGAAGGTCAGAACAGTCAGCCCTCACAAAGTTTTGCACACCTTAGAAATTAAACACTGCCAGTCCAGGTTAGAATTGCATTAGAGAATTACCTGGGCATTTTAAGGCTGCTGACTAGGAAAGGAAACAAATGAGCAAAATATAAATACGCTCCCATTAGAAGACAATAGGAAACTATTTCCAGAATATTACTAGGAAAACTGCATGGATGCAACCCTCAAGAAGCAAACGCTTATATATATATATATATATATATATATATATATATATATATATATAAAGTTATACTATGATATTGATGTTTTGAACCGTAATAGCCACCCAGAATTGCTTATTACAAGATGGGAAACCACATACATTAAACCAATAAGAAAAAAACTTAAGAAGTTTATCTTTCTCACACAGCACATTGCTATTTTTTTTAAAAAAAAATTGCAATGCATTCAAGTTCTTTTGAAGGTGCACTTTACCTGCTATGAGTCACGGTGAGGATTTGTACGAATATGCTGTAAAATTTCTGAAAATTCAGTTCATCCCAAACTGAACACAATGTTCTACATTATAAGTCCTCCATAAATGAGCAAATTGTTCTGCAACCAACTTCGGGAAACGTGCACGAGATTTGTTCAAAAGTGAGGCAGCGTCACACACACATACACATATTCCTATTTGCAGGAGGTAAATTTAGGATGCTGTTTAAATTTGATCAACGTGAGCACACAATAACGCTGTTCTGTTTAAAATTAACTTTTCAGCAACCCCCTTTGGGTTTCCAGGGGAACCTTTATTATTCTTTATTTCACTTTATTACAATAGTCGCAATAGCAGTAATGATGACAAGCCTCCAAGCAACAGGAGGCCCCGGCAGATAAAGATTTCAGCAAAGGTTTTGTGAACCTTTCCTGGCAGGAGAAAGGACGGAGGATAACATAAAACAGGCATATTAATCCTAGGAAGAGTGTTAACAAAGCTATTTCCATTGTTCATTGTTCACGTGCCAAAAAACTCCTACAGACCAGGCCTTGTTCCCCCTCAAAGCCACAGGCAGCATTGCAGCTGATTATTCTGGCAGCTTTTCTTTTCTACTTTCCTCCCTTTTTCTGGTCCTTCATTCCTTCTCTCCCATGTGTTATTCACCGGGAGATGAAAGTCCACTCACTGAGACACAAATGGTTCTCATTTTCTTGGGGTGTTTTCTGAGAGAGATTAAGCTGAATCAAAACAGATCCAACAAGACTCTCCATTCGTATGGCCCAGATGAGAAAGACACCTGCTTGTGACATCATCATCATCATCATCATCATCATCATCCCCCCATGGGTTCTCTCTATCATCTTAACCTAGAACTCAGCTCTCTCTCCTTTGCTTAGCAAAGAAAACGTCCCAAATTCAATTTTTTTGCATTTGGGGAAAGGGATGCCCCAAAATTACTGAAAAACCAACACAGACAAGCCAGGAAAACTAAAATTAAAACCCAGACCGCGCTTTAAAAAACCTGGCCCTGAATTAAAAC
Source organism: Ptyas mucosa (assembly GCA_012654045.1). Classification (NCBI taxonomy): domain Eukaryota; kingdom Metazoa; phylum Chordata; class Lepidosauria; order Squamata; family Colubridae; genus Ptyas; species Ptyas mucosa. Next base: position 801,090 of record WNWU01000049.1, read on the forward strand.
GAGCAAACAAGTTGGCAACCTCATGAGCTATTCCATCACATGCAGCTTCATTGCAACCTGAACTCGGACAGGTCCCGCTTTAGAGCTGGGTCATGAATTCAGGAGAACTTGCGACATGAGGAAAAGAAAGAATGTTCTCCTATTGGCAGCATCTTCCCATGTGTGAATGTGACATCGCAAACACAGCTTGTGCTTTCAAGCAGATAAATCCTCAGCTTAACAGTAACAGAGTTGGAAGGGACCTTGAAAGCCATCTAGTCCAACCCCCTGCTCATGCAGGAGAACTTATACTAGGGATCCAAACTGTCGAACTGCCGACAAAGTTTCTGATGGACAAGCTCAGCGTGTTAGCCACTGAGCCACCTAGCCAGGCTAGCTTCCCACCCCTGCCTTTCAAACAAGCAGATTACTCCATAGAAAGTGGCCAACCTGACCTGGGCTGATCTCAGGAAGATAAAGAAGGCACGACGGACAAAGCCTTGGATGGGAGACCAAGAGGAAATCCCAATGCTGTAGGCTACACTAGGGAATAGGGAGAAAAGTCTTCAAAGAAATCCACAACTCCTGAATTCACCAGGAATTTGAGCTCAGTTTCAAGGGAATACTCACTATTTCTTCCCGTTCGCTCCCTCCAGAGTTGCTGTGGGCTCCTTATGGCAGATGGCAGCCCACAGTGGGCCCTGGCTGATCCTGAAAAGGGATCAGAACTTGTCTCTGGCTTGGATGGAAGGCCAATAGGGACGGTCAGGGCTGCGGACTGGAAGTTAAAAACCATGAAACAGCAGTGACCAAGCGCTTCTCTGTAGCTCTGTCATCGGGAAGCCATGGGAGATTCCGTGAAATCCCACTCAGCCAAATTCAATTTTGCTTTTTTTTTTACCGCCTCTTGCCATCAGTCATCGATGGATGCAAATGAAAAGTGAGATATGTGGGAGCGTAAAATAGTGAAAAGTGCGAAAGGTTTCCATTCCACAGAGTGGCCTCTTCTCAATTCATTTATATACATTTATCAGCACGAGTTTGTGGTAATGGCTGAGGAATGTTATTCAGGGACAGAGTAAAACCATATTGCTTATGTCCTTTCAGCTACAACCTTTTTTCCCCCTTTCCCTTTCTTTACTTGATGCAATCAATATACAGTTTGCACAATCTGAAACAACAACAGAACAGTGGACTTAAAATATCCAGGGAAATCCAACAATCCTCTCCCTCCCTTTGGAATAAATCACAACCCCTCCATTCTCCTCCACCCTCAGCAGATGATACGTAAATAAATCTTCTAAAATCCTGGTCAGTTTTGGCAAAACAGCTGCTTCCTGAACTGACCCGCCTGTATTTACCAAGAGACTGGGAAACCCTTCTACTGCTTGCGATTTTAAACTGTAGAAATACAGGCTTTAGCTGTGGAATCCGGCATTTGGAACTCAAATTCAGATTTCTTGAAGGGGAATTTGCCCGCCAAACACCCACAGCATGGATTGTTGCAAGGGAGTTTTTGAGATTATTTTAGGATGCACCCTTAGTGCACTTGAAGAGATGCATTTTGACAAAGAGGCGTTTTTCAGAGTAGCAATTGTGCTTTGCTCAGCACTCTAGTTGATGCAAAAAAAAAAAAAAAGAGAGAGAGAGAGAGAGAGACTTCCTGCAGGTGGAAAGCATCAAATCCACAAAGGAAAAGTTTCTAGAGCAGCAGCACTAAAAAGCAGAATTGTGTGGCTCAATTACTGCATAGCTCTGGAGCCAGAAATGCCAGCTTGTGAAGTGGAAGGGCTGTGGGCTTCCAAAATAGCATCCAGAATGGCGAGGGAGTTGAAGGAAGGTTGGGAATTGAAAGGAGGCGGATCCATTTTTGGAAACAGAAGATGCATTGAGAGTGTACAAGGGTTGCTTTGCTTCAAATGACAAGGATGGCAAGGCTCCTGGAGGCTAAGTCCTAGGAAGAATGGTTAAAGGAACCAGCTATGCTTTGACTAAAGAAGAAGGGGCTGAGGAGAGCCCTGACAGAAGTCTTTTGATGTTGAAGAGCTGTCACATGGAAGAGGAGGTAGATCCTTCTCCATAATGGTCCAGGGCAGGGCAGGACAAGAAGCAGTGGGCGGAAGCATTTCCTGAAGGAGATCCAGGCTCAACTTTTCCTCTCTCCAAGAGCCATTGGCCAGTGTTTCTCAACCTTGACTATTTTAAGATGCGTGAACTTCAACTCCAGCATTCCCCAGCCAGCTTTGCTTTGGTGGTTGAAGGCCACTCATCTTACCGTGGTCAAAGTTGAGAAAGACCTCATCGAGCAGTGGAAGAGCCTGTCTCCTGAAGTCATGGGTCTCCTCTATCAAGGGAGGTTTTCCAGCAAAGGTGAGATGTCCATTTGCCTCGGGTGGTCTGAGGATCTATGCAAGGTTTGGACTTGAAGATCACCAACATCCCTTCCAACCAACCTCCCCCTGAGTCGCTTCTTCAGCCTCTTGCCAGACTAGGCAAAAACGGGCATCCTTCAGCTCTTCTATTTCGAGGGACACCGGTTGCTTTGTTAATTCACCATGCAATCGATCTGCAGATAGGCAAGGTAAAGAAAAAAAAAGCCACACCTGTCTTGTTTTCACAACTAAATCCAGCCAACCAGTCAGACTGGAACAAAACCTGAGCACTGTCAAGCTGAGCCAGGTTCTGGGAACAGGGACATCCCTACTTTCACACTGTAAACAGCTGCAAACCTAGATGAGATTGCAAACTCTGGTTTCACAGTACAACTGTGTCTTTCCCTGCTTTTGCCTGAACAAGAGTGATAAAAGGGGCTACCAAATGTTACCTGCTCAGAAATTCAGAGGGAATGTAAAAAATATGTGCAGTCTTTCTCTCTCTCTCTCTCTCTCTCTCACGCACACACACAAATAAGATATTAGAATGTTACCAAAAAAAAAAAAAAGCCAAGAGACTCGGATGAGGAAAAAAAATATTCTGTTAATGGATTTCTTCCTAAACCCAAATTTATCATCAGAAGTAAATTTTAATTGACCTTGAACATTCCTTTATTAGAAGAAACAAAATCTTTTATCCATGTAACTTTTTGCATGTTTTTTCCAATACCAGTTTATAGTTTTACATTCTATGTTTCAAATCCATGGGTGCTTTGTCTAAAAAGAGTGAGGTTTAACATGCACTCAGAAACCTTTCTATGATAAATAAACTGGATTGTGACATCCAGAAAAGCAGAGAAATCAGAGGACGGTTGTGTTCAAATCTGGATATGAGTCCGGAGAGACGCATGTCAGGTCATTTGTAAAGATTAAATTCTTCAATCATCTCCAACCAAAACAAAAATATCTGAAGAACAGAAGGTGGTCCAAGATTTTTGCTAAAACCAGGGGGAGAAGAAACCCCAACATTTTGCACAGAGAGCAAAATGTGCACAGAGAGTTTAATCCATATAATTTACAGTAGATAGATGGATGGTAGATAGACAGAGATGGATAAATGGAGAGAGAGAGATGATAGATGAGACAAAGAACAAAGTAGGAAGTAAATGCAATTTGGAAAAGTTTTAAATAGCTAGCAATGAGTTACCTTTTCTTTCTAAAGCATCTTTAATCAGGAACAATGAACTAAGATGTAGGTTGCAAATTGAAGTTGCAGTGCAAAGCAGGTATAACAAATAGACAGACAGAAACTTTGTTGATAAAATAAAAGTCCATTCAATAAAACAAACACAAAACTATCCCCTAACAACAAGAACTATTGGCAACCATTTGCAGGCAAAGCTTACAGATAATGTTGCAGAATGTTGCCACTTTTAGAGGAACAAATTTATCTCGATTGTTTAACAAATAACACAAGTAAAATTTATCAGAGAGCCCAGGAAATGTAAATGAAAGAGGGGTAAATCATGTCTCTGTAGAACTGGCAATGCAGCAGGCAGGCAAAAATCAGAATAAAATGCGGTTGGACGGAGGTTTACAAGTTTAAGATCACTTTCAAATGTTGGCTTAATACCTGAAAAGCTGAAACGCAAACACAGACCAGATTGGCCTCCCAGGAAATGCTGAGTGGTTTGGTGGGGGGTTTTTGGTCATTCTGAATTTTAGGTTAAGTGGGGGGAAATGTCTATGATGCATGTACTTGGTTGGTTAGCCTACATTTTCCTGGCAGACACACTTCCAAACATAAATTCCCCCACATTGTGTCTGCACTATGCATAGGATGTTTAAGTTCTACGTTCAGATTCTTTTAATCAGAGAATTGCAAGCACTATAAAAGGGTTTTTTTGCTGCCATATGTGATGGCTGGGCGGATTGTCGTAATTTCTCTCCATGGAAATCCAGGGCTGATCTGCATCCCTGCGTGAAGCCAGAACTCAAGTTTGGCTTATTATTGTTATTAAAGGGCTGCTGAGGGCAGGCTGCCTTTAAGGAATCTCTGCCGCCTCGGAAGACAAACAAGCTGGGGAGAGGGTTTGCTGATTAAGCCAGCAAGTTGCCTGTCTACATCTTGAAGAAAGAGGGATGTGCTAAAAACTGACCAAGGCATTAAAGACCCTGAGCCTGATGACAGAATCACAGAACCCCCTCAGCCTTCTCTGGATCTACCCTGCACCACAAACAAGTTCTGGAAGTGATTTTGGCCCTTGTGACTTCCAGGATATTTTTTACACACCACGCACTGAACCACAAACCGACCAGAACGGGAGGCAGGGTTTGCGCAACACACGTGAGCCACACAGATTCTAAAAAAAGAAAAGGATGCGAGGCACAAGCATAACCAAAGGCTACTGCTAATAAAACGTAGCCAATTCTGGAGCTGCAGTTTCTAGATTAAGCAATTAGCATAAATGCAACGAAAAGAAGATTTTTGCAAAGGTGCCTATCGGTGGAGGCTTCTGGCCCTGATGCAACTTTTTTTGCCTTAATGAATCAGCCCAAATCCCCCCTTCCGCAAGAGACGTGGCTTCCAGGACTCTCCCTGTTCAAATGCCAACAGCTGAGAATGGATTTCGAAGTGGGAGAACCTCACCAGAATCGCCAAGTGGAGCCAATAAGGGCACCGTTCAAGCAAAGATGTTTCACCCTTTGGATTTCTCACTTAAAAGCGAACGAATCTACGTACCTAAAGCCTTCGCTTTCTAAACCGTGTCTCCTGTGCCACAGCATAGACGGTGACTGCCATGGTCTCACCCATGCTCTAGCCTGGTTCAAGATGCACAAGATGGGGCTTTGATCTCATTGTTGCAGTGACTGTCTTGGCTTTAGGGACCCCATTTTTCTTTCTGTCCTCCACTGAACGTTGTTTCTGAAGTGCATGTAAGGAGGCTGCACTTTTCCTTTTGAGAGAAAGGGATATACGGTCATATTATATTGTATATTATAATGAATTGAATCAAATAGAATAACAGAGTTGGAAGGGACCTTGGAGGTCTTCTAGTCCTACCCCCTGCTTAGGCAGGGAACCCTACACCACTTCAGACAAATGGATATCCAACCTCTGCTTAAAAACTTCCAGTATAATGTAAAGAAGAAAAATAAGACTGGAAAGATTAATTGTTAATTGCAATAGTCTTTCCAGTGTGAACCTTTTCCGGATATAATGGACACAGTTTCCATCCAGCTGTCCAGTCAGAGGCAGCGTGGCCTACTGGTAAGAGGGCTAGACCAGGATGGAGAAGACCAGCTCCAGGTCTCTTGCAGCCATGGAGGGATCTGTTGTCTGGGTGACTCTGGCCCAAGGAGGATTTCTCCACTTACTCTTTCTTACACAAGCTTGTTCAGAGGAGGGAGAGATAGATAGATAGATAGATACAGATATACATGTGTGTATGTGTGTGTGTGTGTGTGTGTGTGTGTATGAACAAGCACCGTTTCAAAAGAGATATTACCAAAACAGCTTTTAAAAACCTTAGTGCTCAGTCCATATTTCTGTCCAATCCCAATTTCCTCATTCCACTAGAAAATGGGCTTAATAATCCAGCTTCCTAGCCCGATGCAATTTCCCGTTATTCAGAAATAAATCCCACTGTGGTCAAAGGTGATTATTTCCACGGCTTTACACAACATTTTTTTTAAAAAAATCTCCCCCATCTCTTAGTATCTTCAGCATGGAGCTGCTTCATTCCTTCCCCCGCCAATCCTCAAAGATGTTTTTCCTTCTTCCCAACTGTGCCCACCCAAATCTTAACCGTGTTTCATCCTTCCTTGCTTTAGGCAGGGTCTGCTGAGTGCTGCCACCTAGCTAGGTGTGAGATTGAGAGAACTGCTGTCCGATAATCCCACCTGAGCGGATTGCAGCTGCCCAACACACTTAGCCTTGGCCCTCAAAAGTGGGAGCAACACAGTTGGGTGCAAATCAGGACCTTCCCGCCTGCAGAGTTGAAGTTCTTCCCAGATAATTCTGAGCCAGCCCTTGTGGGTCCCCTGGAGCCGGTGCCAAAAGAGGAGGAAAAACCGGTCAGTAATGCTGATACAGATAAGGAGAAGTTTAACTTGACTCAAGATGTGAAGGCAACATTCTGCAGATGTGAAGGCAACGTCCTGAGGACCTGCCGGGGCACATCTAGAGTCTCATCTTCCTTCCAGCATCACGGCACATCTCCCTACTTAGTGCAATCCCCCATTGTGATGTCACTGTGGAGGAGAGGACCGTGAGCTCAGGTATCCTCAAGTATAAAGGAGGAGGGCACCAGCCCTCGACCATCAGTTCAACTCGACCATCATCAAAGAGGGCAACTCTGGCACAGGCAGGCATGGGTGAGTGCATCCATACAGGCAAGCCCAGAAGTGAAACTCAGGGCATTCAGAGGGGCTGGATCTTAAATAAATGGATCGTCAGGGGATCCACCCAGCAGGAAATGAACCTGTTGAAAAGCTTTAGCTGGATGGGAACAAACCAGGGAGGCAGATTTCAGAGGGCAGAATTTAGGCTCTAGGTTGCATTTGCACATTTCCCCGGGCAGATTCCTTACATCAAAGGATGCATTATTCACTCCTTATTTTGAAGGTTATCAACACAAGGATATTATTATTATTATTATTATTATTATTCAGAACGCTTTGCCGGCCCAGTCAGAGTCACCCCAAACAAAGCTGAGGAGCCAAAGCAGGAGAGCAAAGGGCGTGAAAAGCAGAAAACAATCTCTCCTTGAATTTTCTACCCCCCCCCCCATGATTCCCACGGTCTTGGCGCTGCCTCAGTTTCCCTAGGAGAGGGCCATTTTCCCCCGGGTGCCACATTGCCTTTCTTCTTTCCCCTTCGCAAGAACGCAGCGCTCCGACACCCACCAGAGAACCCGAAGCCTTCCCTTGCTGCCCGCCGAAGTCGCAGGCATTTCCCCGCAAGCGAGCGCCATCCCCTCCCCAGGCGTCCGCGCATCCCCTCGCCACTCTTACCCGAGCCGACTTCGGCCGCTGCTGCCCGCCGTGCGCGGAAAGAGAGAGCCAGGAGCGAAGGTGGAACAAGCCCCCCACAACACACACACAGAGAGAACGAAGCGCCCGCAGCCACCGGCGCCCCTTGGAGCAGGCGAGGCTCTGGCCAGGCGTCCGCTGCCCCCGAGCGCCTTTCCCTCTGGGCGGCGGGCGAGCCCTGCGCTGCGCTGCGCTGCGCTGCCCGGCGGCGGCTCTTGGCAGCGGCGGGGGGCGGACCGAGGCCGGGCGGGGCGGCAGGCTCCTCCACCGCCGACTCTGGCGAGCCGGGGCGGGTCCGGGACTTGGGAAAAGTGCCCCGCGTAGCGCCCGCTCCGCTCGCTCGCTCGCTCGCTCCTCCGGCCGGCCGGCCGCCAGCTGCGCCCCGGAGATGGGCAGCTCTGCTCGGCGCCCCCGAGCGACCCTAACCCGCCCCCAGCGCAGCCCCGCGTGGCCCGGCGGCGGCTGCCAGCCTCGGCTTCTCCGCCGCTTCCCTCCCGCCCAAGCCGGCTTGGCGCAAAGTTGGCAGCGGGCAGCCCGACGGCCGTCAGGTGGGGAGCGGGGCTGTTACCTGGCGGGGTCTCCGGGTGGGTCGGAGCCGTCTGCGGAGAAGCCCCGGAGGGAGAGTGGGAGCCCCCGCCTCCCGCTTCCCCTAAAAGCTGCCCGTTGCAAAGGTGGAGCCGGAGGGGAGGGAGGGAGGGTCTCCGCCGCCGCCGCCGCGGCTTTTCCCGGGAAGCCTCCGCTCTGCCTTGGGGGGATCCCCGCCGCCGCTGCCGCTGCTCCTCCTGGAGGCGTATTCCTCGCGAGGAGGCGGCGGCCCTGAGCTCCGATCCCGGGCTTCCTCTCAAAGAGTCGGAGGTCCCTTCTCCTCCGGGGCCCACCCGGGGCACAGACACCACCCCCAGCCTGCCTGCTCCCCATCCCCCCCCTCCAACCTAGCCTTAGCATCTGTTAGGTGTTGCTGCCACCCTGGAAGAAATTCAGGTGTCTGGCAAGGAGTCCGCTTTCTGGCCTTGAAGGAGGAATCAAGCTGGGGGAAGGGTCTTTCACAAGGGTCTTTCACAAGGCACACCTTAAAAGCCCATTACATCTTGTGTGTAGCCTTCCTAATATGTTGGACTACAACTCCCATCATGCAGAGATTGGGAATTGTACCTTACCACAGCTTCAGAGTGCAGTGGGCTAAGTTAGTGTGGTGCGATGGTTGGGGGGACAAACCCCTGTTAAATAAGGCCAAGTGGCCTAAATAGATGGACCTTCCCTTCCCTTCCCTTCCCTAGAAAGGCCCTCCTGCAAGGACCCCAGATGAGCTCCCTTCCTCCCACTCCTCTTTGGCCTGGGATGAAAGGGGAGGCCAAAGACCTTGGATGACTTCTCCCTGCCCTGGCCAGGAATCCCCAGCCCCTCCCAGCCCAGGAGCTGCTGGCCTTCTCTCCAGGACCACCGATCTCCTTTGGAGCAGCCGTCACACTCAGCGGACCCTGAAATTCCGCACCCCAGAAAAACCTCTTGGACTCCAACTGAGCCGTCAGCCCTACTTCACCAGAATGGGAGCGGGACTGTCATAAGCATTTTTGTTTCCACGGATTCTTTTATTTATTAAATTTATAGGCTGCCCATCACTGCAGTAAGATGACTCTCTTTGTTGCTTTTATTATTAAAAGAGTCACTTGCTTGAGCTGGGCGGCTACCGAAATTGAATGAATGAATGGATAAAATAAACTTAGCTTTGCAGCTTCTCGTTCTGCGGTGCGCCATCCAGAGTCCTGTGGGGCAGGGAAGGGCTACAAATACAGTTAAGTAAATAAGCACATTCGGGAGTTGGAATATTAAGTCACCCGGTCTGGGACTGGGACTGGCACAGGATTACTAACATGAAATTAGTCACTCGTATGAAAACGGCTCAGGTTTGCCTGGGCTGTATCCCCTGTATTTGTAATTTATCTAAACATCAGGAGTTGTGGGCTTTTCATGCATGAAAGGGGCAAAACAAATTATTACAAGCTCTGGAAAGCATGCTCTATTTTTGATTTGCACCAGTGGGTTGCTGATTCATTTTGTTTGGCATCGGTTGAGTTACATATTTTTTCCCTACCTTAGAAACCCAGAAGAAGATTTATAAGTGATGGAAATGAAGAGGGAGAGAGAGAGAGAAAGGGAGAGAGAGAGAAAGGGAGAGAGAGAAAAAAGATAAAGAGAGAGAGAGAGGGAAAAAAGAGACGGAGAGATGCTCATTCTCTCCCCCTTTGTTTGATCTAATGAAATAATAAGAAGGTAATGACCTCGCTTTATAATTAATGGATAAGAGAGAACCCAGTTTGGGATGGTGATTATAAGTGCTGGGAAAAAACCAGGAGGCTGTGAGTTCTAGTCCTGCCAGGCGAAAGGCCACCTGGGGAAGTCCCTCTCTTTCAACCCTAGGAAGAAGGCGATGGCCAACCACTTATGAAGAAAAGGCAGGGCCATTCCGCTGTGGTTCCCAGCAATCAAGGCTGATTCTAAGGCAATTTAGTCCCATTTGGTGCCACTGGGACCGTTACAGGAGAAGGTCAGCGGCTGAAAGACAGAGGGCAGCTACCTGCCTCTGATCCTGGATCCCTCACAATCTGGACAGGAAATGGGATGGAGACCAACCATGTTCCTTGGTGCGCCTTTTATCTGCCTCCGTCTTCCTCTTCTTTCTAATCTTTCTGGGCTGGGGGAAGATCAAAGCCCAAGAAGGCTCTAGGAGAGTTCAGAGGCTGGTGCCTCAACAGGCGGCTAGGAGGGAGAATTGGAAGCAGGGAAAGAAGATGCCAGGAGCACCAAGGAGGTCAACTTGGTAGCAAGGTCTCCCTGCCAGGATCTTTGTGTGGTTGTGATAAGTCCCTCAAACCAAATTCATCTTGTTCCTAGCACAGGTCCTCTCTCATGTTTGCTCAATTTTTGCTTTTTATTATTATTAATGCAATCAGATCTAAGTTAGTCCAGACGATGCTCTCTGCAACAACAAAGCTAAGGAATAAAAAGTTCAGGCAGGTTATAATTTTAGAAAAACTGAGTTGCCAGTCTTGACTTGGAAGAAGACTAAAATTCCATGGAAGTAAGAAATTGGCAGATGAAGGAGAAGGAGGCAGCCACAGCGTTTCTCTCAGAGGTCGGTAATTCTGTACGGGGGGAAAAAACAGTTTTTGCAGTAGAGTTTTCCAAAAGGCAGATTTTCATCTGCAGCCCTATTCTTATACCCAGTGAAAAGAGGCAGCAGGGAACACCAATGGGTACTCGGATAGCAAGTGATACTATGGCACCAATGGGTACTTCGTGCCAAGGACGCAGGGGTTGATCATAGGTTGCTCTAGAGGTTGCATGAATCTGACCCCAATGGGAAATTTGGAAAACCATGATTTATGGTTATTCAGCGAATCTGGCTTCCCCCATTGATTTTGCTTGTTGGAAGCCAGCTGGGAAGGTCCCAAGTGGAGATCACATCAGCCCGAGGCAGGGAAACCATCATAGATACATGCCAGTTGCCAAGTGCCTAATTTTTTCATGTGGCCATGGGGATGCTGCAACGGTCGTAAGTGTGAAAACCGGTCATAAGTCACTCTTCAGTGTCATTGTAACTTGAAAGGGTCACTGAGTGAATGGTTGTAAGTCAAGGACTGCCAAGGGTGAGAACTGGAAGAAGAGACTGGGCTTCTCTGCCTCCTCTCTTCCTCGGTCCTGAGTAGCTGGAGGGAAGTGAGGCAGGCGATCGGGTTGATCACACGGTCAGTCTCGGAGTGAAGGCGAATCAGCGGGGCAACCCTCTCTCCTGACCCTTTGGGTGTGGAGGTGGGAAGAGGAGGGGTGAGCAGAGTCTTCATACGGAATGGCAGGGCCAGGAGGCAAAGCCCAGGGGACGCAGCCAATAGGAAGCCTTCCTGCTTCCACTCTCACACTCCCATCACAGTTCCCTTCTGGATGAAGATGAGCTAAGAGAAGATATTCTCAATTCACACAGGTCCTCCGAGGTCTTCAGACTGAGGATCACGGGTCATACAAGCACAGAGAGAGGGAAGGAAGGAGAGAGAAAGAGAGAGAGACGGAAGGCAAGAGAGAAAGAGAGAGGAGAGAGAGAAAGGGAAAGGAGAGAGAGAGAAAGAAGGAAAGAGGGACAAAGAGAGGGAGAGGGAGAGAGAGAAGTGAAACTGGGAGAGCAACAGGGAGAGAAACCTGTCTTAAAGCAGCTGCGGTGAGTCATTAGTGTTAGGAATCTATATGGTGTATATAATGTTAGAACCAGTTGTCCAG